>QXEO01000049.1:1651348-2005132 GCA_007115705.1 Dactylis glomerata
GCTTTAGAATCAAATTTTGACAAACGAACACCTTTCTTGAGATAGAAACACTTACAACCAAATACCCGGAAGTACTTGATGTTGGGCTTTTGCCCGGTAAGAATTTCATATGGAGTCTTGTTCAAGTTCTTGCGGAGATAAAGCCGGTTGGTGGCATGGCATGCGGTATTGATAGCTTCGGCCCAAAAGTTGTATGGAGACTTGAACTCCGCCAACATAGTTCTTGCCACATCCATAAGAGTCCGGTTCTTCCTCTCGGCAACTCCATTTTGTTGCGGGGTATATGCAGCGGAATATTGATGTTTGATACCCGCATCACTAAGAAACTCATTTAGGGAGTAGTTCTTGAATTCGGTGCCATTGTCACTTCTTATAGTCAATATGGTGGTATTGAATTGACGCTCACTTTCGGTGGCAAAGTCTTTGACGGTTTGTTGGGTCTCACTCTTGAACTCAAAGAAATAAACCCAAGTGTATCTTGAATAGTCATCGACAATCACCAAGCAATATTTCTTGCCACCAAGACTTGCATAAGTGGGAGGTCCAAAGAGATCCATGTGAAGGAGATCCAAGCACCTCTTGGAAGAGATAATAGTCTTGCTTGGATGACTTGTTTCATGCATCTTTCCTTCAATACATGCCCTACAAACACGATCTTTGGCAAAAGAAACATCCTTTAGTCCGAGTATGTGGCCACCGGTGTAGAGATTTTGCAAAGCTCTCATATTGACGTGGGCTAACCGGCGATGCCAAAGCCATCCCACGTCGGCCTTAGCAATTAGGCATATCGCGGCCGTAGTGGGTTTCTCCGAAAAGTCCACCACATACAAGCCGTTTTCGACATACCCAACAAAGGCAACCTTGAGAGACTTACTCCACATGACGACCACAATATCAACATCAAAATATGTGGCATAGCCCATAGTAGCAAGTTGATGAACAGAAAGTAGATTATAACCAATGGTTTCGACAAGCATCACATTCACTAGGGACACGTCCGGAGTGATCACCACCTTACCGAAACCAAGTACCTTAGAGGATGAATTATCACCATATGAGACCGTGACATTTGAAGTATTGGGCTTTAGATCTTCCACAATATTTTTGCTTCCGGTCATGTGGCTTGTGGCACCACTATCAATAATCCATTTTACTCCTCCGGAAGCAATGTCCTACAAGAGATTAATTCTTGATTTTAGGTCCCCATTTTTGAATGGGTCCTCTTTTGTTAGTCACAAGAATCTTAGGTACCCAAATAGCATATTCAATGTAACCATTATAGGGACCAACATATTTAGCATAGACATCACCATAATAGTCTCTAAGAAGAACATAATGAGGGTTATATTTTCCTGCAAAATTATTGTGAGAAGGGCCGGAGACTCTGGCCTTTGGGAGCGGAGACTCCGGGGTAGATGAACTAACCGGAGACTCCGGAGCCTTTGACCCGGAGACTCCGGTCTCCTCGATTTTCTTCTTTCCCTTCAGCTCCTCCCACTCCTCCTCGGTGTAACAAATATCAAATGGGACATGAGGAGTAGGAGCAGCAGCAGGCTTTGACTTCTTCTTGTTGTTCTTATTCTTCTTCTTCTTTGAGGACTCGGCCACCAAACAGAGATCCCCTTTCTTTGAGGACTCGGCAACAAATCCGAAGCCCTCCTTTCCCTTGAACAATCTTTGACTTTTCAAGAGATCATTGAGATTCTTCTCTCCTTGAATGCAAGTAGCAAGGCCCTTAGCAAGATCGGCCTTCAACCTATTGTTCTCCTCAATGATATCACTATGATCACAAATAGAGTTAGAAGAACAAGGAACTTCAATAACTTGCATTGGGGGGACTTTAGATTGTTCAATAGTTAGTTGAATTTGAAGTTGTTCATGAATCTTGGTGAGATGAGAGAATTTGCCCTCCAAAGCCTTGTGAGCTTCTTCAAGCTTCTCAAACTTCTCACGAAGATCATTATGACCAACATCAAATTCAACTTTCTCCTTTTTAAGCAACTTGACCATAGCAAGGGCATGGTCACGTTCTTTAGTGAGTTTTGACAAGATTAGATTATGAGACTCTTCTAGTCCCAACAATTTCTCCTCTAAAGAGACTCTCAAGTTTTGCTCTTCTTCGAGCTCAATTGATAGAGAGCCAATATCATCGGCGGCTAATCTTTCCAACTCCTCCTTCTCCTTGATAGTGTCATGGGCATCACCAAGTTCACACATTAGTGTCTCAACGTATATCTTGGTTGGCCCCTTCATGTTAGCAAGAAAATCATCACAAGAAACTAGTTCTTTCTTAATTATAAGACTACTCACATCATCCATAGAGGTAGCATTGGAATGTGATGATGAAGGAGTAGGTGATGAGGTTACCTCCGAGGCCTTAGCCATAAGACACTTGTGAGTGGTGATGATGGCGTTCTCATTTAGTGAGTTGAAGAGGGATGTAGGTGGTGTGGAGACAATGGCAATGGCGGCCACTTCTCCATTCTCTTCATCAACGGAGTCATCATCATCGGACTCGGAGTCATACTCCTCATGAACCACCAATACCCTTTCTCCTTTCTTCTTGTTGTCCTTGTTCCCATGCTTCTTGGATGGGTAGAACTTTGATGACCGGCGCTTGGGGACGAGCCGGCCCTCATTGTCCTCCTTGTTCTCATAAGGACATTCGGCGATGAAGTGCTTGATTCCACCACAATTGTAGCAATGCCTCACTTTAGAGTCACCACCTTTTCTTGGAAAGGATTTGAACATGGACCCCTTCGTCTTGTGCTTGTTGGCATCCCAAAAGGCACTTGTATTGAGAGCCAAGTGTTCATGGAGTGCAAACTTGAGGTCTTCCGTAGACCAACACTCTTCTTCATATATTTCTTCTTCTTCTCCTCCTTGCTTGGACACCACCTTGGCCTTGAGAGCAAGATTGTGAACTCCTTGTCCGGCAAGAACACGGGCTCTAGTTTCTTCCGCGTTCTTCTTCAAGATAGACAAGGCGGTGAACTCGCAAAGAACTTCATTTGAGGTCATACTCCCAAAATCCGGTCTTGAACGGATTATCTCGGACCGCATGGGTTCTCTTGGGTTGATGGAGGTGATGAACATACGCTTGATATAGTCATCACCATTGTCTTTGCACCCAAATCCGGTCAAGGCCGTTGCAAGAGCCAAGATCCTTTGGTACATCTCATCGGGAGTCTCATTATCACGCATAATGAAATCCCTTTCTTCACTCTTGAGCTCATCAAACTTGGAGGACCGAATACTTTCATTCCCAATGAAGAGCATAGTGAGATAGTCCCATACTTCCTTGGCGGTGTTCAAGTTGTTGATGTGTACCGCATGAGTATCCGGTACGGCTTGTTGAAGGAGATGCTTGGCGGTGGCATTGAGTTGCTCATCAACTTCTTCCCTTTCGGTCAAGTTGAGAGGATCATGAGGTGCAAAGCCATTTTGTATGACTCTCCATAAATGAGTAGAAGAGCTAGAAATATGAGATTTCATTAGTCCTTGCCATTTAATAAAATTGCGAGAATCAAGCTTAGGGGAAGAACCCATGTTGTTAATGTGTGGCATAGGATAATGGACCGGCAAAGGTGAGTAAGTGTTAGGGGGTGGAATGTTAGCACCCTTTGCCGGACCATCATTTTCCTTAGGAAGGTCACCTTTATTCTCGGCGGAGGTGGAGCCATTGTTAGGTGGCTTCACCTTAGCCAAGGAGAGTTCCACACTAGGAGTGGTGTTTGGGTCGGTGGGCCCGGAAGGTTTTCTTCCAAAATATTCCTCAAACATAGCCTTCATCTCCAATCTCATAGTGGTTTGCATTGTGTCCAAGGACGCCAAATGCTCCTCACGTGAGATTGAAGAGGAAGAGATAGATGGAGGAGTATCTTCGGGAGGAGGTTCTTTACTCTTATCCCCATCCATGGTCGCTCAAACTCTTAGGCGGTTAAGCCCGAATAAGAGACCACGCTCTGATACCAATTGAAAGGATCGTATGAGCGACTAGAGGGGGGGGTGAATAGGAGCTACCCAATATTTTTAATTCTTTTCAAGTTAAGGCTAGACAAGAAGGTAAATTCTCTAGATGTGATACTAAGTGAATTTACCTAGAGTGACAAGCAAGCTAGCAATAACAATATAAGTAAAGGTACGAGTAAAGGATAGAGGTCACCGCAATGGAGACACGAAGACACGAGGATGTATTCCCGTAGTTCCTTCCTTGTTACGGGAAGTACGTCTACGTTGGAGAGGTGTGGTGCCACAAAGGCCACCAACGCCACAAAGGCTCACCCTATTCTCCGGTGAACAAGCCACAAAGGCGAGTCCATGCTCCACTAAGCGATGCCCTTGAAGGCGGCACGACACCTTTACACAAAGTATTGGGGCAAGCTCCACAACTCAATTGGAGGCTCCCAATAGGCCCACCAAGCTCTTACACACAAAGTCAAGCTTGGGGGACGGCTTCTTCCGGCTAGAAATCCGATGAATCACACAAGTAACAAGCCCCTCAATAAAGAGAGGGGGGAAATCAAATCGCCTTGGTGGAAGTGTAGATCTAGGTCTTCTCCCTCAAATCCCAAAAGGGCTTTGAGTTCTATTGGCTAGGGAAAGAGATCTTGAGCTTTGAAGCTTTGGAACAATGGTGGAGAGAGAGTGGAAGCCGCAGCCCTGTCTTGAGGTGGAAGAAGACTATTTATAGTCCAAGCCAAGGACTAGCCGTTGCTGTCTTATTAGGCCGGAGACTCCGGGGTCCAGAGCCCGGAGTCTCCGGGGTAAGTCGACAAAGCCGGAGTCTCCGGGCCAGAGACAAGCTTCTGATAAAGCTTCCGCCCAGAGTCTCCGCCCCCATATCTGGGACGAGCGACACTCGACGAAAAACGACCCCGGAGGCTTAGGCCGGAGTCTCCGGTCCCTGACCAAAGACTCCGGCGTGTGAACACCGGAGTCTCCGGGTAGGAGACCCGGAGTCTCCGGCGCAGAAACGCCAGCAACAAGTGATCTTCTGATTTTCACCTATAATGAAGATTAAACTGAGACACAAGGTTAGATACCTGAGTATTGACAACAAACACCCAAAAATACATTTTGCTAGAAGATGCTCTTTCACATATATACTCCATTCTAGGCTTATATATGATCGATCGTCATCCATGCTATGTTTTATTCTAGGCTTATGAATCCTTGCCATAGTATTTGTGATCATGCAAGCATGTTTTTGAACTTTGTCATTCCTTTCGTTGCATAACATATATACTCCATTCTAGGCTTATATATGATCGATCGTCATCCATGCTATGTTTTATTCTAGGCTTATGAATCCTTGCCATAGTATTTGTGATCATGCAAGCATGTTTTTGAACTTTATCATTCCTTTCGTTGCATAACATATATACTTCATGTCTATACAGAGATGGTGAAGTGGTACGTGGTGTACAATGGTTGGGTTCTAGGAGTCTACGAGGAGTGGGAGGACTGCCAGGCACAGGTGACCAACTTCAGCGGCAACTGCTACAAAGGGTACAAGACAAGAGAGCTTGCGGTCTCCAAGTGGAGGAGACACGTGTGGAAGAAGAATCGGATGAAGTTCTTGATCATGGTCTCGATCTTGCTCATCGTCGTCGCCGGTGTGATCTATTCGAACTTTTTTTTTATGTTGGACTTGCTTATATATGATCGATCGTCATCCATGCTATGTTTTATTATAGGCTTATGAATCCTTGCCATTGTATTTGTGATCATGCAAGCATGTTTTTGCACTTTGTCATTCCTTTCGTTGCATAACATATATACTACATGTCTATAGAGAGATGGCGAAGTGGTACGTAGTGTACAGTGGTCGGGTTCTAGGAGTCTACGAGGAGTGGGAGGACTGCCAGGCACAGGCCGGTGACCAACTTCAGCGGCAACTGCTACAAAGGGTACAAGACAAGAGAGCTCGCGGTCTCCAAGTGGAGGAGACACGTGTGGAAGAAGAATCGGATGAAGTTCTTGATTATGGTCTCGATCTTGCTCATCGTCGTCGCCGGTGTGATCTATTCGTTCATACAGTAGTCTAAGTGATATGTAACTCCATATATAATATGTAATGATCAAAGTTGTACTTGTGTAATGATTCGACACTTGACCATGTATTTCGACACTTGACTTTATATTGATGTCTCTCGACACTTGACTTCATATTGATGTATTTTGGTGAATTCCAGTGTTACTGATGTGTATATCTTTGCATTTCTGCTATATACTGTATATTTTTGTGCTGTATACTGTGTATTTCTGCTGTATTCTCGAAAAAAATACAAATAAAAAACATACCAGTGGAGCACCAATTGGGTGCGCCGCAGATATTATGCGTGGCGCACCCCTTCTATGTGCTCCACGGATAGGACACTTAACCGTGGCGCACGTGGGCGTGCGCCACGGGTAATAAATATCAGTGGCTTGATATGCGTGGCGCACCATAGGTGCGCCACTGAAGCCCAAATAGGTGCGCCACAGATAAGGGTTTTCCTAGTAGTGTGCTCTACAAACCTCTGTACTTGGAGGCCCAACACTGTCTACAAGAACAGACGCATGCGTAGACATCATACATATACCGGCACGGGGCTTCTCTCGTCAAACCCGAGTTAGTCAAAGATTTACCAATAAAAATGTGAAGATTGCATAAGTGGTACATGCAAGCCGCTGCTGAATCCAAAAACTGGATCTACGCTGGATATAAACACCAGCATTACAGTCATGGAGATGGCTTCGTACTGATTGAATTTCAAGAATTATTTCAGTTTTACCAACGAGACGCCCTTGACAAAACTATCGTCAGTGCCTATTGTCTGTAAGTATTATTAATTTCTGTAATTAAGTTTTTCTAGCTCAGCTCATTCGTTGCTTGTATAATCTTACTCATCACTATACTAATTAATATGCAGAATGAAGACTCTCGAATGCAACAAAGGACAAATCTATGACCTTGGGTTCGTTGACTGCAATTTCGTTCCAAAAGATACTCTCAAAAAAACCCAAAGAGACAGAGGATAACTTGGTACAAGCGTTGAGACGTATTTCGGCAACAGAAGGGAAATACTATTTCCTTACAACTTCGAGTGAGTGTTACTGTCTTGTACACATTCTATTTTTGCTTACTCGATGTTAAGCGTATAATTGACTCGTTATGTGTGTGCAGCTTCCACTTTATTCTGTTAATCATTGTTGTTGACCAAGGAGTAGTAAAAGTCATGGACTCGAAACGCACACCTTTCGAAAAGTGGGCGAACATGCAGGAATGCCTCCAGAAGGCTTGGAAACGGTTCACCGCCAATACTAGGGGTGTTTGGAAGCCAGAGCTTACATTTCAACCATTGACTGTAAGTACTACTTGCTAGATCCGCGCATCTCTTTGATTCTAGTTTCAATACCATTATCATGCTTGATTAATATTTTGATTGAACTCTGTTCTCGTAAAGTGCTTGAGGCAGGAAGCCGGGAATGTGGATACTATGTCTGCGAGTTTATTCGCCAGACGACCAAAGAGAATGGCGCAGACCGGAACTTCAAAAAAATTGAAGTACGATAAACAATAATCACAACTTTATTTTATTACCATCAATTGTGTTTAGTTTCATTCATATGTATTGATCCCTTTCTTTAAATTAGATCAAACGGATGAGGGACGGTCTTCTACCACAAGAACGCGTGCAAGCAATTCAAGAGGAAATTGCCGGATTCTTATTAGAACATGTCATAGATCCGAAAGGAGAATACTATTACCCGGTTCATTTGGAAGGGTGAAGTGTAAAAAAAGATGTAAATTAGATCAAACTCGTGTGAGTATCGTTTGTAATATGTTTCGACCAAGCACGACGGATGAGACGGTGTATATAATATATTCGTGACCATGATGTGTAATATATATATATATATATAGTGGTTCCTTCATTATTGTTGTATATATGTAGTACCATTAAATTGAATAAAAAACACAAAATAAATAAATGGAAAAAAAAACACAAAACCCTGAACCAACGATCCCGGTTCGTGACGAATGATCCACCCCCCCCCCTTGCTGCGCACGCGCCCATGTGGAGACCCATCGGTCTCGGTTCGTGCAAGAACCGGGACCGGTATTGGTCCCGGTTCGGGAACCGGGACCGATGGCCCGCACGAACCGGGATGAAAGGGGTGGTTTTCCACTAGTGACAGCGAGTTTGCCATGACGGACATTGGGGACCTCCGCTACTTTCTCGGCATCGTTGTCTCCCACACGTCTTCTGGGATGTTTCTCTCCCAACAGAAGTATGCTGCCGAGATTTTGGACCGTGACGGCATGAGCTCAAGCATGTCTTCCTCAACCCCCGTTGATACCATGCCCAAGATCGCCACACATCACCTGCTCTCATGTCTCCGACCCCACGGAGTATCATAGCCTTGTTGGCGCCTTACAGTATCTGACCTTCACGCGTTCAGACATTGCTTATGTCATTTAGCAAATCTGTCTCCACATGCATGATCCCCGAGATCAACATCTCGCATTGACAAAACGTGTTCTTCAAGGGTATTGTTAGCCACGGTCCTCAGCTCCTACCATCCGCCGCCGACTCCTTGATCACCTACATGGATACAGATTGGGCAGGATGCCCCGATACTCGTCGCTCCACCTCCAGCTACCCCGTCTTCCTCGACGACAACTCGGTATCTTGGTCCTCCAAATGTCAACACATGTGTCTTGCCCCAGTGGTAAGGTCGAGTACCGCGTCGTCGCCAACACCGTCGCCGAATCTATGTGGCTCCGCCAGCTCTTGGAGGAACTATATCGTCCTCTCCCTCGGGCCACAGTCGTATTTTGTGACAATTTTAGCGCCATGCATATACATGTCTACGAAACCAGTTCAGCATTAGCGTACCATGCATGTCAAGATCGATCTTCACTTTGTTCGTAACCGAGTGGCACTTGGTCAAGTGCGTGCTCTCCATGTACCTTGGTCGCGCTCGCACTAGTTCGTTGGCATTTTCACCAAGGGATTAGCGTTGCCTTTGTTTCTAAATGTTCGGTCCATTGTGCAATGTCCGTTGGTTTGCCGTTGCGATTTGTGGAGAGTGTTTGGAAACCGAATATCTGAGATAATATCAGAGACATTCGGCGCATTCAAAACATATCTTGACCTACTGGTTATGGCTGATTCGGTCCATTATGATTGAGATTTGTAAATCCGTTACTTACTAGTAATCAATATACAAGGAAGGGTCTAACTGTGGCTTAATTGACCCAAACCTTCCAATCTGACATTTCTACAAGTATACGAAGCAAGGAGGGGTAGTTGCGACTGGCCGGTGCGGAGGGCAGCAAAAGGTGGAGAAGTTTACCATCACCAGTCACCAAACGCTCGCCGCGAGGACAGATTCGGAAATAAAGGAGGCTGTGGCCTGTGGAGCTTTATTTAACCGCCAGTACTAGTACCTCTCCGCCTACAGTGAGCTAGAAACAGAGAAAGAGCCTCTCCACCTTCCTTTTGTGTGTCGATCTCGGCGGTGTGGCCATGGGTGCTGCGAGGAGGGGTTCGGCCCTGGCCGTGGCGGCGGCGGTGGCGGCGGTGATGTGGGCGGGGATGGCGGCGGCGGCCGTGTACGAGGTGGGCGACAAGATGGGGTGGACCATCATGAACAACCCCGACTACGGCAAATGGGCCAAGTCCAAGACGTTCAAGGTCGGCGACACCATCGGTACGCCTCCACTCTCCCTCGTACTACCTCTCACACAGAACACTCGCGCGCTCTGCTGCCGACCTCGCTGCGGTTTTTTCTTCGTAGTACATAATTCTTCCCGGGTATGGGGAAGAAAAATAAGATTCTCGGCATAAGACACTTTTGTTAGGGAAACCTGAGGAGAGTCTAAAGCTCTGTATGACTGTATGTTGCTCAATTCCAGTGCCTGCGCTTCAGATCAAGTTTAGTTAACCTTTATGCCTACGGTGATGCTGGTAGGCGCGTCCCGGTGCGATTTCGCAGAAGCTCGCACGAGCAAGGGCCACAGAGCATTTTCCACTATCATAGCAGTAGTTTCCTAGAACTAGATTCATCCTCCCACCAGCCCACCACAGAACAGCACCACTCGTGGAGCAAGCAAGGAGGAAGAAGCGGGGCCGGGGGCCCGAGCTCCCACTTCCGAACCTAGTTTTTAGCAGAATTCGCTCGCAGGAAGACACACGGCCACTCGCCACATATTCTGCAGTCGGCACCGCGCGATGCTTTGTGCGGCATAGAAGAAGGCGCTGGACGGGCGACGTCGTTATCCCTAACCTTTGGCTTTGGCTTTTGCTGTAACCGTTTGCCACGCGAGGGCAGGGCACCCAACCCGTACTTACTAGCATGCAGCTGGCTTCACTTCACGGCCGGTGGTGCTATCCAGCGTGATCTCGCGTGATTCGCTGCGGGCCTGCGGCGCTACCACCGCGCCCGACGTGACTACAGTCAAAGCCTACTTAACTGACGCTCGCTGCTCGTCGGTACTCCACTACTCCACACTACAAAGTCGTCTTCTGTTTGAAAGCCGACTTTATTGAGTGCTAGCACGGCTCGTACTAGTGTGTTGTTGCAGTTGTACGTGCAGAAATGAGAACCCGGTAGGTGCGGACGGTTTTAAGGCTGTCACGCACTCCCTGGTTTGGGTGCAGAGTCTCAGATTTTTTGAAGGAAAACTTCAAAAGATATACGTAACCTTTTATTTTAAAACATTCAAAATTCGTATTTTAAAGTTTTAAAAAAATCTGAAACAAATGAGACTGGACAAACGATTTGTAGTATTCAACATTGGCTATCCCTAATTTTTTTAAAAAAACTTTGAAATACGAATTTGAAAATAATTAAAGGGCTACGTCTAGCCTGGTCTATGTTTGTCCACTCTCATTTGTTGAAGGACTTCCCTAGTTATATCGTGTGAATTCCGACCATCTAACTTTATACTAATACCTCTTTTCCAAGATATAGTATATTTTGTGAAGCTAATTTAGCATTTCAAAACATACTATATATTGGAACAGAGGTAATGGTCTAACGGTATAATCGAATTTCAGTTTTAGTTAACTCTATGGCAGTTTGCCGGCTAAGACTAGCACGTAAATGAGCGGATGAATTTTCGCGCCAATATAACATATAGTTTTAGAACTAACCTAGTTCTCAGTAGAATAACGTTATTAAATATCACAAGGTGCAACTCGTCATTAGCACGAATCACAAAGTAAATCTGACGGTCTAGATGCAACCATACGAAAGAATCATAGTTGCAACTTAATTGCACGAATCACGATATAGATCTGATGGTTTAGTATTAGAGCTAGCAAAACCATATATATAAAATAAGTTAACAGAGAATTGATGGCAGCAAAAATCCGCAAATGCCACTGCTAGCATAGCATACAGATCTAGTGGGCTGCAGTGGTGCACAGTTCATAACTCTAGTTGCAGCTTGCAGTCTTGCAAGAGGTAAGGGAGCACCCACCCAGTTTCTGCAAAGACTGAGATGTACCCCTACGACCTCGTGACGCCAACCTTTCCTCGCCCGGTGTGGTCCGCGCCATATGTGGTACTCCTGGCCTCGCTGGGACTGGCATGGCCGTTTCCGCAACGTGACCGGTGCCGGCCGGCCAGCCACCGCCCAGCCTTTTGGCAATGGCCTACGGCCTACCTGAGCCAGGACGACGGGCCGGTCTGTGCGTCGTGGGGTCGTCGTCGCGTCGCCTTTTGCTGAACCATGCACGGACGATCCGGCAGCTTTCCTGCCATGTCGGGCTCGTCCTGCCCCGTTCCCCGTCAAGCTGTTTCTATCTTCTCCTTGTTCCCTTCTCTTTGACGTGCGCTGTATCGAGGCCCGTACGTGTGCTAGTCTTGAAGGTTTGTTGGCGCCGAGCTGCTGTAGGACTTCTTGCCCGATCAATCTACATCTCCTGCTCCTCTCTTTTTCAGCACAAAATGTGTGTGACTGCCTACCTGATCTCAGCGCACACCCACTTCACACTGTTTTCTCCACGCAAAAAAGTGTCGTTCTGATATCCGGAACACAACAAACTCGTGCTGCTGCTAGTCTGGAGTAGTAGTAGACATTATTGTCCTCTTCTCTATCTGCAATCCAGTGTGTACCAGTTCTGCGAAAGCTTGAAAAAAAAATTAGGCGTGCTCGGGCAAAACCCATAATAATGGCATAAAGGCTATGTATGCGCGCTTTGTTGATTACGGACGATCTTTCTTTCTTTTCCATATGCTCCGGCAATGGAGGGCATTTTTCGCAAATTGCAGGCCCAAGCTGAAGAAAGTTGCGGCTAAAGACCGTATACTCCCCTTTAAAAGCCTTTTCTTTTTTCATTTCTTTCCTTCTTTTGCATCATTTAAAGGCAGTTCGTCACGAGCCACGGAGAAAAATTAGTTAGTGCATGTGGTGCACGAAAACTACACTGCAGAAAAAACTACCATAATTAGCAAACATTTTCACAACACATGAAACAGTTCGGTAGCTTCATGCAGTACAAACTAAAGCCTTAATCATGCCCAACTAAGGGACCATGTTGTTCCTCTCCCCATCTGCCTGAGAAGCTGAAACCCCTTTTGCAACTTTAATTATGTTGGGAACCTGTTGCCAACTCACATATGCATGCGCTCTCATTGTTGGTTAGTTGGTAGTGGTAGCCCTAGGTGGGCCGAAAAAGATGACGGCACATATGCTTCCTTTAAAGAGTAAATCGGGGAACCACAAATTTATGTATGGCTGTGGCCCATCCACGGAGGAGATCCATGATTATCAATTTGCGTGATACTAGGTTGCTAAGCTATCTTGTCAGCGATGTGGGTAAGTGGATTTCAGGTTGAGGTATACCCATGAGCTATCTTGCATGGTGATCAAATGACCATAGTACTTGTGGATCGTAGTGGCCACTCAAGTTATACTAGCTCTGGGCTTTTGCCTGTTCAACACTTAAAAATGGTCTTAGCTTGAATATATTTATGAACAGCTAAGCGTTTACTTCTGAATATGTGTTTGCTAAACCGAGATGAATATGCTTTTCATCATGATGGGTGAGGAGCATTAAGACACATAGTCATTCACATTTTGTCAGTTAGTCGACTGGTCTAGACTGTTAATGAGGGTTTGTAGGATACCTTCTGATATGAAATACACCTGCTGGTTTATGTAGTTCCTCGACAACCAAAAAAAGATTCTTCCATGAGAACACTGAAGCTTATTTTGGTCAGATGGATGGCCTTGAACAGTTAACAACATGTCGATTTCAATCAATTTATTAAGTTGTGCAAATAATCGTTGTTTCCTCCATGATGGCAATGTCAGGTTAATTTACTCTTGTGATGACTAACTTTCCTGAACAATGCTGCAGTGTTCACGTACAACAAGCAGTTCCACAACGTGATCGCGGTGAGCAAGGCGGACTACAAGAACTGCGACGTGACGAAGCCGACGGCCACCTGGTCCACGGGCAAGGACTCCGTCGTCCTCAACACCACCGGCCACCACTACTTCCTCTGCGGCTTCCCGGGCCACTGCGCCATCGGGCAGAAGGTCGACGTCCCCGTGCTCTCCTCCTCTGCTGCCCCTTCCGCGGCACCCTCGATGGCGCCCGCCCCGTCCGCCGCTGGCGGTGGCTCTGCCGGCCAAGCCGCTGCCGCAGCGCCGTCCCCGAACAGCAATGCAGCGTCCACTGTCGGTTGCTCCTTCGCCCTGACGATCGCCGCGTCCGTGCTGTCCGTGGCCGCTGCCAGCCTGAACCTGCTCTAGTCCCAGACTTTTGCCGGTCGAGGATGTGTCGCACCTTCTGAATTGTGAGCTGCTATCTGGTCGTCTGGATCCTGTGTTTGTTACTGTTTTGCGCTTTGTTTTCCATACTCTATTTGTGGATCTTATAGTCTGGTTCGGAGGTTTGTGCCGGTTATCATCCTCTCGGTTTCATCAGTGTACCTGACTATGGTTTGCGTTCTACGTTTTGTTTGGGCTCATGCTAGGCGTCTGCCGGCAGATCGATCTGCCGGTTGACCAGCAGTATCGCTCTGTCCGATCTCCTCGAGAGCACGCTGCAAAATCTGGGCGACGTTTTCCCACATTAGTTAATCCCACCAAAATCGGGATTTCTTGCTAGTCTTCGCGCTCTCTATTGCTCCATCAAACTTGGCAATTGTATTGTGTTGCAACATAGAAAATCTTGGCCATTTTAAGTAACATCGCTTGCAACATTTGTCATGTGGTGCGTAAAAGCTACGAAAAAATATTACTCCCTTTGACCCATATACATCCGTATTTGTGAAAGGTAATATGTGTCGTAGGGAGTATAACATTTTAACACATCCATGTAGCAAAATACAACAATAAATCTAACATACTCCCAATCAGGTTGCAACAAAATGTAAAAAGTGTTACCATTTGCAGCAAACTTAGGGTGTGTTTGGTAGCCCGGGCCAACCCTACAATTTCTATCCTAACTCAGATTTTTGGAAATTTTGTCTGTTTGGTAGCATAGACTGACCGAGTGGACAGTGCCCAGTTCACCTGAATAATGCCTCTCAGCCCTGCCCGGTTGAGAAGCTCGATTCGAGCTTCACAACTCGGCAGGGCCGGACTCGCTCGAGATTCTGCCCACGCCCACAGGGTTAGACCCACACCCTCACATTCCCCAAATCAGTTGTTTCTCACTTCTCTGTCGCACCGACGCTGCCACCCGACGCCGACCACCGCCTTCTCCGACGTCCGCAGTGTGTAGCTGGTCTCGTCTCGGTGCCTCCCGCCGCCTCCCGACGCCGGCCGTCACCACCTCGCGTCAGTCCTCCAAGGCACCGAGAAAAGAGTAACTCATTGCTTCTAAAATTTCTTTGTAGGGACGTGCTTGCTTTTTTAGGGTACTGATTGCTTTTAAATTATCTTCCTAGGGACCTAGTTGCTTTTTATTTATATACTGAAGTTACACAGGCTACCAAGATCTGAACTCAGCTTGGTTTAGCTCATCCGGGCTACTAAACACAACACAACCAAACTCCGTTGTATGTAGTTAGCATAGGTGGAATCGGCTTGTATGAGGTGAGATAGTTCACCCGGGTTACAAAAAACACCCTTAATCAATGCATCCAACATATGTACCCACTGAATCCAACATACTCCCTCCGGTTTTGTTTACAAGGCACACATGCAGTATAAGATAAACTTTGACCATAAATTTTCGCCGACAAATTATAAATTATACGCCATAAAAATTATACCATTAGGAACTACTTTTGAATATGAATCCAATGATATATTTTTTATAATATATATCGTATTTTTTATTAGCAATTTTTTGGTTAAAGTTCATCTTAAACTACGTGCATGCCTTGTAAACAAAACCGGAGAGAGTATGTACCCACCGCATCCAACATTAAAGAAACATGTTACAACATTGAGGAAATCTCTCTATAGAATATGTCTAGAAATCATTGCAACATTTCACTTGTGAGCACACAACCAAAACTATAGATGCTTGTGACAAAAATACAAATTCAACAAACCACCAATTTAGTTGCATATGCACACAGCTTTGAAGAGGTCTTTTCTAAGGCCAGGAAACACTTCGCAAAACCCTTTTTCAATGGAGTGGTTATCCTTGCCAACTGGCATAGAAACATAGAAATAAAGCTATCTTTCAGAATGTTCTGCCTTCATTCAGATCTAGGAAGAGAGGATTTATACATGAGGCCACCGTGCATATGAATAGGATTAATGCCAAACACCTTGACAACATGTCAATATGGATTAATTGGCAGCCTTGTTTAGCTTTTTAGTCTTTTAGCTTTCTAACTATCCTTGTTGAAATTAGTTGTAAAAAGACCTCTTTTGTTGACTATCTAGTTCGATAAATTTGTTGTGAGGTAAAGCACACAGTCATTGCTGAAAAAATACAAATTCAAAAAATTACCGATTTAGTTGTGGAAAAAAAGTAAAAAATGTGTCGCTGTTTGCAACCATAAAAACCAATGCATCCAACATTACATAAACATTTGGTAGCATTGGGGAAATATCTTTGTAGTATATGCCCAAAAATCCTTGAAACATTTTACTCACGGGTCCACAACAACAATGACAGACACTTGTAGAATTTTGAAACATCCATTGCAACCTTGGAGTTTGGAAGTTCTCAAAAAACACAGACACAATAACAACGGAGGCACCGCCATGCACAAATTCGAGCTTGTCAGCCACGGAACTGCCACATTGGAGTCTCGTTGGAGCGCCTTTGACCATACACTGACCAACCACTCTAGTTTGTCGGCCGTAGCTCATCTTGGATTGATGTCCTATGCTTGGTTGTCTGTGCACATGTGTGTTTGTATCCATTCAACCTTGTTGTACTTTCTCCCTCTGTTCCAAAATATAGGATGTTTTAGCCCATCATTGCTATACATGTATGTAGACATCCTTTAGTGTGTAGGTTAGAAACAAAAGAAGTGAATCTATATACTAAAAAGCATGTATATACATATGTAGCAATGATAGGCTAAAATATCTTATATTTTAGAACGGAGGGAGTACTAGACAACACAATTGGAGCCACGATTAGCTAAATTAATTTGCATGACATGTTTCCGCTAGCTGAGACCTGTGACCAATCCCTGACATTGCAAACCGCCAGGGGGTGGAGCAGGGGGAGACACATGGTGTAGGATATCGGGAGCTTCAAGCCGAGGCGGCACTAGGTGAAAGTTGTCATTGCGTTGACTGAAAAGGTGTCTCTTAGGTTCTCCAAAGGGGTAGGTAGAGGAGTATAGCCAAGAGCGGGATTTGCTCATCTGCATGACAAATATGGTATTCGGGGCCTACTCGGTGAGAATACATAAATACTGCACAACATGTGACTACGTCACGGGGATGGACTATCACGGATGAGTTGAACAGCATTACCGGTAATAAAATTGAACCAGGTATTGGCGAATACCAATGATGAGATCTTAGAGAGTTGTGTTTCATCAACTCTATGCTTGGATGTGATGCCTATATCTATGATTTTCAATTACTTCATATTTGTTTGCATGCTCTTAATTCATCATTTATGCTTATTACCACCATCTAATTTGAGAGAGAGAGAGAGCTCAAGTGAAACCATGATCTCTGGTGCACTTTTAGCCATAGGAGAAACCTTTTACACTAGTTCGATTGTTGTTTTCTTTTTAGTTATTATTAAATTCGAAAATATAATAAAATATCTACTTGTTAGCTTTACTTATTAGGTTAAATTTTGTATTTCTTTCATGCCCTGAGTGGCCGACAAACACTCTGGTGAGTTGGGGGAACAAAGTTGTTTGTTTGTTGTTGTAGGTTGCTTGAAAAGAGCAAGGAGGAGGACCATTTTACTTTTGAGTTTTATATAAACCCTCGTGTCACCCTTGTGGGGGAAAACTACACTTGCTGCATCACTCTACACTTAGAGTCCTAACCTTGTGGAAAATTAAAGAGTAGAGCTGTTGCCATCAAGAATCAAGGAGTTTTTAGGTGCCGCAGCTGGGGGTTTGGTGACTACATCTTGCAGCCGTGCTAAGGACAAAACTTGGGGAGGTCTTCTTGCCGCGTATGGCTTGGTTTTGAGTCTTCTTTGCTACCTTAGATTTTGCAATAGCGTCTTTTTATTTTTACTTTTTTGCTTGTTTTTTCATATACCCAAAAATCCAAAAAATAGTTATACGATTTTATGCTTGGAAAGATGGGAGATAGGACTACAAAGTTGTGTGATTTCACCAATGTAACAAATGCTAAATTTATTTCTAAGCCTATTACATATCCTAAGATCATTGTTGATTCCTGTGAAGTTAGTCATAGTTTATTGAATCTTATATGCAACGATCAGTTTGGTGGTAGTGCTAGTGACGGTGCCTCTTTGCATCTTCATGACTTTTGTGAAATTTGTGATATGCAGAAATTTAAAATGTTGATAATGCCATTGTTAATTGATGGCGCGGTGATGATGATGTGAGAAAGCTTGATTGTGTGTAGTAAATGACCGGCCAGTTGGAAAACCCCAAGAGCAAGGTGTGATGAATATAGCAGCAAGTTTTTCCCTCAGTAAGAAACCAAGGTTATCAATCCAGTAGGAGGACGAAATACGACTGAAGGTGATGCCCACTAGCTTGCGACAGCTCCGGACAATTTATAGGGCACCTCATCCGAGCTTTGCTTTGCGAGTGGCAACATGGAATCTGCACATAACACAACCAAATACTTTGTTCCCAACTTACGATGAGGTTTTCAACCTCACCGGTTTGCTTGAAACAAAGGGTATGAGCGTATCGAGTGGAAAGAAATAGTAATATGTGAGTAAAGTAAACATGTGATAGCAATATAAAGGAAATAGGACCGGGGTCCACAGTTCACTAGTGGTGTCTCTCCATAAGATAAAATAATACATGCTGGGTAAACAAATTACAGTTGGGCAATTGATAGAATAAAGACAACGTGCATATGATGAGAGGATTACTATGAGATTTACTCTAGGCATTACAACAAAATACATAGACCATCATCCAACTGCATCTATGACTAATAATCCACTTGTGGCAAATCAATCCGAGAACTCCACAAGTATTAAGTTGCGAACAACAGATAATTGCATTAAGCAAAGTGTGTAATATAAACAAAGCATATGCCCTTGAGCATATGAATGTTGTTTTCCCCCTAGTAGCAACAGCACATCTACAACCTTAGAGGTTTATGTCACTCCTCCAGATTAAATAGAGGCATGAACCCACTATCGAGCATAAATACCCCCTCTTGGAGTCACTAGCAACTACTTGGCCAAGATAGCTACTAACAACGGAGAGCATACAAGATCATAAACAATATAGAGATAACATAAGATAAATTTCAGTACATCCACTCAAGCATAACACCAATATTCATCGGATCCCAACAAACACAACATGTAGAATTACATAACGGTGATCTCAATCATATAAGGCAGCTCATGAGATCTAAACATGAAGCACATGGTGGAGAAGACAACCATCTAGCTACTGCTATGGACCCATAGTCCAAGGTAGACTACTCACTCATCGCTCCGGAGGCAAGCATGGCGATGAAGAAGACCTCCGGTGGCGATTCCCCTCTCCGGCAGGGTGCCGGGAAGAGCTTCTGGACCCTCCCGATCTTGGGGTCGACGGCGGCGGCGGATCGCGATGTGTTCTAGAAAAGTGATCGGGGTCTTTAGGTTTTTCCTGTCAGGGGGTCTTTATAGGCGAAGGGGCATCGTCAGGAGTGGACCAAGGCACCCTCACACATAGGGGGCGCGGCCCAGCCCCTGGCCACGCCGCCCTGGTGTGTGGGGCCCTCGTGGCCCCACTCCATCTCCTCTTCGGTTCTCTGGAAGCTTCGATGAAATTCTGGGCGACTGGCTTTGGTTTTGTCCAATTCCGAGAATATTTCCTGTGTAACTTTTCTGAAACACAAAAATAGCAGAAAACAGGGAACTGGCACTGTGGCGACTTGTTAATAGGTTAGTTCCGGAAAATGCATAAAAGTGCCACGAAGTGTAACGAAACACTAAGCAAATGGTGTAAAAACAAGCATGGAGCATCAAAAATTATAGATACGTTTGAGACGTATCAGCATCCCCAAGCTTAACTCCTGCTCGTCCTCGAATAGGTAAGTGATAACAAAAGAAATAATTTTTAAGGTGACATGCACCTACACAATCTTGATCATGTATGTAAGCGTTGTGCGCTGGGATCAAAAGAACTTAAAACATGGGCATGAAAGACATAATCTTGATAGAAGAAACTTAGCAACCATGATATAACATGAAAATGAACACAAACAAAAGATCACGAACAATGAAACAATAAAAGTCAAACGTGTGTTCAAATCATAAGGAAAAACATACAAATGGTTTTCAGCTTGTCCTTCATGGAGAGCAAAACATAAATGCATAGAACACCTTCAAGTTTAAGAGGGCGACTAGATACAAATAATTTAAGAACAAGTGAAACCAATAATATGAATCAATCAATGAAAACTTTGGGACAATGCACATTATACTCAGAATGACAACTATGCTCTCTTAGACGGTGCAGAAAGGTAGAAGGTGGTGACTCAACATAAAAGTAAAAGAAAGGCCCTTCGCGGAGGGAAGCAGTGATTGCAAGTTTTATAAACCTTCAAAAATTATGGCACTTACCGGCTTTGAGCTCTCATTGCCCCCATCATAAGCATCTTGAATGGTTAAAGTTAATGCGAGAACACTTATGCTGCATATGCTTGACAAATACGAGTACCCAAACCTCATGCTACTTTACTTAGAGTCCTAAGCAAGCTCTTGTCATTGTAAGTATACACGTATCATCGAGAACCACCAACGGGGTACCTCCGTGCCCGATGACATGGAACAAGCCCACATCAAAATGACAAGACAAGCAGACAATGAACACCTCGACATCTCTTTTATTTACCATTTGTATAGCTTTTTATTTTGAGATGCGTCGTCGAATGTCCACTATGGGCATGCTTCAAATTTCCACCATGAATTATGCATGGCTTAGATTGGCGGCCCAGGCATTTCTCTAACACATATACAAACTCCATGATCCCGCAAGATTCCCAATTCATTTCACACCGCGAGTATCCATAAACAAAAGATCACGATATCAACTCAAATAAGAAGTGCAATGTTGAAAGCTTGCCCCATGATGGCATGGCTGGGCTAATTCCCAACTTACAACTTGCAAGCATAACAACTCAACATAAGAGACCACAATGTCAAATTTTTAAGAACGAGAAAAATAAAGTGTGCCATCCGGTTCGTGAGAGCCTTACTGACCAATTTTCGCATAACACTGGTAAGAGTTTAATTTGAAGAGTAGATAAAAGCAAGTCAAATATACTTTGGAATAGCAAATTGCTAATAGGTATGTATGGTGGACACTATGGCAAACTTGGTTTTTAGGAGTTGGAGCACGAGTAGAGCTCATACTCAGTACAAAGCGAGGGCTAGCAAAAGACTGGGAGCGACCAACTAAGAGAGCAATAATGGCCATAATCATGCAAAGCGACAAAGCAACATTAAATGAAGCATAAGATGGCATCAAAAGTCAAAAACTAAATAATCATAGAGGCTATTGGCAACTTTGTATGAGTCTAACATGTGTGAGCATGCGCCAAGTCAACCCAAATAAAGCATCAAGGAGAAAACAAAAATAATGCTTCCAAACGATAAAAACAACGCATGATTTTTTCAAAGGCTCATTAAGCAATCTCAGTTATTTGAGACAAGTCATGCTACAGCAAAACCACTAAGCATACTATCAAAAAGACATCAAGCACGACATGCAAAAGTCTAAGCCGCAGTCTACACAAGCTCCTTCTTGTACCACTTTTTTGCATAAAGCTTTTTCTCTTTTCCAACACCATTCAAACTTTTTATAAACACCTCTTTTGATGAAAACCAATAAAGACCAGAGGCAAAAATACACCTTGATATAAAGGTATAACAAGATCTCAACGCAAATCAAGGCAAAAATCGAAAGCTAAATGCAGTTCTAGAAAAAGAAGAACACTCATTGAAACGAATAGAGTGAAAAACAGAGTGTTCTTGGCAAATGAAAAGCAAGGCAAATTCTCCAAAAGAAATTTGTTGGGGTCCAACCATTTATTGCAGCAAACAAAACAAAACTAAACTGAAAACTAAAACAACTGATGCTCCAAGAAAAATGCATAATGCATGAAGCAATAGAAATATAGCGTATTGAAAGGTGACACTAGTGGAAAACAGAGCAATAGAACCGGTTTGTAACCCCCATTAGCACCGGTTTTGGAACCGGTGCAACGCATCCGGGACTAAAGCCTTAACCTTTAGCACCGGTTGCGTTACGAACCGGTGCTAAAGGCCCTCCACGTGGCCTCCCACACGCGCCCCCGTCGGAGGACCTTTAGCACCGGTTTGTAATATGAACCGGTGCTAGAGGATGGCGACGTGGCAGCCCCTGCAGTGTTTGGCTAAAACCCTAATCCCTAGCCTTTTGAAATACGGTTTTTTCGGGTATTTGAAAAATGTTGATGCACATATAAAAGAAACCATCATATATAGTACACAATATCGTCATACATATAGAGATCGAAGCTAGTATGTGTTATCTTTTATCGTGTTTGGTCGAACATATTACATAATGGAACATTGTACACGTTCATGAATATATACAATATAATTTCAGCTACGATTTTCCAAAATCGTAATGCCGATGGTATTCACCGGTTGGTGCTATGACCTCATCAAGTAGGAATCCCGCCAGTTCCTCTTGAATTGCTCGTATACGCTCAGTTGCTAGAAGACGATCCCGCTTCAGTTCGATCTAATGTAAAGAAGGGGATCAATATATATGAATGAAGAAACTCAACATAAATGATGGTAATAAAATAAAATTGTGAATATTGTTTACGTACATCTAGTTGTTCTAGTCTTCTCTTCTCACGACAAGTCTCTCGCATGAACTCGCAGACATAGAATCCACATAAATTATTCCTGTCTTCTTGCTTCAAGCACTTTACGAGAATAGAGTTCAATCAAAATAATAATCAAGGATGATAATGGTATTGAAACTAGAACCAACGAGATGCGCGGACCTAGCTAGTAGTACTTACCGGTACTTGTTTAAATTCAAGCTCATTTCTCCAGGGACCCGGTGCCTTAGCCGTGAACCGTTTCCAAGCACTGCCCCGCAAAGAAAATGAATAAAGAAGTTAGTAATTACTTGATATTGGGAAATGAACGAAAGTAGCTGATATAGTGCCATGCATAATGATTGAAATTACCGCTGGAGTGTATCAATCATGTCCTCGAATGTCTCAAGGGATTTTTTTTTCGAGTCCATGACTAGTACTCGTCCTCTATCAAGTTCAATAACTAGCAGAATAAAATGATAGCTACGCACACACATAACACACACTTAACATCGAGTAACCAAAATATATAGTAATGTGTATAAGACAGTTAACACACTCACTTGAAATTGTAAGGAAATAGTATTTTCGTCATGGTTTCTTGTTTTCTTAACGCCCGTACCAAGTTATCCTCCGTGTCCTTGATATGGTTATGGAGAGTTACCTCGTTCACGGTATATGGGTCAATGAACCCAATATCATAGATTTGTCCTCTTTTGCATTCGAATTTCTTCAATCTGCATAATATAGTGAGTAAAATTATGCATGCAATAAACGAGATGAGATAAAGACTTATAGTTACAAGGAAAAATAATACTTACAAACAATAGGCACTGATCATCAATTTGTCGAGGGCATCATGATTGTATAACTGAAATAATTCAGCAAATTCGATGTTTATGTCGTCGGTTCCACGAAAGTAATGCTCATCATTAATTCCTATTATGATCCAATTCTGCCCACGCTGTGAGGCTTCCAAGTACTAGTTATGCAATTTTCGCATTCTTGTTGGTAGATTCGGAATCTCCTCGGGTCTGACGAGAGGGCTCCCATACCGGTATTTGTATGCTACTACTTCAGCCGTGGGGAAATCACACCTGCTTAAGTATTGAGCAACAGACATACCTACAGCTTCGGCCTCCTCTTTGTACAGTGCTATGATCTCTGGATCATACTGGACATCGGGAAACACTTGGAGCGGGGGGCAAGAGTTCATCTGTTCTCCGAGCTGAGGAACTGATTTACCTTTCGACCGCTTTGCTGCATCTGACTTGAGAATAGTGCGGTCATAATCTGATGCAAGCCTTGGCTCGGGTTGGTGAAGGTTCTTCAACATTTTTAACACTTTTGGATCTAGAGGAGGCTGCTCGGCGGACTGCTCGGTCTTCTTTCTCTTCAAATTTTCAAAGAAGTTCTTTGATTTCTCTTGTACCTTCGCCGCATTTTCCTCCGGAGTATAGTCATAAGGTCTCTTTGGAGGAACCTTAGGTACTCTTGGAAGGGGCTCCTGTCGACGGATCGGTGATCGGTTACTCTTGGGAGCGGCGATGGTACGCTTCTGCTTTTGGCTCTGAGCCTCAGTGGGTGGAGGTGGCGGAGACGGCTCACTAGCTGGCGAAGGCTGGTATGCTGGAGAAGGCTGACGTGGAGATGGCGGAGAAGGCTGACGCGGAGATGGCGGAGAAGGCTGATGTGGCGGGGGAGAAGGGTGACGTGCTGGAGACCTTGGCGTCCAATTTGGAAGCACGATTAATTCCTTTAGCCATAGAACGGTGGTCTTCTTGGCTACTCCCAGCTCGTACAAATCCCCTTCACCCGCAGGGTGGTCAAGCTTCAGCTGCTCAAATCCGCCCATAACTTCATCCACCCCGGCAATAGCATAGCCAGGTGGAATCGGACGGCAATGATAGGTTGAATCAGGTCCAATGGGTAAGGCATAGCCGACCGCCACCTTCATGGTTATGTTCACGACCTTCACATGTAGCTCGCAAGATGTCGACTCCGTGATATCATCCACTGGGTAGCGGATTGCCGGTTCATCATCATCCGCTGGGAGGTCCGTGGAAGCCACGCTGCTTTTCTGCTGAGATGGTGGGCCGGTAGCATCATATCCGGCTTCTATCTGTGGCTGAGATGCGGCGGTTCCTTGTTGGCTTATCCGATTTAACAAGTCTGATTGCCGCTTCAGCTCTTGTTCTATCTGAGACATGCGGTCTGCTTCCCTTTCCTTTCTTCTCTGACGGCTTCTATCGGGAAATTTCTTCATTTCCACGGGAAACCCGAGTTTCCACGGTTTGGAGCTCGGAGTGGTTCGTGTTCGTCCTGGGTGTTCATCATTCCCAAGGGCGCGCGTGAGCTCGTCCTTCTCTCTTTCGGGATGGAACCTTCCCTCTTCAACATCCTTTGATGCGCTTCTAAGGGCATCAATGGGAAGAGGGTCTTCGTCATGCTTTTTTGTATATACACACTTCCCTTCCGAGTCCAACTTCCCTCCATGCCCGTAAAACCAATCCCTTGACCGATCATTCCATTTCAATGTCTCCGGAATGATCCCTTTGGCAATTAGATCGTCCTCCATCTTCTTCCACTTAGGCTTGCCAGTCTTGTAGCCTCCTTGCCCCATAGTATGGTGATACTTCTTTTTAGCAGCATTTTTCTTATTTATTTCTGACCTTCGCTTAGCTGCCTCTGAAGTCTTGTACTCCACGAATGCGTCCCAGTGATCTTTTATCTTCTCATATTGTCCAGTGAACACCGGAGTCTTTTTTTGGTCGACAAAATCCTTGTACAATCTTTTTTTCCAGTTGTTGAATTGTATTGCCATCCTCGAAAGAGTCCACTTCTTGACTTTCCGCTCTATGATATTCAGATGACGATCATCGTCATCTGAATCCTCCTCATTGGAATCCTCCTGACTTGGATCCACCTCAGTTCGATCCACCTGTGGCGCCTCAGGTAGGGTAAAATTAACCATGAGCTTCTTCCAAAGAATATTCTTCAATCTGTTGCGGACATATTTAACTGGTTCCGTCTTTGTCTTCTTCCATTCTCGAAGGGTGATCGGAATGTTGTCCCTAACAAGAACTCCGCATTGTCTTATAAATTTACTTGCGTGAGCCGCGGGAGCAATCGGTTCGCCATCTTCACCGATTTCTTCTATTCGGTACCTTTCATGTTCTTGCAACCTTCTGGCCGGACCTCTTCTATTTACAGAAGAGTGGCTCGATCCAGAGGGCTAAAAGAAGAAGGAGCGTTAATATATGTATATACACAAATCAAATAATCCAACTATACAACAAATGCTTAATTTATTATTAATACACATCTACCTCGCCGGCGCCTTCTCCCTCATCTTCGGCACCTTCTCCCTCTCCGGCACCTTCTCCTTCATCGGTGCCTCCATCCACTCCGGCACCTCCCTCTCTGGCACCTTCTACTTCACCGGTGCCTCCATCCTCTCCGGCACCTTCTCCCTCATCGAAGCCATCTCTACGATTTCGTTCGTCTCCCTCACCGGAGTTGTTTAAAAACACCGAGGTGACATCCTCATCATTATCGCGGATGATGTCCTCGATAATATTTTCCTGGAAGTCATCTCTTCCGAGAGCCATAGTTTCTGCAAAGAATTATTACAAATTATTATAATGATACGGAGACCAAAAAAAAAGGGGGCGTTGGCCGAGCGCCGGCGCGGTGGGGGAAGATTAGGTCTTCCCTCCCCACCACGCCGGCGCCCGGCCAACGCCCCCATTTTATAACCTAAAATAACTAAAGTAATAAAAGACCTAAAAAAATTAAAGACCTAAACAAATGTTCACGAGTTTGATGCATGTAAAATGTCCTCGATCAAGTTTCATGGCAAATCAATATTTGTAGTGTTGTGAGTAAAAAAGAAAAAAAAATCTCGTGCAAACCCTAAATAACTAAATAATTAATTAAATACCCTATAATGAACTAACTAATGTTAGAATTAATCCTATAATGAACTAACTAATGTTAGAATTAATTAAATACCCTAAATAAGTAAATAATTAATTAACTAAAAAAACATAACTAAAAAAACCTAACTAAATAACTAAATAACTAAATAACTAAAAAAATAGCTAACTAAATAACTAAATAATGTTAGAATTAATCCTATAATGAACTAACTAATGTTAGAATTAATTAAATACCCTAAATAACTAAATAATTAATTAAATAAAAAAACATAACTAAAAAAAACATAACTAAAAAAACATAACTAAAAAAACCTAACTACATAACTAAATAACTAAATAACTAAAAAAATAGCTAACTAAATAACTAAATAACTAAAAAAACATAACTAAATAACTAAAAAACTAAAAAAATACCCTAAATAACTAAAAAAACATAACTAAATAACTAAAAAAAACATAAAAAAATTACCTTGTACTGCAGGCGTACGTGGCTGCAGGGGCCGGTGGCAGGGCGGCCGGCGAGCCGGTGGCAGGGCGGCCGGCGGGCGCGGGAGGCGCGGGCGCGGGCGGCAGGGCGGCCGGCGAGCGCGGGCGCGGGCGGCGCACGGGCGGTTGGCGCAGGTGGCGCCAGCGCGGGTGGCGGGTGGCACGGCGGGTGGCGCAGGAGGCGCGGGCGCGGGCGGCGGGCGCGGCGCGGACGGCGGCGACGACGACTGCGGCGGCGTGGAAAAATCCGGCAGCCTGACGGCGTCCTCGAGCTCCTACGCGCAGGTCCTTAGGCGTTTTGCGATGCGGGCAGAGGAGGAAGAAGGAGTTATAAAGGCTGGCACCTTTAGCACCGGTTCGTGGCTTGAACCGGTGCTAAAGGTCCTTTAGCACCGGTTGAAGCCACCAACCGGTGCTAAAGGTCAGACCTTTAGCACCGGTTGATGGCTTCAACCGGTGCTAAAGGCTGCTTTCTGGGAACTGCACCGCCACCCCCTTTAGCACCGGTTTGAGCCACGAACCGGTGCTAAAGGGTGTTTTAAAATTTTCAGTTGTTCCCACCAAATTCGATATTGAAGCTATCATCAACATTCCATTTGATTAGATATATTTGATTTTCTTTTTGATTAGTTATATTTGATTTTCTATTTTCTTTTGATTAGATATATTTGATTTTCTTTTTTCTTTTGATAACATATATTTGATTTTCTTTTGATTAGTTATATTTGATTTTCTATTTTCTTTTGAGTAGTTATATTTGATTTTCTATTTTCTTTTGATTAGTTATATTTGATTTTCTATTTTCTTTTGATTAGTTATATTTGATTTTCTTTTTTCTTTTGATTGGTTATATTTGATTTTCTATTTTCTTTTGAGTAGTTATATTTGATTTTCTATTTTCTTTTGATTAGTTATATTTGATTTTCTATTTTCTTTTGATTAGTTATATTTGATTTTCTTTTTTCTTTTGAGTAGTTATATTTGATTTTCTATTTTCTTTTGATTAGTTATATTTGATTTTTTATTTTCTTTTGATTAGTTATATTTGATTTTCTATTTTCTTTTGATTAGTTATATTTGATTTTCTATTTTCTTTTGATTAGTTATATTTGATTTTCTTTTTTTCTTTTGATTAGTTATATTTGATTTTTTATTTTCTTTTGATTAGTTATATTTGATTTTCTTTTTTCTTTTGATTGGTTATATTTGATTTTCTATTTTCTTTTGAGTAGTTATATTTGATTTTCTATTTTCTTTTGATTAGTTATATTTGATTTTCTATTTTCTTTTGATTAGTTATATTTGATTTTCTTTTTTCTTTTGAGTAGTTATATTTGATTTTCTATTTTCTTTTGATTAGTTATATTTGATTTTCTATTTTCTTTTGATTAGTTATATTTGATTTTCTATTTTCTTTTGAGTAGTTATATTTGATTTTCTATTTTCTTTTGATTAGTTATATTTGATTTTCTATTTTCTTTTGATTAGTTATATTTGATTTTCTATTTTCTTTTGATTAGTTATATTTTCGTGAGAGGAAAAGGGCGGGAAGAAAAGGGCGGAAAGAAAAAGGGCGGGAAAACGATTGAACAGGAAAAGAAGTACATATCTCAACTGAAAATTAAGATACATGGCCAGATTAAGTCACAATCGGCCGAGCTTGTTTTCGAATGTTGGATGATTCAGTCATAGTCGTGCCTAGCCCTATAAACGTCGCCACTGTAGTCATCGTAGTCGTCGGTGTCATCGTCGCTGGCATCGGGGTCGCGGTAGTCGAACCTCGACTGGTGAGCACGCGTGGGCTGAGAGTGAGGGTAGCGCAGGCGGGGGCCACGGTAGGCCATGACGCTCTGGAGAGTTCGGCCGCGCCACCATAGCCGACGGCCGGCCTCGTTGAAGTTCGAACGAGGCGAGCCGTCCTCCTCGTGCCTGGCAAGCACACTCTCACGCCGATTGATGAAGAAGGCGTCCCAAGTCGGGCTGTAGTCGGGATGCCACTGAGGATTCCTCCGCTGCTCTGGCATGAGCTCGAAGTAGTAGTGGTTCGTGATGGCCATCTGGCGCGCCACACCTACAGGGACAGGAGGGACCGGTACGCCTCCGACGCTCAGCATCCAGCCGGTGGGGACGCGGTAGCCCGGCGGGCAGGGGTAGTTTGAGGCGCAAAGTGCCTCCGCCTCCTGGGGGGTTAGAGATACGATGGAAGCCATGGAAGAGAGTGATGAGGTTTGCAGATATGAGTCTAGATGTGATATGTAAATGGAGGCCAAGCCTACATATATATAGTGAAAAATGGCGGGAAGACGGAGGCGGGAAGTGGTCGAAAGCGCGGGAAGAAAATAGGCGGGAACACAGTGGCGCGGGGAACCATCTAACCTTTAGTCCCGGCTGGTGGGTACAACCGGGACTAAAGGTGGTTTTTGTGTCATCTAACAAAACTGTCGGTGGGATAAGGACGTGTGGGTAACCTTTAGTCCCGGTTGGTGGGTGCAACCGAGACTAAAGATATCGGCAGGATAAGGACGCATGGGTGGATGCACTGCTCGATGAGATAAGGACGCGTGGGTGGACGCACGATGCCCCTGTCGGAGGTAGGGAGAGTGAAAAGACTCCGTCTCCTTTAAGAATGTTGGGTAAATTATTCGGACGCACGATCTCCCATGGGGAGCTTCGCGAAGATGTCGTTGGTGCTCATGCCCTACGGCATCTTCGGAAGCTCCGCCTCGGAAAAAATTTCCTCATACAATAACAACATTACACAAAAAATAAATGGGAAAGTGATTTCCATATTGAGATACACAAGTTATGATCCCTATCTAGTCTTCTGAGTTTTCTTCTTGTGTTTCCCTTTCTTCTGATTTTTCGTCTTGTAGGCCATGAACCTCCCTTCGCGTATCTCCCTTGATTAGGATCGCTTCGGTCGTAACCATGGAGTATGTTCACCATTTAACGCGATGATTGGGTCAATATTCACTCTGAAGGGCGGAATTTCATCAAACTTATTATAATCTTCTGACATGTCTGTCTTATCCTCAACTCCCACGATGTTTCTTTTCCCTGAAAGAACTATGTGACGCTTTGGCTCGTCGTATGATGTATTCGTTGTCTTATCTTTTCTTTTTTTTTGGTTTGGAGGACATGTCTTTCACATAGAAAACTTGAGCCACATTATTGGCTAGGACGAATGGTTCGTCTCTGTAACCAAGATTGTTGAGATCCACTGTTGTCATTCCATACAGCTGGTCAACCTTTACCCCTACTCCATCTAGCTTGACCCATTTGCACCGAAACAAAGGGACTTTAAAAGAAGGTCCATAGTCAAGTTCCCATATCTCCTCTATGTAACCATAATAGGTGTCCTTTTGCTCGTTGTTGTTTATTGCATCAATGCGGACACCACTGTTTTGGTTGGTGCTCTTTTTATCTTGGGCGATCGTGTAGAATGTGTTCCCATTGATCTCGTACCCTTGGAAAGTCAATATAGTCAAAGATGGTGACCCGGCCAACAAGTATAGCTGATCTCCAACAATGTTGTCATTTATGAGATGTGTCCGAAGCCAACCGCCAAAGTCGTCATATGTTTATGTGTAATCCAGGAGTCAGACTGAGATGGGTGTTGGGAGCGTACAATATTCTTGTGTTCAATGATATACGGGGCCACCAAGGCGGAACTTTGTAGAACTGTGTAGTGTGCTTGAGTGAAAGAAATCCCGTCCATACAATACATTGATTTCTTTCCTAGCGTGCCTTTTCCACGTAGTCTCCCTTCATGCCGCGATTCAGGGACACCAATCGACTTAATGTCAGGGATAAAGTCAACACAGAACTCAATGACCTCCTCTGTTCCGTAGCCCTTGGAGATGCTTCCTTCTGGCCTAGCACGGTTATGAACATATTTCTTTAAGACTCCCATGAATCTCTCGAAGGGGAACATGTTGTGTAGAAATACAGGACCGAGAATGGCAATCTCTTCGACAAGGTGAACCAGGAGATGCGTCATAATATTAAAGAAGGATGGCGGGAACACCAACTCAAAACTAACAAGACATTGGGCCACATCCTTCTGTAACCTTGGTAGCATATCTGGATTGATTACCTTCTGAGATATTGCATTGAGGAATGCACATAGCTTAACAATGGGTACGCAAACATTTTCCGGTAGAAGCCCCCTTAATGCAACTGGAAGCAACTACGTCATAATCACGTGACAATCATGAGACTTCAGGTTTTGGAATTTTTTCTCTGTCATATTTATTATTCCCTTTATATTTGACGAGAAGCCAGACGGCACTTTAATACTTGAAAGGACATCAAAAAAGATTTCCTTCTCTGCTTTTGTAAGAGCGTAGCTGGCAGGACTTAAGTGACGCCCTTTATCCGTCTTGCTCTGTGGATGCATGTTGTTTGGGTCTTTCATACGTTGTTGATCCTCCCGTGCTTCTGGTGTATCTTTTGTTTTTCCATATACGCCCAGAAAGCCTAGCAGGTTCACGCAAACATTCTTCGTAACGTGCATCACGTCGATTGAAGAGCGAACCTCTAGGTGTTTCCAATACTCAAGCTCCCAAAATATAGATTTCTTCTTCCACATGGGTGCGTGTCCGGTAGCGACGTCATTTGGAACAGATTGACCGCCAGGACCCTTTCCAAAGATTACTTCTAGGTCCCTGACCATATCAAATAAATCATCACCAGTACGGAGTTCAGGCTTTTGCCGGTGATCTGCCACACCTCTAAAATGCTTGCCTTTCTTTCTTACGGAATGCGTGGTCGTAAGAAATCGACGATGCCCCAAGTACACAATCTTCTTGCATTTTTCCAAATATATAGCGTCAGTCTTATCTAAACAGTGCGTGCATGCATTGTATCCCTTGTTTATTTGTCCTGAAAGGTTACTAAGAGCAGGCCAATCATTGATGGTTACGAAAAGCAACGCTCGTAGGTCAAACGGCTCCTGTTTGTGCTCATCCCATGCACGTACACCTGGTTTGGTCCATAACTGTAAGAGTTCATCAACTAATGGTCTTAGATACACATCAATGTCATTGCCGGGTTGCTTCGGACCTTGGATGAGCACTAGCATCATAATGAACTTCCGCTTCATGCACAACCAAGGAGGAAGGTTATAGATACATAGAGTTACAGGCCAGGTGCTATGACTGCAGCTCTGCTCCCCAAAAGGATTCATGCCATCTGTACTCAGACCAAACCTTAAGTTCCTTGCGTCACCTGCAAAGTCCGGGTAGTCTCTCTCAATTTTTCTCCACTGCGACCCATCAGCGGGGTGTCTCAACATCGCGTCTTTCTTACGGTCTTCTTTGTGCCATCGTAACAACCTGGCATGCTCTTTGTTTCTAAACAGACGTTTCAACCGTGGTATTATAGGAGCATACCACATGACCTTGGCAGGAACCCTCTTTCTGGGGGGCTCGCCATCAACATCACCAGGGTCATCTCGTCTGATCTTATATCGCAGTGCAGTGCATACCGGGCATGCTTCCAAATTCTGATACTCCTCACCGCGGTAGAGGATGCAGTCATTAATGCATGCATGAATCTTCTGAACCTCTAATCCTAGAGGGCAGAGAACCTTCTTTGCTTCGTACGTACTGTCAGGCAATTCATTATCCTTTGGAAGCTTCTTCTTCATTATTTTTAGTAATTTCTCAAATCCCTTATCAGATAAACCAGTCTCTGCCTTCTATTGCAGCAACTCCAGTGTGGTACCGAGCTTTGTGTTCCCATCTTCACAGTCTGGGTACAACTTCTTTTTGTGATCCTCTAACATACCTTTTAACTTCCGCTTCTCATTCACACTTTCTGCTTCTCTGTGTGCATCTACGATGGCCCGACGAAGATCATCATCAGGCTCATCTGATGCCTCTACATCTTCAGCTTCTCCTGTCCCTTCAGCTTCAGCTTCCCCCGTTGCAGTATCACCATATTCAGGGTACATATCATCATCCTCTTCTTCTTCATTGTCTTCCATTATAACCCCTCTTTCTCCGTGCTTGGTCCAACAATTATAGCTAGGCATGAAACCTTTCCGAAGCAGGTGGGCGTGAATGATTTTCCAGGAAGAGTACTCCTTCTTGTTCCCACAGTGAACACATGGACAACACATAAAACCATTCTGAATATTTGCCCGAGCCACATCGCCAAAATTACGAAGACCTTCAATGAACTCGGAAGTGCGTCGGTCACCATACATCCATTGTCGTTCGTTCATCTGCTTCATATAATTAGGTTTACTAATACTATTACCGAACATCATAAATAGTAAAATGATGAAACATGCATTTGTATCAATGACAAATAAAAGAATAGAGTTGCTAACCTCGATCGAGGAGGAAAGAACGAGGAGAAGACCTAAGTATCGCTCGGGCACCTCATATCATCTTTATTTTGTGTGAGCTTAAGTTGGTTCATGCTTTTAGGCATTTCATCAAACACCTCTTGTGCATAGGGGGAAAAACCTAACTAGCACACCCCCTCTCACACCTTCCAAAGGAAAAAAACAGAGGAGAAGGCTGGTGGGCGGCTGTATTTATAGGCAGGACCTCTAGCACCGGTCCATTTCCAGAACCGGTGCAAAAGGATAGCCTTTAGCACCAGTTCGTGCCACGAACCGGTGCTAAAGGTCTGGCGCCTGCCACGCGGCAGACGCGACACCTTTAGCACCGGTTCGTGGCACGAACCGGTGCTAATGGTTCCTAACAAACCGGTGCTATAGCTCCACGGGCTCAATTTAGCTCTCTGGCAGCTCGAACTGGTGCTAAAGAACCCCTTTAGTCTGGGTTCGAAAGCCAACCGGTGCAAATGCCGTTTGGAGCAAAAAACGAAAGCCCTATTTTCTACTAGTGTGACCTGATTTTTGCCGATGAAGATGGGGTGCCTCGGGGGAATCCCCAAGCTTTTACACTTGTACTACTTGGATATTTCTTGGGGTGATGCATGGGCATCCCCAAGCTTGAGCTTTTGTCCATTCTTCAACTCATCTCATCACTCTCCGATCCCTACACTTGAAAACTTCCTTCATACAAAACTAAACACAAATCTATTAGCAACATTAGTTTAAGCATAACATAGAATCAACCCTTTTTGCTTCAGGTTTCAACTCAAAACCACCACATATAAAGCATATACTATTGTAACAACTTCCCCAAAAGTTCCGTGATCGAAGGAACTCAAAAAGAAAACGATAAAGCGGCAAACACAAATATTGGCAGAAATCTGTCAAAACAGAACAGCTGACAGAGGTCGAATTTTTAGAGGGTTTTCTGTTGCTCAAATCAAAAAGTGTTCAACTAATGAAAGTTTGGATATAACCTGGGGCATATGCACAAGAAATCGTAGGTCCAAAAGATATACAGAGAATGTTCACAAATTTTTACGGTGCAGCACTGAAAACTGTTTCAGGACAGCAACATCCCCAAATCTTACCTCACTCAAATTAGAGGCTTCTCTTGGCACAAAAACGAAATAAAAATGAGAAGGAGAGGTCATTACAGTAGTAATAACTTCCAAGACTCAAATAAAAGAAAAAGAACTGAATGTAAAAACATTAGGTTATCTCCCAAGAGTGCTTTTCTTTAACGCCTTTGAGCTAGGCTCAGTAATTTGAGAAGATGCTCACATAAGAAATATGAATTGAAGCAAAAGAGAGCATCAAGGAGAAAATATAAAACATATTTAAGTCTAACCCACTTCCTATGCATAGGAATTTTATAGGAGAATAAATCAAAGAAGCACATGGTAACAAGTATGGGTAGATAAAACAAGAGCAACTTTGGAACTTTCAATATAAAGAGAGGTGTTTTAGTAACATGAGAATTCCAACAACCATATTTTCCTCTCTCATAATAATTTTTAGTAGCATCATGAACAAACTCAACAATATAAGTATCACACTCATCCTCCTTTTTTAAGCATGGAGGGCTATCAAATAAGGTATTAGTTAAAGAGTTACTCTTATTGGGAGGTAGACATGGGTAGCTCCATTCTTCCTCCTCTTGATCATCACTCTCCTCCTCTTTTTCATCCAATGAGCTTCCAGTTTCAACAATTTCTTCTTCCATAGGCTCCTTCAAGGCATTAGTCTCTTCCGTTGGAGAGTATCTATTAAGATATTTAAGAATATAGCCATTTTCTTCCTTATAATTATCAAAGCAAAATGTAAGTATATCATAAACCTCATATTTATAAGGTGCATCATCAGTATTTTCAAGCAAATAAGCAAGTTCGAATGCACCCTTCCAAGCAATAAATTCTTCAATTTGTTCCACATCATAAAAGTCATAATTTCCATTAATATAAGAAGATATGGTAACATCATCATTATACTCACATTGAAAAGGGAGGTTTTTATACCTCCTATAGCAACAAGATCTATCAAAGCAATAAGTAACATTATAAGTAGAGCACACATTTCTAGCAATGATATACAATCTATTGATTTATTCCCATAAGTGTTTCCCTTTTTGTGACAAGCGGTGTTCCTCATAATAATTTTGCTGCTCTTCCGTGAACCCACCTTGCCAAAAAGATTTAGTTTCAAAGAAACCAACCATTGATAGAAAGCATGATAAAGCAAGACAATAACAGACCAAAAATAACGACTATAAAGGAAACTATTTTTTTTGTATTTTTGATAAAACGATGCAAGTAAAAATAAAGTAAAGCAAAACTTAAAACAAAGTAAAGGATGTGCGTGCGAAAACTCCCCTCGCAGAAGTCTTCTTCCTCCCCGGCAACGGCGCCAGAAAAACTTGTTGATGGCGCAGTGATGATGATGTGAGAAAGCTTGATTGTGTGTAGTAAATGACCGGACAGTTGGAAAACCCCAAGAGCAAGGTGTGATGAATATAGTAGCAAGTTTTTCCCTTAGTAAGAAACCAAGGTTATCAATCCAGTAGGAGGACGAAATACGACTGAAGGTGATGCCCACTAGCTTGCGACAGCTCCGGACAATTTATAGGGCGCCTCGTCCGAGATTTGCTTTGCGAGCGGCAACGTGGAACCTGCACATAACACAACCAAATACTTTGTTCCCAACTTACAATGAGGTTGTCAATCTCACTGGTTTGCTTGAAACAAAGGGTATGAGCATATCGAGTGGAAAGCAATAGTAATATGTGAGTAAAGTAAACAGTGCGAGTAAAGTAAACAGGTGATAGCAATATAAAGGAAATAGGACCGGGGTCCATAGTTCACTAGTGGTGTCTCTCCATAAGATAAAATAATACATGCAGGGTAAACAAATTACAGTTGGGCAATTGATAGAATAAAGACAACGTGCATATGATGAGAGGATCACTATGAGATTTACTCTGGGCATTACAACAAAATACATAGACCGCCATCCAACTGCATCTATGACTAATAATCCACTTGTGGCGAATCAATCCGAGAACTCCACAAGTATTAAGTTGCGAACAACAGATAATTGCATTAAGCAAAGTGTGTAATGTAAACAAAGCATATGCCCTCGAGCATATGAATGTTGTTTTCCCCCTAGTAGCAAGAGCACATCTACAACCTTAGAGGTTTCTGTCACTCCTCCAGATTAAATAGAGGCATGAACCCATTATCGAGCATAAATAACCCCTCTTGGAGTCACTAGCAACTACTTGGCCAAGATAGCTACTAACAACGGAGAGCATGCAAGATCATAAAAAACATAGAGATAACATAAGATAAATTTTAGTACATCAACTCAAGCATAACACCAATATTCATCGGATCCCAACAAACACAACATGTAGAATTACATAACGGTGATCTCAATCATGTAAGGTAGCTCATGAGATCTAAACATGAAGCACATGGTGGAGAAGACAACCATCTAGCTACTGCTATGGACCCATAGTCCAAGGTAGACTACTCACTCATCGCTCCGGGGGCAAGCATGGCGATGAAGAAGACCTCCGGTGGTGATTCCCCTCTCCGCTAGGGTGCCGGGAAGAGCTTCTGGACCCTCCCGATCTTCGGGTCGATGGCGGCGGCGGATCGCGATGTGTTCTGGAAAAGTGATTGGGGTCTTTAGGTTTTTCCCGTCGGGGGGTCTTTATAGGCGAAGGAGCATCGTCAAGAGTGGACCAAGGCACCCTCACACATAGGGGGCACGGCCCAGCCCCTGGCCACGCCGCCCTGGTGTGTGGGGCCCTCGTGGCCCCCACTTTATCTCCTCTTCGGTTTTCTGGAAGCTTCGGTGAAATTCTGGGCTACTGGCTTTGGTTTCATCCAATTCTGAGAATATTTCCTGTGTAACTTTTCTGAAACACAAAAACAGCAGAAAACAGGGAACTGGTACTGTGGCAACTTGTTAATAGGCTAGTTCCGGAAAATGCATAAAAGTGCCACAAAGTGTAACAAAACACTAAGCAAATGGTGTAAAAACAAGCTAAAGAATGGTTGTTATCTTTGCCTAATGGTAGCATAAACTCTTGGGATAATTTGGAAGAAGATTTTATTAAAAGGTACTATCCTCCTGTGAAAACCTTACAAAATAGGAATATCATTTTATCCTTTTGGTAAAGTGACAATGAACACGTAGCAACCACATGTAAGGATTAAGGTTATTCTTAGGAATTGTCCTTCACATGGGCTGGATGAGCGGACTGTGTTGCACTTTTTTTTACAATGGTTTGAACTATATGTCTAGAAGCTTGATTGATTCTACTGCAAGAGGAGCCTTTATGACTAAGACCGTTAGAGAGGCCATAGCGAACATGTTACAAAACCATAATCAATGGCACACCAAGCGAGCCTCAACTACTTACACTAAAAAGATTAATTCCATTGAGGAGGTAGAGAATTTTAGTGCTAAGATAGATGCTATGATGGATATGATTAGTAAATCCAACTTAGAGAATGTCCCTTTGAAGGAATTATGCCCTAGAGGAGAATAATATTGGACTTATTTGCATATTCCGTCAAGTTCATAATAAGTTTAGTACTATGCTGGAACTATGTCAATCGGAAACATTAATATAGGTGCAGTATTAAATGATTAGGAGTCCCTGTTAAAATTCCGGTTTACTAGTTCATTGATCAACTGATGATCGAGGTTTCCCGCTCATTGTGCATTACGCCAATTGACGATGAGATCATGCCACTTGTTGATAGTGCCATGATGGACATTACCCACAGAATCAATTGCAACATGATCATGTCATGATGTTCACGTTGCAATATGAAGAAGTGTCGCGTCTTAGTCCTTAGACCGCGAGGTTAATACATAATCACTATTTCCGAAGGAAACTCTAATTGCATCAACCATCATCAGGTAATAGGTTGACTGAAAAGGTGTCTCTTGGGTTCTCCAAAGGGGTAGGTAGAGGAGTATAGCCAAGAGCAGGATTTGCTCATCTGCATGACAGATATGGTACTCTGGGCCTACTCGGTACGAATACATCAATGTTGCACAGCATGTGACTAGGTCATGGAGATGGACTATCACGGACGAGTTGAACAGCATTACCGGTAATAAGATCGAACCAGGTATTGGCGAATACCAACGATTAGATCTTAGAGAGTTGTGTTTCATCAACTCTATGCTTGGATGTGATGCCTATATCTATTATTATCAATTACTTCATATTTGTTTGCATGCTCTTAATTCATCATTTATGCTTATTACCACCATCTTGTTTTAGAGAGAGAGAGCTCAAGTGAAACCATGATCTCTGGTGCACTTTTAGCCATAGGAGAAACCTTTTACACTAGTTTGATTGTTGTTTTATTTTTAGTTATTATTAAATTCGAAAATATAAAAAATATATCTACTTGTTAGCTTTACTCATTAAGTTAAGTTTAGTATTTCTTTCACGCCATGGGTGGCCGACAAACACTGCGGTGAGTTGGGGGAACAAAGTTGTTTGTTTGTTGTTGTAGTTGCTTGCAAAGGGCAAGGAGGATGACCATTTTACTTTTGAGTTTTATATAAACCCTCGCATCACCCTTGTGGGGGAAAACTACACTTGCTGCATCACTCTACACTTAGAGTCCCAACCTTGTAGAAAATTAAAGAGTAGAGCTGTTGCCATCAAGAATCAAGGAATTTTTAGGTGTCGCTGCTAGGGAGTTTGGTGACTACATCTTGCTGCCATGCTAAGGACAAAACTTTGGGGAGGTCTTCTTGCCGCGTATGGCTTGGTTTTGAGTCTTATTTGCTACTTTAGATTTTGCAATAGCGTCTTTTTACTTTTGCTTTCTTGCCTGTTTTTTCATATACCCAAATCCAAATAAAAATAGTTATATGATTTTATGCTTGGAATGATGGGAGATAGGACTACAAAGTTGTGTGATTACACCAATGTGCCAAATGCTAAATTTATTTCTAAGCCTATTACATATCCTAAGATCATTGTTGATTCCTTTGAAGTTAATCATAGTTTATTGAATCTTATATGCAACGATCAGTTTGGTGGTAGTGCTAGTGACGATGCATCTTTGCATCTTCATAACTTTTGTGAAATTTGTGATATGCAAAAATTTAAAATGTTGATAATGCCATTGTTAATTTAAAGTTGTTACCCTTTTCATTAAGAGTAAAAGCTAAAGGATGGTTGTTATCTTTGCCTAATGGTAGCATAAACTATTGGGACAATTTGGAAGAAGCTTTTATTAAAAGGTACTATCCTCCAGTGAAAACCTTACAAAATAGAAATATCATTTTATCCTTTTGGTAAAGTGACAATTAACACGTAGCAACCACAATGAAAAGGATTAAGGTTATGCTTAGGATTTGTCCTTCACATGGGGTGGATGAGCGGACTGTGTTGCACTTTTTTTACAATGGTATTAACTATATGTCTAGAAGCTTGATTGATTCTGCTGCAAGAGGAGCCTTTATGACTAAGACCGTTAGAGAGTCCACAGCTTTCATGGAGAACATGTTACAAAACCATAATCAATGGCACACCAAGCAAGCCTCAACTACTTACACTAAAAATATTAATTCCATATAGGAGGTAGATACTTTTAGTGCTAAGATAGATGCTATGATGGATATGATCAGTAAATCCAACTTAGAGAATGTCCCTTTGAAGGAATTATGCCCTAGAGGAAAATAATATTGGCCTTATTTGCATATTCCGTCAAGTTCATAATAAGTTTAGTACTATGCTAGAACTATGTCGATCAGAAACATTGATATAGGTGTACTATTAAATGATTAGGAGTCCCCGGTAAAATCCTGGTTTACTTGTTCATTGACCAACTGATGATCGAGGTTTCCCGATCATGGTGCATTACGCCAATTGACGATGAGATCATACCACTTGTTGGTAGTGCCATGATGGACATTACCCACGGAATCAATTGCAACACGATCGTGTCATGATGTTCACGTTGCAATATGAAGAAGTGTCACAGCTTAGTCCTTAGACCATGAGGTTAATACATAATCACTATTTATAGAGGAAACTCTAATTGCATCAACCTTCATCACGTAATAGGTTGACTGAAAAGGTGTCTCTTGGGTTCTCCAAAGGGGTAGGTAGAGGAGTATAGCTAAGAGCGGGATTTGCTCATCTGCATGACAAATATGGTACTCTAGGCCCACTCGGTGAGAATACATCAATGCTATGTAGCATGTGACTAGGTCACGGAGATGGACTATCCTGGACGAGTTGAACAACATTACCGGTAATAAGATCGAATCAAGTATTGGTGAATACCAACGATCATATCTTAGGCAATGCTAGTATCAGTGAAGCAAAGAGAATAGCTTATTGACATTTACGTTTAACGACTATGATCAAAGGACTGTACTGATCATTCCAGTAATCTATTGAGTGTGGAATACATGATTAACCTAGTAGAAACCTAAGCTATATGATCAATGGATTAAAATGATCATTACCATGTCACATGAAGTGGGAGGGTGACATATGTGAAGTAAGTGGATCAAAGATAATCAAGTTATGGTACAAATAAGATTGATACAAGAGGAGTAATATTCATGTGGTGGGAGATAGACCCTATATGGGAATACCACAATGGTGGAGGTTTTATTCTTAATCTATGAAAGTGATACAATCAAGAGTTAATGCCTAGGGGGTGTAGAATGTGAGACAAGGGTGAATCACCAGGTGGAATATGAATTATCAGTAATATAGTATCGTAACCCTAGAAGTCAACATCTAGGGAAATGCATGGATTGGATTAACTAGACTTCAAGGGGAGGTATTGGTGGAGTGTTGATCATAAAGCACTTGAGAAGGAGTAAGAAGTATGTTTAGTTAAGCACTCAAAGGGAGTGTGTTGAATAACCTTAGGATCAGAAGTAATACAAAGGTTATCCCTAAGAAGATTATGTAAGAGTTTTAGTGTCAAGCTCAGAACATGGGTTTAGGAGGAGGAGTTGATGAAGGAAATAAAATAGATTCATTATGAGAGTTGATGAAGGAAATAAGAAGATACATTATGGGAGTTGATAAAGGAAATAGATGATCATGTCAAGTATAGGATTATACTTATTTAAGGAGGGTGCTTATGCTATTTATGGAACCTAGTTTGATAAGCACATATCATCCATCATAAGGAGAGGGTAGAGGAGTTAAGAAAACCTATCCTTGTTTAGGAGGGAAACATTCTCATGGAGAGCCATAGAGACCCTTGGTTCAAGTACATATTTTACTTAGGAAAAGAAACATGATATAGGTAGTGGTAACACAAACCTAAATCCTAAATTCCTATTTAGGTAGAGTCTATATCAAACTAACCATATGTTGGGTGTGATCCCTATCCTCTAATAATGATGACATAATTCCATCACACTCAATATCTTTATCTATCCCATTGGACCCAATTATTCTATTCATATTTCAACTTATGCATCACTTTGTGATCTTGGGTAAAACCCTAGAATCATATCTCCTCCCCGAATCCCATAAGTCTGCCCAAACCCTAATTCTTTTAAGATCAACTAAAATCTTTGTCTAGTGATCCACTCTTATGGTAGAGTGCATCTTGATCCTAAACTCAACTCTCCTTTATAAAGTTGAGGGAAAACATAAAATCATGTATATAGGGGATACACCTATACATGAAATCCAACATTACTATTAGTGTTATCCTATTATATCACTGCAAATAAATGGTTCTACAAATCAATAATAATTGTCCAAGACTTGGTCAAGGTTTTGAACACTCTAATAAAAGTGTCTGAATTCATCTCTAATAAAGATCCCTATTTAAATCAATAATACCTAAAATGTCTTATGTACAAATGCAATATAAGGTTTATCTAACAACATATGTTAAACTAGTAATATCAACTTCATATTGTAGGAGTATCCTAAACTCAAAACTTGCAAACAGAAATGAAATTCAATTATTGAAATTCAAAACAGAAAATGAGTAAAAAGGAAAAGAAAACAGAACAGAAAATGGAAAAGAAATTAAAATAGGAAAAAATAGAGGGAGGAGCTTACCTGGCCGAAGCCCACCGAGCCGGCCCAGCAGCTCGGCCTTGGAGACAACCCGACCCGAAATACCGCTTTGGGAGGGAGGAAAAGAAGAAGCCTTCTTCTTCCTCCTCTGCCTGGGTGACACGGTGCCAGCGAGGCCACGTCCCGGCCGCCGTTGTTGAGCCCAACGATTCGTGTTGATCGCCACGACGTCATGCTCATCCCTAAGCGTCTACTGTCAAAGAAATCGTCCATTGTGCCCGAAACGAGTAGCTCGAGCTCCGCCGCATCTCAACCGTCTCCGACGAGGGTTGGTCGAGCTCGACCTTGCCACATGTTATAAAACCTCCGGGCGCACCGCCGTGAAACCCTAGCCCTTCTCCGCCGTCTCCCAATCTCTCATTCTCTCTCAATTCCTATCTGTCGTCCTTAACTCCATCAATAGACATCACCGGAGTTCATCACCATGTTGTCTATTCCGACCACCCCGGAGCCCATCGAATGGCTGGGGAGGAGCAGCTCATCACGTAGATCGTCTGGGAGGAGCCGTTCATCAAGGGGAGCTGGGAGTGCCATGAATTGATGGATTCTCTGTCGCCAGTGATCGCCGGAATTCATGTCAATACACTCAACTCCGACCTTCACTGTCTTCACCGAGCAGCCTATCAGGTTCGTGGTGACCTCTCGCATATCTGGAGCTCTTCCTTGCATCATATGGTAGTTCGTAGCGCAAATCCGTTGGTCCTCGCCGTGCGCCGCCGCAGTAGGTGCTCACCGGAGCTACTCCGGTGACAATTTATCGGTGGCGCGACCACCAATTAGTTCCCCTCGTTGTCCTCGTTCGAGCTGTGCAAGCGAATCATCTAGGGAGCCCCAGAATCATTATCTCCGGTGATCGCCGCCGGCTAGCCACTCCCAGTCAACATTTTGACTTGGTCTTGCCATCCCGCCAGGTGACATGTCATTTGACCCCACCTGTCAATGTCCAGGGTTAGATACCGGTTCAGTGTAAACAAGTATTTCCCTTGTTATTTGTAATTCCAGAAAATGCTAAAAACTTAGAAAATTCATATCTGTTTCATTTTAAATCAGAAAAATGTGAATATACCAAAATGATCACAAAAATAAGACATATCTGTCTATAAAGTAATTTTATATACTTGTGTGGAATAATTTTGAATGAAATTATAAAACATGTCTAAGTAAGAATTTCAAATATGAATTTGAACCAGATTTGAAAATCAAATCATTTTTTCTAAATATGAATTAAATGTTTCTACACTTAAATAATCTAATTTCAATTAGCATTTCATTATTCTAAGATGTTAGTTTAAACCTTATTAAGATTTCAAAATTTTAAAAACTACTTTTCCTGACTAATTTTGAAATGCTAAAATCAAGAAAAATCCTAAATGGATATTAATCTACAATTTAGAATTACCTCTTAACTCTAAATGATTGTTCATCAATTATTTCATTAAAAGTTAATTAGAGCTCTTAAGTCAATTTTAATTACTTAAAGTTTGACTTAAATCCCAAAACTATTTCTCTTAAATGTTAAGGTTTAGAAAAGATCTTAAATAAGTATTTACTTGTGTTTAGAATCTACTCATAACTATAATCTATTGACTAACAATCGTTTCATAAATGCTAACTCAATTTTAGGAATCATTTAAAAATTGTGATTCAAACCCTACTATCTAATAATAAAGGAACCTGTGTTTTGTTAATCACTTCAACCTTCCTATAAAGTTAATGACCACTAAAAGGTAATTTTGTACTAAATGTCCATTATGAAATATGTTCTTCAAAGGTTATTCTTTTAAGAACATATCAAGTAAGCATTTCACCAAACCATGTGCTTTCAGATAACAAATGCCTAGATAGGTTAAGATTGTTGTCAACCCTATAACTAAGTGGGTATTGTTGCGATAATATTATCTACTCCAACCTTGCATATCCGTGATCAACCAATTGTCTGCTATTCATAAGAAGCAACTTAAAAGTGTTACTTTCAAGTTCCCACCTTATTACTAGTCTTTTGCAGGAACAACCAAGCATGATATTAAATCACTAAGACAATAGTTCATGTTCAAGCTCTATTCTTTTACTTGTATAGAACAATAAGTTAACCAAAACCCTTAACAACCTTGGGTGTGCAATTGAACTTAAAATTGCAACACATTACAAGGAAATTACCACAACTCAAAGATAACAAGTCATCAGGGTTAGGTTACGCTTAGAGCGATGAATAGCATACCTTATGCATATCATGCTACAGATTTCTAACATCATCCCTATCGGATGATGATTGCTATTTCAGAATTGGGATTTCTATTGTATCGAAGACCTTGACTCGCATAATCTTGCAGTCAAAAAGGCAAGTTTACTCTTGCTCATCTCTCTTGAGTATCTTTATCAAATTACTTGCAAATATATACCTATGGTATTACTACTGCATTTAAAGGCAAAAGGTTCTGTCTTCATAATTAATATGAAGTAGTGGTTTCAACCGGAATGGTTGTTGCCCTAGGATGGTGGACAGTGGGACCAGGGTAAGAGTATGGTGGAGGTCCCACTGCAATTGGAAAGTTCACCTAGGACTAATAACAAATGTTGCTAGTGATTCTAGCACCGTAAATCACGGTCAACCATAAGATCTGGAATGGGACGGACAAGTCAGCTGTACCGACTTCCTCTCGCATATCAACGGATTGGTAGTAGAGGGTTGTCCAGCCTGGTCTATCTATAGAGTAAAGGGGGATGTGGTATTCCTACCGGTCTATCTGTGGATATAGAGGGGGACAGACTTGCTAATTGATCTTTGATGGATTGTAATTAAGCTGGTAGGAGTAAGAAACCCAAAAATAAGGGAATAAAACCTAAAGCCAGGGCCGGTAAGGAGAAGAGGCTCTTATCGATAATTACATAATGGATGGGTATGCGGGGTCGTGGAGGACGACAGTGATTGGCTTGGATCATTGACTGGGCCCCACACAAAGGAAGTGTGGATGAGCATTGAACTCAGATGTGCAACAAGGCTTTGATCTCTTATGGGTATATGTGACCACCTCTGCAGAGTGTAAAAAGTATCAAGATACTCGCTGTTCCGGGAAAAGGAGCAGCGAACGCGGCAGTAAAGGAGCCCATCGAAGCTCTAATCAACCTGTGAAGCCTGACGGACATAGTTCTTCTGAATAAAAGCAACCTCTTGAAGAAATGTTTATGAAAACTTGCATTGCCAAATGACTCTTGGGTCTAAGGCTGCAGTTAGTGCATAAAACACCTTATTCCCTTTATGAACTTGCTGGGTAACGCTTGTTACTCACCCCACTCCCTCTTAACCCTTGCTTAGATTGGAGGCAACACAAGTAGGCAACCGCGAGACACTAAAGATGAAGATGAAGCCCTCTATCAATGTCAGGACTACCAGCGGAGTCAATAATCATATCAAGCTTGGAGGAAAACTAGAATAGGAATAGAAGGGACTCAATTCCCTACTCCTAGAACCTAAGTAGTTAGGGTAGTTCTGTAGTTTTTGTAGCAAGCCAACTGCATTAGTTGTAGCTGTAGTTTAGCCTTCTATTTGTTCTTTCTCATTTGTAATCACCAGAACTAAACCTCTACCTTTTGAGGAGGTTCCGAAGATCTTCTGTATGATGAAATTGTAATCCTATAGACATACCTTGGACCTACGATGTTTCTGTTGTACCACTCTGATCGATGTAATACTAGTGAGACGGTGTTTCATTGGTGTTATGTCAACGACTTGCATACTACACATGTAGTGGTATGCTGGGTCACCACATGTATCCTAGGAAGACACACTATTTAGACCAAAACGCAAGTTTATGAGCATTATACTTGCGAAGACTAGGCCAACACGCACAGCCAAAGTGCGGAGAAAATCGTAGTTGGGCTGGACACGAAAAAGGTGATGCACCGGTGTGTCCTTTTAGAGGACCGGCGTGGGCATGCGGTTAATGAGATAACATGCAGTAAGAAAAGCTTCATCCCAATAGTGCAATGGCAAGGAAGAGTGAGCGAGTAAAGCAAGGCTGGTCTCAACGATGTGACTGTGCTTGCGTTCAGCGATGTCGTTCTGCTGGGAGGTGTGGGAACACGACACACGGTGAGAGATACCCGTGCGCTGAAAATAGCGGTGCAACTTGTGGTATTCACCACCCCAGTCAGACTAAACAGACTTAATTTTGGTATCTAGGAGACGCTCAACATGAGCCTGAAACGCATAGAAAACTTGCTCCACATCAGACTTGTGTTTCAAGAGATAAATCCAGCAGAAACGCGAATAATCATCAATAAAACTAACATAATACTTAAAACCACCAGAGGAAGCAATAGCAGGACCCCAAACATCGGAGTGAATTAGCTCAAGTGGCATAGTGAAAACACGATGGGACGAAGTATATGGTAATTGATGACTTTTAGCAAGTTGAAATGCATCACAAATAGATGAGGAAGTATCAAACGGGGCACAAGATAAATCATGTGTATTAAAAATAGTTCACACTACATTATTGGTAGGATGACCAAGATGCTGATGCCACTGGGAGTGCAAAGCCGTAACACCGAAAAAAGCTCGGCGCAGCAAGGAGGATGAAGCTCGGCTAAGCGGGATAGGGTAGAGGTCACCTTGACTTCTACCGTGGAGCAAGATTTCCGCGTGGCCTTGTCCTTAACATAGAAAAAATGATGGTGAAATTCAACAAATACATCATTATCCCAACAAAGGTGATTGACAGACAAAAGGTGTGTGCTAAGACGCGGAGCATGGAGAATATTTTTCAAGTGGATAGAAGAATCGGCTAACGAAGAATGACCAATGTGCGCAATAGACAAACCTGCACCGTTGGCCACTTGGACATGATCCGTCCCGCCATAGCGCTCCTGGAGGTGAAGACGAGCCAGATCGCTCTTCAGGTGATCCTTGGCGCTGAACTCGAAATGCCAGACTGGAGCGTCAGCGTTGTAGCTAGTAGATGCCGTGTTTCTGGCGCGCTGGTTGTTGTTGTTCGCACGGGGCTGGAACTCGGGATTGACCATGTTCCTGCATTCCGACGCAACATGCCCTCAGTAGTTGCAGATTTGACACTGGGGGCGTTGGCGGCAGTAGTTCTGACGGCCACCACCATCATTGCCGCCATAGTTCTGATGACCACCGGTTTGGCCACCGGTGGGTTGACCATCATAGGGAGTAGCGGTGCCCTGGCCACCCCTGGCCACCATACGGGCGGCGATTGCCGCTGTTGCCAGGGCCAGGCTGATATGCGTCGGGCTGGCAAGGGGCACCAGCCGGGTACTCGGGTGCGCGCGGCCGGCCAAGGTTGGAGTAGGAGCCAGGACGCGAGACGACATTCGCCGAGAAGGACCAGTCTGCGAACTGATCTTGCTGTGCCTGAAGTGCCTCGAACGACAAGATGTGGGAGTAAAGTTTATCATAGGGCACGGACTTGTTACCGAGCGTAAGAGTCGCTGTGATGGCGTTGAATTCTTTGCTGAGTCCGGTGATGATGTAGTCGACGAGCTCGTTGTTGGAGAGAGCAGAACGGTCGCTGCCATGACATCGTCGAGGGCCTTCATCTGCTGCTTGTACTGGGCAGCGGGCATCCCCTCCTTGCGAAGGAACTGGAGTTGGCAATGAACATGACAAATGTTGGCGCGACTCTGCGCGCCGGAGAGCCGGTGCACGACAGCCGATACGTCCATGGTCGATGTGCAACCAATGAGCTGACAGGCGATGACCGGCTCCATGGAGCCGAGGAGGAAGCCGAGGACCCTTTGGTCCATGAGCCACCAGAAGGAGTACTCCAGGCTGGGGACGTCCACGGCGGAATCGCCGGTGCCCTCCTTGATGGTCGTTGCCGGGGCCGCTACAGTGTCGTCGAGGTGGCCATGGAGGCCGGCGCCGGCGAGAGCGGGCACGGTGAGGCCCTTCCACAACATGAAGTTGTGGGCGTCGAGGCGAACGGAGACAGAGGAGGTGGTGGAGAGGCCGACAGTGGTGAAGGCGTTGGGGACAGAGATAATCGCCCCCGATGGCGAGGCAAGCGCGAGGGCCGAAGTGGAAGACATCTCGCGATGGCGCGGAGGAGAGGTCACGACGACATGAGGAAGACCTTGTAAAACGATAGTCCGGCAAGGATACATGTGCAATATAAAGTAACGTACGAGAGACCGACTCATCTAATAGTCCGGCGACCAGTAGGGCGAGTGACAGCGAGTAGCCCCGTAGCGGTAGGGCGCGTGACGGCCGTTGCTACATTTTTGGGTGTAAAAAGAGGTTAATTATATGCTAATATTAATAAAAGTTACTTAGGCTAAGTTTTTCCTGATCTCGATCATTTTCAGACCGGTTGGAACAACAGCAGTACGAATACGTCGGCCCGCTAAAGATGCGCTCCAACTCTTTGCATCTCCAAAGTACTCCGGCATCTCGTCGAAATATTCCTGGTTGATTGCCTTTTGAGAAGCAAACTTGTGATTTTGCTGAACGCAAGGCACACTTTGACGACTTCAAAGTGGTCCGTGTCGTCGTCTTTAAACTTTAAATATGCCGGTGCTTGCTTATGTGGGGTTTGCCCGCTTGACCCCGATCGACATCGGTCGTCGCCTACGCTAGCATGCACGTGGTGAGACCCACATACACTTGGCTTGATGACTGTACGGCCCTTTTGATTTATCAGGAGTCTGGACACTAGCCCGACAGCATTTGGAAAACTAGACGAAGGTAGTACGGAGCTACTATTCGCAGCTACTCGGTGATTGGTGAGCTGAGCTCTCACGCGTCTCACTGATTGTCCTGTTGACAAGTCAGATCAGATGGGATAGGTTCAGATGTGTGGGGCCAACAAGGGAGACAGGTCTCGCGAGTGACCAACTGTGCGCGTTCCTGTTCCTGGCTGGCGCCATTATATGTGTGCTTCGTCCCCTATAGTAGTGGCAATGGATGCCATGAGCTCAACAGCCCCTGCAGTTGTACTCCTCACCTTCTTCTTGTTCATCTCCACACTACCTCGCTGTCGACCACTATCGTTCAGCTACAATTTCTCTGACCTCGCCACTTTCGATCGTTCCAACATCACAACCGACGGAACCGCGACTCTTCCTCTACAAAATGGTGGCTTCATCGAGCTCACCCAGAATTCTGACCCTAAAGCGGAAGGAATTTTCAACACAATGGGTCGGGCGTCGTACAGCAAGCCGGTGCTCCTCTGGGACAAGTCCACCGGCGCGGTGACAAGTTTCACGACGCGCTTCTCCTTCGCCATCAAATCATTCAGCGGCAGCAAGTCCCGCTACGCACCCGGCGACGGGATCGCCTTCTTCCTCTCGCCCTACCAGGCGAAAATGCCACCCTACAACTACAGTGGCGGTGGCCACCTCGGTCTCTTCGTCGACAGAAGCACCGCCGACACTCCGGTTGTGGTGGCGGTGGAATTCGACACCTACCAAAATGGTTGGGATCCAAGCACCGATCACATCGGGATCGATGTTAACTCCATAAAATCCACTGCGGTGGAGGTGCTGCCGAGTGGCAAACTCGCTAATTGTAGCGAGCCGATGATTGCGTCGATTAGCTACAACAACAGCACAAGATTGCTCGCCGTCGCCGTACAGCTCAGCAAAAAAGATGGAGGCATGAGGTACGAGATCAATAGCACCGTTGACCTCAAGAGTTTGCTCCCCGCAGAGGTGGCAATCGGGTTCTCTGCTACTAGCGGCATGTCCGCGGAGCTGCACCGGGTGCTCACCTGGTCTTTCAACTCCACGTTGATGGAGACGAAGTCGGTGCCTGTGGCGATAGACAAGCCGAAAGGAGATGCAGGGCCGCCCAGTAAGGCGGTCCAGTCATTTCCCTCAAAGCCGGTCGCCGGAGCGGCTATCGGTGCTGTGTTAACTGTCGCCTGTGTGGGCGTGTTGATCTGGTTTCTGACGATGAGGCACCGGCGGCGTACGAGCGGGGAGCAAGAGCACGAGATGGAGGACCTCGAGGTTTGCAGCATGGACGACGAGTTCGAGAGTGGCGCCGGCCCGAGGCGATTTCGCTATGGGGAATTGGCCGCTGCGACAAATGACTTCTCCGACAACGGGAAGCTCGGAGAAGGCGGCTTCGGGTCGGTGTACAGGGGGTCCTTGAGCGACCTGGGTCTTGAAGTCGCCGTGAAGAGGATATCCAAGAGCTCCAAGCAGGGGAGGAAGGAGTACGTCTCCGAGGTCACCATCATAAGCCACCTGAGGCACCGGAACCTGGTCGAGCTCGTCGGCTGGTGTCACCGCAGCGGCGAGTTCCTGCTCGTCTACGAGCTGGTACCCAACGGCAGCCTCGAGGCCCACCTCACGGCGCCGGCAGGGCACTGACCTGGCCTAGCAGGTACGAGATCGCGCTCGGGCTCGGCTCGGCGCTGCTCTACCTGCACGAGGAGTGCAAGAGATGCGTGGTGCACAGGGACGTGAAGCCCAGCAACATCATGCTGGACGCGTCCTTCGCCGCCAAGCTCGGCGACTTCGGGCTGGCAAAGCTCCTCGACCACGGCAGCAGCCAGGAGACGTTGGTTTTGGCAGGGACCATGGGGTACATGGACCCCGAGTACGCCGCCTCCGGCAGAGCCTGCACCGCCTCCGACGTCTACAGCTTCGGCATCGTGCTGCTCGAGATCTGCTGCGGCAGGAAGCCCGTGCTGCTGCGGCTGTCCCAAGATGAATCCATCAAGTCCGTCCTCCTCGAGTGGGTCTGGGACCTCTACGGCCGGGGCGAAACTCTCCAGGCGGTCGACAAGAGGCTCGACGGCGACTTCGACGAGAAGCAGATGCAATGCGTGCTAGCCGTTGGGCTCTGGTGCGCGCACCCGGACCGCGCCGCGCGGCCGTCTATCAAGCAAGCGCTAGCCGTGCTTCAGTTCGAGGCTCCGTTGCCTGGTCTTCCTCCCAAGATGCCCGTGCCCACGTACACGACGAGCGTCCCTGCAGCATGGTATGCTGCTACCCGTAACCAAGGCCCTGCTGCTGCTGCTGATTCGTCGACGAGCGGTGATTCTTCCAGTACCGGAGTTTCTTCTTCCACGGGGGACAAGCTTTCGACGACGACGACGAGTTCCTCCACAACTGCTTGACCATCCCTCATCAGCTCCGTCCGCTTGTTCCGCCAAAGTTGTTGTCGCCTGCCGTCGTTGCCCGTCTGTATGTCCATCTATTTTATTCACCTTAATTTCAGTCTTTTTGATTGCCTCAGTACAACCAGCACCTCCAATACATTTCTTCTTTTTCCCGTTAAAAAAAAGCACCTCCAATACATCCCACGGTTCTCCTCGCGTCACTAAGCCACACTGCTGGCTGGCGTCGTAAGTCGTGACCGCCATGCATGGTGTTGGAGTATCAGAATTTCTCCCCATTAATTCCAGACTGGTCCGACCCACCCAGGAAAGAAAATGTCAGCCCTTCTCCTTGGGAAAGAGGATGCAGCTTGTTTCCAGATTTTGTGTTTTTATTTGTTTCCTTCATCCATGTGCATTTCTTTTTCTATAAATATTTAGGAGTATTTAGCTTTTGTGTGTGGGTGTGGTATTGTAGCCTTGGTACGGAACATATTCATCAAATGGAGTTTCTAACAATGAAAACACTACAGATTGTGAGGCATTTAAGTCCTCGGACTATATTGCCCATCTAGATTAAAGTGGATAAATTCTACTTTAATCTACTTTAATGGGGAGAACGAACGGATCTATAGTGTTCCTGGGTTACCGGGTTGGCCACCCTGTCCACCGACAGGGTGGCCAAACCGGTCACCCAGGAGGACGCGGCAATGGCGATGGAGGCCGTGGCCGTGGACAAGGATGCGGCGGTGGTGGCCGTGGCAGGACCAACCAAGGACGCGGCGGCAACGGATCAGGCAACGGTGCACCTCGCCCCGTCTGTCGGATCTGCAACAAGGTCGGCCACATCGCTCTTTGCTGCTATAGCCGCTTCGACCACGCCTATGGTGGAGATGAGCAGCACCACTCCGCTAAGCATGCCTCGACATCGTACCAAATTGATCCAAACTGGTACACTAACTCCGGGGCGACCGACCACATCACTGGCGATCTCGACCGTCTCCACCTGAGGGAGACCTACCACGGCAATGATCGCGTGCAAGTCGGCAACCGAGAAGGTTTGCACATTACTCATGTTGGTCAAAGTACAATTGACATTGCTGCTAAAAATCTTGTCCTCAAAAATGTCCTCCATGTTCCAAATATCTCAAAAAACCTCCTTTCCGTTCATAGACTCGCTAAAGATAATGGTGTTTTCCTTGAATTTCATCCATATTATTTTCTCATCAAGGATCTGGTGTCGAAGAAAATGCTGTACCACGGCAGATGTAGAGGAGGCCTTTACCCCATCGAGTCATCAACAATAAGCGCCCTCAAGTGTGCCATGTTCTCCTCGCGGATCAGCAAGAAACAATGGCATCGGCGCCTTGGACATCCATCCTCGCAAGTAGTTCAATCCATTTTGAGATTAAATAAACTCCCATTTTGTAATAATCTTAAGCATGCAAATGTTTGCAATGCGTGTCAACTTGGCAAAAGTCATCAATTGCCATGTTCGATTTCTAGACATACTTCTGTTGCTCCACTTGAACTTATTTATACCGATGTTTGGGGTCCTGCAATCCCTTCTACTGGTGGCTTTAAGTACTATGTGAGTTTCATTGATGATTTTACTAAATTCACATGGATCTATCTCCTCCATGCCAAATCCGATGTTGAGGATATTTTTCTCAAATTTCAGAAACATGTTGAACTTCTTCTCAATCACAAAATTAAAGGGGTTCAATCTGATTGGGGTGGGGAATATCGTCGTCTTCACAAATACTTTGATTCCATGGGAATTATCCACACCATATCTTGTCCTCACATACACCAACAGAATGGATCCGCCGAGAGAAAGCATAGGCACATTGTCGAAACAGGACTTGCACTGTTAGCACAAGCCTCCATGCCTGTCACCTTCTGGGATGAAGCCTTTTGCACTGCAACTTATCTTATAAATCTTCTACCAACAAGAGTCGTTGATAATGCAACTCCTCTTGAACGCCTTTTTGGTGATAAAGCCAAGCCCAATTATTCCATGCTAAAATATTTTGGTTGTGCATGTTGGCCTCTTCTTCGTCCTAACAATTCCTGAAAATTATCCTTCCGATCTAAGGATTGTGTCTTTATTGGCTATAGTACCCACCACAAAGGCTACAAATGTCTTGATGTTGATAGTGGACGAGTTTATATTTCGTGTGACGTAGTGTTTGACGAGCGCGTTTTCCCTTTCTCTTGGCTTTCCACTCCCCAAAATACACCCAAATACACATATGAGTCTCTCCTTGATCTTGGCAGCACTGTTTTTTGTACTAACAATCAACCAAATGTGCAGCCTCCTGTCTTTCCTCCTGCAGGATCATCAGCCCCAACCGATCGACGTACCGACATCGATCATACAGAGACCGCACCCTGCATGAATCATGTTGGGCCAACAGACACTACTGGGCCTCCTCCACTAGAGGCCCCCGACGCAGCCCACCATGAGTCTGGCGACAGCACGCCCGATGGCTCCTCTTCATCGCCTCCGGCGTCCTCGTCGCGGGTTGTGACAGTTCCTCCTACACCTGATCGCGAGCATCACATGCGCACACGTCTGCGCGCTGGCAAACTGGTGCCCAAGCAAAGGACCGATGGTACGGTCACCTACACCGCTGTGTGTGGCGGTGATACTGTCGAACCCTCCTCGGTCGCCAACGCTCTTTAGCAGCCTCATTGGAAGGCTGCCATGGATGCAGAATTCTCTGCTCTGTGACGCAATCAAACGTGGCAACTTGTTCCGCCATGGCGTGGCATCAATCTTATTGACAGCTGATGGGTGTACAAGATTAAACACAAGCCTGACGGGTCTGTTGATCGCTTCAAAGCCCGTCTCATCGCTAAAGGTTTTCGTCAGCGTCACGACATTGATTATGATGACACCTACAACCCAGTGATTAAACCAACCACTATTTGCGTCATCTTATCCCTTGTCGTGATGCAGGGGTGGCATATGAGGCAACTTGATGTGGACACTGCATTTCTACATGGCTACCTTCAGGAGGAAGTCTATATGGTGCAGCCTCCAGGATACGTTGACAAGCGTTTTCCTACACATGTCTGCAAGCTGGAAAAATCATTATATGGCTTCAAACAAGCCCCACAAGCATGGTTTGCAAGATTGAGCAGCAGATTGCAAGAGCTTGGTTTTTCCCCTTCCAAAGCAGATGTGTCCTTGTTCATCTACAAGCATGAAGCTGTTGCCATCTATGTACTAGTGTATGTGGACGACATCATTGTTGTTTCCTCCACGGCTCAAGCGGCTGATCAGCTTCTTGTTCAGCTCAGGCGATCTTTTCCAGTAAAGGATCTTGGCAGACTCGGCTACTTCTTGGGAGTCAAAGTAAAGCATCAGCAAGATGGTCTTCATCTATCACAATAGAAGTACATCAAGGATTTGCTAGAAAGGACCAATATGACTGAAGCTAAGACAATCAGTACTCCCATGGCAGCAAATGACAAATTGTCACGGAACATTGGAGTACCTCTTTTAGCAGAAGATACTACGCGATACAGAAGTGTAGTTGGAGCTCTTCAGTACTTAACACTGACTCAACCAGACATCTCTTTCGGTGTTAATAAAGTCTCTCAATTTCTACAGACCCCCAATGATGTACATTGGTCAGCAGTGAAGCGTATACTCCGCTATCTGAAGCATACGATATCATATGGTCTGCTACTTCAGAAATCCTCCTCTGTACTGTTGAGTGGTTTTGCTCATGCGGACTGGGCAGGATGCCCAGATGATCGTCGGTCTACAGGTAGCCATGCAGTTTTCCTTGGTCGCAATCTCATTGCTTGGAGTTCCAGGAAGCAGCCTACTGTATCATGATCAAGCACCGAAGCCGAGTACAAGTCAGTAGCAAATACAACAGCAGAAATTATCTGGATACAAGGATTACTACAAGAACTGGGAGTTTATCTGAAACGAGCACCACACTCTGATGTGACAATTTAGGTGCGACGTACTTGTCAGTTAATCCAGTTTTCCATACATGTACTAAGCACATTGAGGTGGATTACCATTTTGTTCGTGAGCGGGTTGCACGTAAAACTCTCGACATTGGATTCATCTCTACACACGATCAGCTGGCAGACGTTCTGACAAAACCACTGGCTACACCTCTGTTTGTCAAATTCAAAAACAATCTGAACATGAGTCTCCCACGTCCAGATTGTGGGAGGGTGTTAAACAGTTAGGATTGTAGCGGCATAGGTTCGTTGTTAGTCAGGATAAGTGCAGATCGTAGATACTAACCACCTGAGTACTTATCTAGTACATTGCTTGGTCGATACGTTGTAATTTGTTGTAATCTTCTGATCGCCTGATGGCCTATATAAAGAGTCTGCAGATGAGCCGATTGGCTGTCTCGCCTTTCCCATCTTTCTCCATTACTTTACACCGATGTAATCTTCTGTGCGTGTACCGCATGTTGCCCCCTCCTTGTTGATGGATGAGGCAGCTTTATAAAGCGAGCGCTTGATGGTGACAAGGGTATAGATAATAGAGCCCGTTACTTGAGTACCCCTGAGGCCCGTTAAGCTAGGCCCAAGTATAATCATAGTTAAAGTACGAGTCTGTGTCGTATATCAATATTTGTAACGACGCGGATTTGCTAGCCACCCGGCTAGCTGTGCATGCCTCCGCGGCCGTCGGATGATGGGGAGCACATGCTCCCCGGGCTCACATCTTAGGATGTCACCGTTAGCAAGCAATGGACTCCGTTCAATAAAAGAGCACCATGTTTTGTTTCTGTGCATGAATGACAATGCATGCACTCTGTCGTACATGGAGTGAGAACTTAAAAAGTGTAGTGTTCTGGAAAGTTTCCATATAGAGAAGGTAGGGGGTAGGGGGTAGGGGTATGTGATAGTTTTGAAAACTTTACAACTTTACAGACACGAGACCTGCATGCTATCCTCTGACAACCTTTTCCATGGTTGAAAAATCCCTACAGTTTCTATCCATGCCTAGAGTGTAGCAGTGAGCGGGAGATTGGAAAAAATTACTATGATGTAACGAAATTTGTTTCTTTGTATGCAGCATGCTACTCCCTCCGATCGGAAATAAGTGTCGGCAATTTTGTACTAGCTTAGTACAAAGTTTGTACTATGTCCCCGACAGTTATTTCTAATCGGAGGGAGTAGAAATTTTGTTTCAAAAGCTGTTGCACAAATTTTCCATAAAGAAAAAATGCGACTCTGAAAAATGTATTTGTATGAAGTGTGCAACTCCAACTGTTTTTAACAGTGCGTGGTAGTTTCCTCGAGAATTGGTCAACTACATCTTGTTTTTCATATTGGTCAAAATTTTATTGGGAAGAAATTGCGGCCGAGATTTCATTCATGATATGAGTTGGCCTTGTCTCAAAACAAAAATATGATGAAAAATAAATAGGAAACTTTAACAGGTCTATTAACTTTTTCTGCCTAATTAGCTATGTGCTGCAAGTTTTTCTCAGTCGGCTGGTGTATCACTATGAAAACAAGACAGTTGACCGTGGTCGTGATTTGCCATGAGCGCAAACAGCAGGAATAATTCCTTAGAAAGTTATTTACAAAGATAAGTACTTGGAATTAAGCAAAAAAAGAAGTTAGGATACAGAATATAGCAAAAAAGTTGAATTGGCCAGATCGTCCAGCTATGAAACCAACACTCCCCCATGAGCGTGTTGTCCGGCAGCTCAAAGGAGGAGAGGTTCCGTATGGCCGGAGGAATTGCTCCAGCGAGGCCACCGACAGGAGTAGTAGCGGTCGCTCTGCCGGCCCGGACGCCACGCCACTGACAGAACGGCGGGGAGTCATTCCATGAGCCGAGCAGGTCGGGCGTAGCTGTCGCCAGACATGGCGTGCTTGAACGCCAGCAGAGCAGCGCAGTCTGTCCCGTTGCGGCCGCCGCCGGCGGAGCATGTTCTGGTCCGCTACAACAATAGAAGGAAGAGAGCTAGTACCAAGATGGCGGCGCAGCCAGCCTGCAACGACTTGCATGGTGATTTTTACTGTATAAATGCAACAAGAAAACATCTGGATGGAACGAGGCAACATGCCACTCATAACAATGAAGAACATGGAGCTTTTTTGAAAAGCAGTTGCCAAATGATCGGGAACAACTTAAGAGAAGAAACAAAATGGGGAGGGCAATAGTAGATAGGAGAGCTGTGGCATCCAAAAAAAACAAAAGCTAGATGAGCAAAGTAAACAAGTAGCAACAGCAACGGAAACAAAACAAAAGTAAAGGAGGACAACAGAAAACATGTACGTGAACCAGAAGATGTGGTACAAAGAAAATAAAAGTGAGCACTACAAGTTGTGCTCTCTATATGACGATGTAAGGAATGTTGGGGGAGCTGTAGTGTCCATCCTATTGTATGCATATGATCTAATGGTGAGATGTGGGTGCACAGCTAGCCGGGTGGCTATCCCACTATTTTCCCATATTTATAATATGTATCGGACCCGATCGGATCCTTGAGACCTGGCCACCTATATATAGGGGCCAGGAGAGGCCGGTCAGGGACACATTGAAAGTAAGCCAAGTTGATCACCACGTTTATTCTCGATACACGCCTTGTTTGACTGATGTTTACCTTTGAGTTCATCTGACGCCCTATTCTCCCGATCCTAAGTCCTTCATCTTGGACATTTGTCAAGTCAACCCTCGTCAATTGGTGCCGACCGTGAGGAGTCTGTGCGTTGGAATCATGAATTCAACGGCTTTTTTGCTTTTAGCCAACAGCAATTCAGAAGTCGACGAAAACCAGATATCCTTCGGAACCATCGATTTTCAGCCTCATCCACAAAACTTCACTCCAATATTCAAGAGCTGGATCAAGATATGGACCTAATGATCGAAAGCCTAAACTTTCGCGTCAGATCTTTAGGTTTGATTCGCCTTTCAGATCCGGTGAAACCGGATCCGTCAGCAAGCGAAGCCAAGACAATTGCAATGTCCGAATCATCGGTGGGCTCTTCCAGTGAGGCAAACTCGTCGGTCAGCTTTGCAACAACAGAAGTCACAGGAGAAAAAATCGTAGAACTCGACGAAACCATGGAGAATCTCGACTTAGGGGATTGATACATCTCAAACGTATTTATAATTTTTGATGCTCCATGCTTGTTTATACACCATTTGCCTTGTGTTTTGTTACACTTCGTGGCATTTTTATGCATTTTCTGGAACTAACCTACTAACGAGACGCCACAGTGCCAGTTCCCTGTTTTCTGCTATTTTTGTGTTTCAGAAAAGCTACACAGGAAATATTCTCGAAATTGGACGAAACAAAAGCCAGACCACCTATTTTTCTCGAAGTGTCACGAAGTCTGAAGATGAGACGGAGGGGGGCCAGAGGCCGACCACACCCTAGGGTGGCGCGGCCCAGCCCCTGGCCGCACCACCAGGGGGTGAGACCGCCTGGTCCACCTCCTGATGCCGCCCTTCCGCCTATATATTCCCCTCGACGGAAAAAACCTAAAGGACCGATCACTTTTCCTCAAAACATACTACAAGCCGCCGCCATCGTCGATGCGAGATCGGGAGGATCCAGGAGCTCTTTCTGGCACCCTGCCGGAGAGAGGAATCCCTGCTGGAGGCCTTCTCCACCACCATGGTCGCCTCCAGAGTGATGTGTGAGTAGTCTACCTTGGACTACGGGTCCATAGCAGTAGCTAGATGGTTGTCTTCTCCACCATGTGCTTCATGTTTAGATCTTGTGAGCTGCCTATCATGATCAAGATCATCTTTGTGTAATTCTACATGTTGTGTTTGTTGGGATCCGATGAGTATTGGTACTATGTCAAGTTGATGTGTTGAATATTATCTTTATGTTATCTCTATGTTGTTTATGATCTTGCATGCTCTCCGTTGCTAGTAGATATCTTGGCCGAGTAGATGCTAGTGACTCCAAGAGGGAGTATTTATGCTCGATAGTTGGGTTCATGCCTCTAGTAATCTGGGGGAGTGACAGAAACCTCTAAGGTTGTAGATGTATTGTTGCCACTAGGGAGAAAACAACATTCTTGTGTCCAAGGACATTTGCATTGTTTACATTACACACTTTGCTTAAGGCGATAATCTATTGTTCGCAACTTAATACCCGATGGTTGCTCGGATGACATCCGGAGGGTGGATTATTAGTCATAGATGCAGTTGGATTACGGTCTATGTATTTTGTCGTAATGCCCAGAGTGAATCTCATAGTGATCCTCATGACATATGTACGTTATCTTTACTCTATCAATTGCCCAACTATAATTTGTTTACCCAGCATGTTGTTATTTATCTTATGGAGAGACACCACTAGTGAACTGTGGACCCCGGTCCAATTCCTTTTACATTGCTATTACCGTTTACTATTTTACTTGCTTATTTACATTCTCGCATACTATTACCTTTTACCACTCGATACGCTTAATCCTTTGTTTACAGCAAACCGGTGAGATTGACAACCTCATCATAAGTTGGGGCAAAGTACTTGGTTGTGTTGTGTGCAGGTTCCACGTTTCTGCTAGGTGAAGAAGCTCCTACGTCAACTACGCACCAGCATTTTCTGGCACCATTGTCCGGAGTGTCGTGAAGCTAGCAAGCATCACCTTCTGAAGTTTGGCTTTCTCCTACTGGTTCGATAAACCTTGGTTTCACAACTGAGGGAAACTTGCTGCTGTGCTCATCATACCTTCCTCTTGGGGTTCCCAACTGGGTGCCTAACACCCACTATCAGGGATCAACTCGAAGACCTCATAATCTGCCATGATGATGCTTCAAACAAATCAACAGACACCTAGAAGACAGGACTAGAGCTTCATGAGGATAACGAAACAATCTTCTCAAGCTTCAACAGCAAGTTCGACAACCGGTATCAAGTACTCGCAATTGTAAGGGACAACTCAGAAGAATTTGACAAAAACAACAATCTAGTACTCAACCCAGCAAATGTAAACAAAGGAGCAAATCACTTAGCAGAAGGAGAAACTGCAGATTCTCTGGCGAGCAGGGAAAAGTTTGACTATCAGCCGATGAGTGGAAGGTAATCAAAGCAGTCGTAGAACACGGCATTCCCATACCAATAGATGCAAGCAAAAATATGCTTTTAGGGTATCATTATGCCCTAAGATAGCAATCAAAGCAACTAGCAAGAGAAAGAAGCGAAATACAAAAAAGAAAAGATTCAGCCATTGCAGCAAGTGCAGCTCTTCATAAAGCACGCAGCAACGTATCGTACATGAACAGTAGAAGGCATCGTCGGCATGGATCAAGGGTTGAAAACCTCGAATACTCAGAAAGGCGAAGCCTCTCCAAAAACCTCGACTCATCCTTCCTATCGGTCGACGAGCAAGGCAACATCATACCAAAGACACCAGAAGCAGCACTTGTGGTAGCACAAACATATCTGTACACAACACGGCCAAGTCTAGGAGACCCTAGGGAATATATGCACTGAGCAGCACTGCAAGGATTAAGGATGGTAGGCAACAAATTGACAGCAAAAGAGGAGGAGGCACATCGCAATAAAGGAATGCATAAACCAAGTTCACCACGCCGTCACAACGGTCCTCGGCATCGGAGTGGTAGTCGACGATCTAGATCACCATCGCCAAGGCAACATAAAAGCCCAAAGCTTGGAGGAGCCCGAAGGTCCACGACTCCCACCAAAGCATATGACTATGAAGACGACGAAAAAGAGATGGGGTGATGTCTACGCACGCGTCTGTTCTTGTAGACAGTGTTGGGCCTCTAAGTGCAGAGGTTTGTAGAACAGCAGCAAGTTTCCCTTAAGTGGGTCACCCAAGTTTTATCGAACTTAGGGAGGAGGAGGTCAAAGCTATCCCTCTCAAGCAACCCTGCAATTACGATACAGAAAGTCTCTTGTGTCCCCAACACACCCAATACACTTGTCAGATGTATAGGTGCACTAGTTCGGCGAAGAGATAGTGAAATACAAGTAGTAGTGATGAGTATGAGTACTAAATGTAATATGGAATAAGTATCACTGTGAGCAAACATGTAACAAAACTGAATGTAAACGGTAATCAATGCTTGGAAACAAGGCCTAGGGATCATACTCTCACTAGTGGACTGATATCTATAGATGGCGCGATGATGATGAAGTAAATGATCGGCCAGTTGGGAAACCCCAAGAGGAAGGTATGATGAATATAGCAGCAACTTTTTCCCTCAGTAAGAAACCAAGGTTTAATCGAACCAGTAGGAAAAAGCCAAACTCAAGAAGGTGATGCTTGCTAGCCTAGTGACTTCCAATAAGGGCGCCGTTAATGATATCTTGTTAGCGCGTCTTCAACTAGTAGCAACGTGGAACCTGCACACAACACAACCAAATACTTTGTTTCCAACTTACGATGAGGTTGTCAATCTCACCGGTTTGCTTGAAACAAAGGGTATGAGCGTATCGAGTGGAAAGTGATAGTAATATGCGAGTAAAGTAAACAGTACAAGTAAAGTAAACAGGTGATAGCAATATAATGGAAATAGGACCGGGGTCCATAGTTAACTAGTGGTGTCTCTCCATAAGATAAAATAACACATGATGGGTAAACAAATTACAGTTGGGCAATTGATAGAATAAAGACAACGTGCATATGTCGAGAGGATCACTATGAGATTTACTCTGGGCATTACAACAAGATACATAGACCGTCATCCAACTGCATCTATGACTAATAATCCACTTGTGGCGAATCAATCCGAGAACTCCACAAGTATTAAGTTGCGAACAACAGATAACTGCATTAAGCAAAGTGTGTAATGTAAACAAAGCATATGCCCTTGAGCATATGAATGTTGTTTTCTCCCTAGTGGCAACAACACATCTACAACCTTAGAGGTTTCTATCACTCCCCCAGATTAAATAGAGGCATGAACCCAACTATCGAGCATAAATACCCCCTCTTGGAGTCACTAGTATCTACTCGGCCAAGATAGCTACTAACAACGGAGAGCATGCAAGATCATAAACAACATAGAGATAACATAAGATAATATTCAGCACATCAACTCAATCATAACACCAATATTCATTGGATCCCAACAAACACAACATGTAGAATTACATAACGGTGATCTCGATCATGTAAAGCAGCTCACGAGATCTAAACATGAAGCACATGGTGGAGAAGACAACCATCTAGCTACTGCTATGGACCCATAGTCCAAGGTAGACTACTCACTCATCGCGCTGGAGGGAAGCATGGGGATGAAGAAGACCTCTGGTGGCGATTCCCCTCTCCGGCAGGGTGCTGGGAAGAGCTTCTGGACCCTCCCGATCTTGGGTCGACGGCAGCGGTGGATCACGATGTATTCTGGAAAAGTGATCGGGTATTTAGGTTTTTCCCGTCGGGGGGTCTTTATAGGCGAAGGGGCATCGTCAGAAGTGGACCGAGGCGGCCACACACATAGGGGGCACGGCCTAGCCCTAGGCCGCACCGCCCTGTTGTGTGGGCCCCTTGTGGCCCCACTCTGTCTCCTCTTCGGTTCTTTGGAAGCTTCGGTGAATTTCTAGATGTTTGGCTTTTGTTTCGTCCAATTCCGAAAATATTTTCTGTGTAACTTTTCTGAAACACAAAAATAGCAGAAAATAGGGAACTGGCACTGTGGCATCTCGTTAATAGGTTAGTTCCGAAAAATGCATAAAAACGCCACGAAGTGTAACAAAACGCTAAGCAAATGGTGTAAAAACAAGCATGGAGCATCAAAAATTATAGATACGTTAGAGACGTATCAGCATCCCCAAGCTTAACTCCTGCTCGTCCTCGAGTAGGTAAGTGATAACAAAAGAAATAATTTTTGAGGTGACATGCACCTACACAATCTTGATCATCTATGTAAGCGTTGTGCGCTGGGATCAAAAGAACTTAAAACATGGGCATGAAAGACATAATCTTGATAGAAGAAACTTAGCAACCATGTTATAACATGAAAAAGAACACAAATGAAAGATCATGAAAATGAAACAATGAAAGTCAAATGTGTGTTCAAATCATATGGAAAAACATACAAATGGTTTTCAGCTTGTCCTTCATGAGAGAGCAAAACATAAATGCATAGGACACCTTCAAGTTTAAGAGGGTGACTAGATACAAGTAATTTAAGAACAAGTGAAACCAACATCATGAATCAATCAATGAAAACTTTGGGACAATGCACATTATACTCAGAATGACAACTATGCTCTCTTAGACGGTGCATAAAGATAGAAGGTGGTGACTCAACAAAAAAGTAAAAGAAAGGCCCTTCGTGGAGGAAAGCAGTGATTAAACATGTGCTAGAGCTTTTCATTTGTAAAACAGAGATAAAAATTGGGTTTTGAGAGGTGGTTGTTTCATGTCAACGACTGGCAATGGGGTCTTACTATCTTCCATAAGAAATAAGTGAGAGCGGTTCTGGGTTCTTTAAAAATTTGGCACATTGGTGCTCTTTTATAAAGCTTTGGCACTCCTCCCCACCTTTTTTCCTTTCTCAAACCATGGCTAACCGATTCCATCGGGTGCCCACCAACATTCACATACCATGGAGGAGTGCCTTTTTTCTTTTTTTTAGAATTAGATTGCAATGGTCTGACCAGCTCTCATGCAAAATTAATGACGAGCAGATAAAGCTGCCTAGTCGAGGCGTACTTAATTTAATACGGAAGATAGCAATTCCGACCACTACATCCCCATGAGCTAAAAATAGTGGCACAAAATGAGAAGTAGTTGAAAGTTTTGAAAGGTAGCACATGAAAATTTACTTGGAATGGCTTACAAATACCATGCGTAGGAATTTATAGTGGACACAATGGCAAACTTGATTTTTAGGAGTTGGATGCACGAGTAGAGCTCATACTTAGTACAAAATGAGGGCTAGCAAAAGACTGGGAGCGACCAACTAAGAGAGCAATAACGGCCATAATCATGCAGAGCGACAAAGCAATATTAAAAGAAGCATAAGATGGCATCAAAAGTCAAAAACTAAAAGATCATAGAGGCTTATAGCAACTTTGTATGAGTCTAACATGTGTGAGCATGCGCCAAGTCAACCCAAATAAAGCATCAAAGGAGAAAACTAAAATAATGCTTCCAAATAATTAAAACAACGCATGATTTTTTGAAAGGCTCATTAAGCAATCTCAGTCATTTGAGACAAGTCATGCTATAGCAAAACTACTAAGAATACTATAAAAAAGACATCAAGCACGACATGCAAAAGCCTAGGCCGCAGTCTACACAAGCTCCTTTTTGTACCACTTTTTTGCATAAAGCTTTTTCTCTTTTCCAACACCATTCGAACTTTTTTGAAACAACTCTTTTGATGAAAACCAACATGGACTAGAGGTCAAAATACACCTTGATGCAAAGATATAACAAGATCTGAACAAAAATCAAGGCAAAAATTGAAAGCTAAACACAGTTCTAGAAAAAGAGAACACCCGTTGAGCGATAAGAGTGAAAAACGGAGTGTTCTTGGCAAATGAAAAGCAAGGCAATTTCTCCAAAAGAAATTTGTTGGGGTCCAACCATTTATTGCAGCAAACAAAACTAAACAAATCTGAAAACTAAAAACAACTGATGCTCCAAGAAAAACGCATAATGCATGAAGCAATAAAAATATAGTGTGTTGAAAGGTGACCTGATTTTTGCCGATGAAGAAAGGGGTGCCTCGGGGGCATCCCCAAGCTTTGACGCTTGTACCTCTTGGATATTTCTTGGGGTGACATGGGCATCCCCAAGCTTGATTTTTTGTCCATTCTTCAACTCATCTCATCATTCTCCAATCCCTACACTTGAAAACTTCCTTCATACAAAACTAAACACAATTCTATTAGCAACATTAGTGTAAGCATAACATTGAATCAACCCTTTTTTGCTGCAGGTTTCAACTCAAAACCACCACATATAAAGCATATACTACTGTAGCAACTTCCCAAAAAGTTCCGTGATAAAAAGAACTCAAAAAGAAAGCAATCGAGCGGCAAACACAAATATTGGCAGATATCTGTCAAAACAGAACAGCTGACAAAGGTCGAATTTTTAGAGGGTTTTTTGTTGCTCAAATCAAAAAGTGTATAACTAATGAAAGTTTGGATATAACCTGGGGCATATGCAAAAGAAATCGCAGGTCCAAAAGATATTCTGAGAATTTTCATTAATTTTTATGGTGCAGCACCAAAAATTGTTTCAGGACAGCAACATCCCCAAATCTTACCTTACTCAAATTAGAGGCTTCTCTTGGCACAAAAACGAAATAAAAAGGATAAGGAGAGGTTATTACAGTAGTAATAACTTCCAAGACTCAAATAAAAGAAAAAGAACTCAAAGTAAAAACATTGGGTTATCTCCCAAGAGTGCTTTTCTTTAACGCCTTTGAGCTAGGCGCAGAAATTGTGAATCAAGTAATATCAAGTGATGAAGTGCTAGGGTCAACGGGTGCCTTACATCTTCCTTTCTTACCTTTGCTCTTAACTCTAGGAAAGACATGACTATTGCAAGGTGGAGAGATGAATCTTATATTGCCTTTTCCCACATCTATAACGGCGCCCAGGAGCTTCAGTAGAGATCTTCCAAGTGTGATTTGTCCTTTTCCTACACATTCAATAACAAGATAATCAGTAGATACCATTCTTCCTAGGACTTTTGTATAAATTCCTTCAGCTATTCCAACGGGAAATATAGTGGCATTATTAGTAAGAGAAATTTCTTCTCCCCCCTCTGAAAGTTTCCAAAGACTCAAAGATTCATAAGCATCCTTTAGCATAAGACAAAATTCACACATAATATCACAACGAGCATGAAAAGTTTCACCACTAATGGTGATTTTTACCGTAGGGTACCTAATCGAAGGTTCAGAATTTGATGGCACAGAATCAAAATGCTGACGCAAAGTACTATAGCAAGTATTCAAACTAGCAGTGCGAGTCTCAAGAGTATTAAGTCTATTAAAAATGCTCACAAGAGAGGAATCGAAATAATTTGGCATGCTATAAATTATAATCAACTTTTTTATAATATTGAAAGCTTGATCTCCATCACAATGAAGGAAATCTCCTTCTGCAGTAGCATCCAAAGCATATCTATAACGAAGAGCAAGTCCAAAGTAAAAGTAACTAAGAAGCAAACTCAAAGTCATTTTTGGTTCAGTTTTTCCATGCCAATCATAAATTCTAGACCAAGCTTCTTTGAAACTTTCCTCATCCTTTTGTTTGAAAGTGAAAATCATATCCTCGGGGACATAGTAGTAGCAACTGAACTAGACATAATAAACAACTATAAAGGAAACTAATTTTTTTTTGTTTTTGATAAAAACAATGCAAGTAAAAATAAAGCAAAACTTAAAACAAAGTAAAGGATGTGCGTGCGAAACTCCCCTTGCAGAAGTCTTCTTTTTCCCCGGCAACGGCGCCAGAAAAAGTCTTGATTGCTATAGATGGCGCGGTGATGATGAAGTAAATGACCGGCCAGTTGGGAAATCCCAAGAGGAAGGTATGATGAATATAGCAGCAAGTTTTTCCCTCAGTAAGAAACCAAGGTTTAATCAAACCAGTAGGAAAAAAGGCAAACTCAAGAAGGTGATGCTTGCTAGCCTAGTGACTTCCAACAAGGGCGCCGTTAACGATATCTTATTAGCGCGTCTTCAACTAGTAGCAACGTGGAACCTGCACACAACACAACCAAATACTTTGTTCCCAACTTACGATGAGGTTGTCAATCTCACCGGTTTGCTTGAAACAAAGGGTATGAGCGTATCGAGTGGAAAGTGATAGTAATATGCGAGTAAAGTAAACAGTACGAGTAAAGTAAATAGGTGATAGCAATATAATGGAAATAGGACCAGGGTCCACAGTTCACTAGTGGTGTCTCTCCATAAGATAAAATAACACATGCTGGGTAAACAAATTATAGTTGGGCAATTGATAGAATAAAGACAACGTGCATATGTCGAGAGGATCACTATGAGATTTACTCTGGGCATTACAACAAGATACATAGATCGTCATCCAACTGCATCTATGACTAATAATCCACTTGTGGCGAATCAATCCGAGAACTCCACAAGTATTAAGTTGCGAACAACAGATAACTGCATTAAGCAAAGTGTGTAATGTAAACAAAGCATATGCCCTTGAGCATATGAATGTTGTTGTCTCCCTAGTGGCAATAGCATATCTACAACTTTAGAGGTTTCTGTCACTCCCCCAGATTAAATAGAGGCATGAACCCAACTATCGAGCATAAATACCCCCTCTTGGAGTCACTAGTATCTACTCAGCCAAGATAGCTACTAACAACAGAGAGCATGCAAGATCATAAACAACATAGAGATAACATAAGATATACTCAGCATATCAACTCAATCATAACACCAATATTCATTGGATCCCAACAAACACAACATGTAGAATTACATAACGGTGATCTCGATCATGTAAAGCAGCTCACGAGATCTAAACATGAAGCACATGGTGGAGAAGACAACCATCTAGCTACTGCTATGGACCCATAGTCCAAGGTAGACTACTCACTCATCGCGCCGGAGGCAAGTATGGCGATGAAGAAGACCTCCGGTGGCGATTCCCCTCTCCGGCAGGGTGCCAGGAAGAGCTTCTGGACCCTCCTGATCTCGAGTCAATGGCGGCGGCGGATCGCGATGTATTCTAGAAAAGTGATCGGGTATTTAGGTTTTTCCCGTCGGGGGGTCTTTATAGGCGAAGGGGCATCGTCAGAAGTAGACCGAGGCGGCCACACACATAGGGGGCGCGCCCTAGCCCTGGGTCGTGCCGCCCTATTGTGTGGGCCCCTCGTGGCCCCACTCTGTCTCCTCTTTGGTTCTCTGGAAGCTTTGGTGAATTTCTAGATGTTTGGCTTTTGTTTCGTCCAATTCTGAAAATATTTCTTGTGTAACTTTTCTGAAACACAAAAACAGCAGAAAACAGGGAACTAGCACTGTGGCATCTCGTTAATAGGTTAGTTCCGGAAAATGCATAAAAACGCCACGAAGTGTAACGAAACACTAAGCAAATGGTGTAAAAACAAGCATGGAGCATCAAAAATTATAGATACGTTAGAGACGTATCATGGACACTCTCAACAAAATAACATAATTGAACCAATAGATACTAAATTCGCTATGCCACTTGATACATCTCAAACGTATCTATAATTTTTGATGCTCCATGCTTGTTTACACACCATTTTCTTTGAGTTTTGTTACACTTCGTGGCGTTTTTATGCATTTTCTGGAACTAACCTATTAACAAGATGCCACAGTGCCAGTTCCTTGTTTTCTACTGTTTTTGTGTTTCAGAAAAGTTACACAGGAAATATTCTCAGAATTGGACGAAACAAAAGCCGAACCTCCTATTTTTACCCAAGCTTCGCGAAGACCAAAGATGAGGCGGTGGGGGGCAGCGAGCCAGGCTCACCACCAGCAGGCGCGGCCCAGGCCCTGGACGTGCCGCCCTATGGTGAGGCCAGCTGGCCCCACCTCTGACGATGCCCTTTTGCCTATAAGTTCCCCTCGACGAGAAAAACCTGAGGGACGGATCTCTTTTTCACGAAACATACTGCAAGCCACCGCCGTCGCCGTCGTGAGATCGGGAGGATCCAGGAGCTCCTCCCGGCACCCTGCCAGAGAGGGGAATCTGAAAGACAAGTTGAACCTGAAGGTCCAACATAGAAGTTCAGACTTCCGAATGTCAACTCCATCTTTTTGTTTTCGTCGACTTCAGGACTGATATTGGCTAAAAGCGAAAAAGCTATCGAATTCATGATTCCAACACCCAGAGTCCCCACGGTCGGTGCCAATTGACGAGGGTTAACTCGACAAATGTCCTAGATGAAGGACTTAGGATCGGGGGAAATAGGGCGTCAGATGAACTCGAAGGTAAAATCAGTCAAACAAGGTGGCTATCGAAAGTAAACGTGGGTGTAAACCTGGCTTGCCTTCAATCTGTCCCACACCGTGCCCTCCTGGCCCCTATATATAGATGGCCAGGTCTCAAGGATCGGGTGGGATCCGACACAGATTACAATATCGATATACGACAAGAACTCCTATTTCGACTAATATTACAATTGGGCCTAGCTTAACGGGCCTCAGGGGTACTTAGCTGACAGGCTCTATTATCTATACCCTTGTCAATGATCATTTGGTTTTTGACTAGTGATGCCATTTTATGCTTCTTCTAATGATGTTTTGCCACTTTGCATGATTATGGCCATTATTGCTCTCTTAGTTGGTCGCTCCCAGTCTTTTGCTAGCCCTCACTTTGTACTGAGTATGAGCTCTACTCGTGCATCCAACTCCTAAAAACCAAGTTATGCCAATGTGTCCACCATACATACCTATTAGTAATTTGCTATTCCAAGTACATTTGACTTGCTTTTATCTATCCTTCGAATTAAACTTTTTTTGGTGTTATGCAAAAATTAGTCAGTAAAGCTCTCACAAACCTGATGGCACACTTTACTTTTCTAGTTTTTAAAATTTTGATATTGTGGTTCTCTTATGTTGACGTTATGCTTGCAAGTTGTAAGTTGGGAATTAGCCAAACCATGCCGTCATGGAGAAAGCTTTCAACATTGCACTTCTCTTATTTGAGTTGATATCGTGATCTTTTGTTTATGGATACTCGCGATGTGAAACAAGTTGGGAATCTTGCGGGATCATGGATTTTGTATATGTGTTAGAGAAACGCCTGGGCCGCTAATCTAAGCCATGCATAATTCATGGTTGAAATTTACAGCATGCCCATAGTGGACATTCGATGACGCATCTCAAAATAAAAAGCTATACCAATGGTAAATAAAAGAGATGTCGAGGTGTTCATTGTCTATTTGTCCTGTCATTTTGATGTGGGCTTGTTCCATGTCATCGGGCAAGAAGGTACCCCGTTGGTGGTTCTCGATGATACGTGTATACTTACAATGACAAGAGCTTGCTTGGGACCCTAAGTCGAGTAGCATGAGGTTTGGGTATTCGTACGTCATGGGACACAAGGTTTTTAACTTATGATTTGTCAAGCATATACTCATAATTGTTCTCGCATTAACTTTAACCATTTAGGATGCCTATGATGGGGGCAATGAGAGCTCAAAGCTAGTAAGTACCATAATTTTTGAAGGTTTATAACACTTGCAATCACTACTTCCCTCTGCGAAGGGTCTTTCTTTTATTTTTATGTTGAGTCACCACCTTCTACCTTTATGCACCGTCTAAGAGAGCATAGTTGCTATTCTGAGTATAATGTGCATAGTCCCAAAGTTATCATTGATTGATTCATGATTTGGTTTCACTTGTTCTTAAATTATTTGTATCTAGTCGCCCTCTTAAACTTGAAGGTGTCCTATGCATTTATGTTTTGCTATTCCATGAAGGACAAGCTGAAAACCATTTGCTATGTTTTTCCATATGATTTGAACACACGTTTGACTTTCATTGTTTCATTATTCATGATCTTTCATTTGTGTTCCTTTTCATGTTATAACATGGTTGCTAAGTTTCTTCTATCAAGATTATATCTTTCATGCCCATGTTTTAAGTTCTTTTGATCCCAGCGCACAACGCTTACATAGATGATCAAGATTGTGTAGGTGCATGTCACCTCAAAAATTATTTGTTTTGTTATCACTTACCTACTCGAGGACGAGTAGGAGTTAAGCTTGGGGATGCTTGATACGTCTCAAATGTATCTATAATTTTTGATGCTCCATGCTTGTTTACACACCATTTGCTTTGAGTTCTGTTACACTTCGTGGCGTTTTTATGCATTTTCCGGAACAAACCTATTAACAAGATGCCATAGTGCCAATTCCCTATTTTCTGTTGTTTTTGTGTTTCAGGAAAGTTACATAGGAAATATTCTCAGAATTGGATGAAACAAAAGCCGAACCTCCTATTTTTACCGAAGCTTCGCAAAAACCGAAGATGAGATGGAGGGGGGCAGCGAGCCAGGCTCACCACCAGGGGGCGCGGCCCAGGCCCTAGCCGTGCCACCCTATGGTGAGGCCAGCTGGCCCCACCTCTGACGATGCCCTTTCGCCTATAAGTTCCCCTCGACGGGAAAAACCTGAGGGATGGATCTCTTTTCCACGAAACATACTACAAGCCGCCGCCGTCGCCGTTGCGAGATCGGGAGGATCTAGGAGCTCTTCTCGGCACCCTGCCGGAGAGGGGAATCCCTGCCGGAGGCCTTCTACACCACCATGGTCGCCTCCGGAGTGATGTGTGAGTAGTCTACCTTGGACTATGGGTCCATAGCAGTAGCTAGATGGTTATCTCCTCCACCATGTGCTTCATGTTTAGATCTTGTGAGCTGCCCTATGATGTCTACGCACGCGTCTGTTCTTGTAGACAGTGTTGGGCCTCCAAGTGCAGAGGTTTGTAGAGCAGCAGCAAGTTTCCCTTAAGTGGATCACCCAAGGTTTATCGAAGGGAGGAGGAGGTCAAAGCTATCCCTCTCAAGCAACCCTGCAATTACGATACAGAAAGTCTCTTGTGTCCCCAACACACCTAATACACTTGTCAAATGTATAGGTGCACTAGTTTGGCGAAGAGATAGTGAAATACAAGTAGTAGTGATGATTATAAGTAGCAAATGTGATCTGAAATAAATATCGCTGCGAGCAAACATGTAACAAAACAGTAAGTAAACGGTGTGCAATGCTTGGAAACAAGGCCTAGGGATCATACTTTCACTAGTGGACACACTCTCAACAAATATAACATAATTGAACCAATAGATACTATCATCCATATGCAACTCAAAACAATTCTCCAATGGAAAACAAACACTAATCATGCGTAGGGCTATGAAGCACTCCTCAATGTCCGTATGTACCCAAACTAGATTGTCCCACACTATCACCGTGAACGCACTAGATGGTTCCAACAAACACCAACAATTCTTAGAGACATTAACCAAAAAGATACACATGATGCACACACTAGTCACCTTTACACCATGATACAAGGTATCTCCAGAGAGTATAATAATAAAGCAAAGGAGTAGCATAATATCTGAATAATAACATTTACCAATTCAACTAGATACAAAGCTCACGATCACATAAAGATCACATCATGGGAGAGAGAGAGATGAACCACATAGCTACCGGTAGAGCCCTCAGCCCCAGGGGAGAACTACTCCCTCCTCATCATAGGAGACAGCAAGGTTGATGGAGATGGCGGTGAGGTCGATGGAGACGGCAGAGATGGCGATGGAGACCGATGAAGATGGCTCTGGGGGCACTTCCCCGTCCTGGCAGGGTGCCGGAACAGAGACTTCTGTCCCCCGAAATTCGTCGGCGGTGGTTGCGGAGCTACGGAACTCTTTCTGGAAAATTGCCGACTTTTTTAGGGTTTTCTGTCCCGAGGCTTTATATAGGCGAAGGGGCGTCGTCAGGGGGCTGCCAGGGCGCCCTCACACGTAGGGGGCGCGGCCAGGGGCTAGGCCACACTGCCCTATTGTGTGGGGCCCTCGTGGCCCCACTACGTCTCCTCTTGGGTTCTCTGGAAGCTTCAGTGAATTTTTGGACGTTCAGCTTTTGTTTTGTCCAATTCTGAGAATATTTCCTGTGTAACTTTTCTGAAACACAAAAACAGCAGAAAACAGGGAACTGGCACTGTGGCGACTTGTTAATAGGTTAGTTCCAGAAATTGCATAAAAACACCATGAAGTGTAACAAAACACAAGGCAAATGGTGTAAAAACAAGCATGGAGCATCAAAAATTATAGATACGTTTGAGACATATCAGCATCCCCAAGCTTAACTCCTGCTCGTCCTCGAGTAGGTAAGTGATAACAAAACAAATAATTTTTGAGGTGACATGCACCTACACAATCTTGATCATCTAAGTAAGCATTGAGTGCTGGGATCAAAAGAACTTAAAACATGGGCATGAAGATATAATCTTGACAATAAGAAACTTAGCAACCATGTTATAACATGAAGAAGAACACAAATGAAAGATCATGAATAATGAAACAATGAAAGTCAAGTGTGTGTTCAAATCATATGGAAAACATAGCAAATGGTTTTCAGATTGTCCCTCATGGAGTAGCAAAACATAAATGCATAGGACACCTTCAAGTTTAAGAGGGTGACTAGATATAAGTAATTCAAGAACAAGTGAAACCATAGTCATGAATCAATCAATGATAAACTTTGGGACAATGCACATTATACTCAGAATGACAACTATGCTCTCTTAGATGGTGCATAAAGATAGAAGGTGGTAACTCAACATAAAAGTAAAAGAAAGGCCCTTCGAAGAGGGAAGCAGTGATTAAACATGTGCTAGAGATTTTCATTTGTAAAACAGAGAGATAAAAATTGGTTTTGAGAGGTGGTTGTCTTTGTCAACGACTAGCAATGGGGTTCTTACTATCTTCCATACAAAAATGAAGCAAGTTTTTGAGACAGAGATTGGCACTTTTGTGCTCTTTTATAAAGTTTGGCACTCCTCCCCACCTTTTTTCCTTTCTGAAACCATGGCTAATCGATTCTATCGGGTGCCCACCAACATTCACATACCATGGTGGAGTGCCTTTTTTCTTTCTTTTTTTCTCTTTTTTTCTTTTTGGAATGAGACAATATGGAAGATAGCAAATCCGACCACTACGTCCCCATGAGCTGAAAATAGTGTCACAAAATGAGAAATATTTTGAAGGTTTTTTGAAAGGTAGCACATGAAAATTTACTTGGAATGGCTTACAAATACCATGCATAGGAATTTATTGTGCACACAATGGCAAACTTGGTTTTTGGGAGTTGGATGCATGAGTAGAGCTCATACTCAGTACAAAATGAGGGCTAGCAAAAGACTGGGAGCGACCAACTAAGAGAGCAATAACGGCCATAATCATGCAAAGCAACAAAGCATCATTGAAAGAAGCATAAAGTGGTATCACAAGTCAAAAACCAAATGATCATAGAGGCTATAGGCGACTTATTTTGTAGTCAACATGGTGTAAGCATGTGCCAAGTCAACCCAAATAAAGCATCAAAGGAAAACCAAATTAATGCTTCCAAATAATAAAAACAACGCATGATTTTTTCAAAGGCTCATTAAGCAAGCTCAGTCATTTGAGACAAGTCATGCCACAGCAAAAATTACTAAGCATACTATCAAAACGCAATCAAGCATGGCATGCAAAAGTCTATGCCGCAGTCTAAACAAGCTCCTTTTTGTACCACTTTTTTGCATGAAACTTTTCTCTTTTCCAACACCATTCCAACCTTTTTGAGACAACTCTTTTGATAGAAGCCAACATAGACCAGAGGTCCAAATACACCTTGATGCAAAGATAAAAAAAGATCTGAACAAAAATCAAGGCGAAAAATGCAAGCTAAACGCAGTAGCAGAAAAAGAGAACACTCATTGAACGATAAGAGTGAAAACTAGAGTGTTCTTGACAATGAAAAATGAAGTATGTCTCCCTCCAAACCAACATTATGTGATCAAACCGTTTATTGCAGCAAACAAAACAAAAGAAAACTGAAAGCAAAAATGTCGGTGTACTGGATACCGGGGTATCCCGGTCCACCCGCTCCTGGGCCTCTTCAACGGCCCAGCTTTGGCCCAGGGGTGAAACGATGACTGAAGCTATTGGAGAAGACCCTCGTGAGGAGGCGCCTCACGAGGAGAACGACGACCAAAACTACTAAGGACCAGAAGACCTCCTCACGAGCTTCCGCTGGTGAGGGGAGGGACCACGTCCACGTCAGCTCAGCACGTTTGCGTGTAGAGCAAGAAGATGAAGGGCAGAAGACCGCGTACCGCCCACGCTACCCCCGACAGGGAGGAGACCAACTTTCGCCGTGCCTGCATAAAGTAGAACAGTGGTTGTTGGCCACCCCCCTAAAAATAGTGTGGACGGTGTAGGGCGCCAGAGGAGGACGTCATCTTCCTCCACCCACTCCGGTGGACCGGCGCCACTACTCTGCGAAGACTACGTCTACAGAAGAATAAAGTCTACAGCTGTCCTCTCTCCTTGGCCGTGTGTGGCAACCCCTTCCCCAAGAAGATAAGGAGAAGGAGGACCTTGGCGCTATAAAAGGAGGGGAGGCCACCCCTTAGAGGGGATCGAATCTTCATCTCTGGGATCCTAGCTAGGCTAAGTTGGTTCTTCTACCTCCGGCCAGCTAGAGCTCTGTAACCAAGACCTTGTACTCCTCGCGAGGTATCGCGTCGTAATACAAGAAGGGAGGAAATAGGGGTTTTACCTCACCACAAGGGCCCCGAACCTGGGTAAAGCTCGGTGTCCCTCTCTGCAGTGTGTTGTGCGTTCGATGACTCGAGGCTTCCGTCACCGTGTTTCGTTGCGATCTAAGATCTCCCACGTTCAGCCCCCTGCGTTCAAATCTTTGGGTCCGTCGCATGGTACCTCGTGTTCTTGCGACATGAAATCCATCAACATTTGGCGCGCCAGGTAGGGGGCTATGGTGTGATTTCTTCTAGATCTGCTTCGACATGGCCGATTGATACGTCGAAAATGTATCTACTTTCCCGAACACTTTTGCTATTGTTTCTCCTCTAATTTGTGTGTTTTGAATACAACTAACACGGACTAACGCTGTTTTCAGCAGAATTGCTCTGGTGTCTCGTTTTTGTGCAGAAATCCAACTTTCAATAAAAATTCGGGAAAAATCATCAAAAATCCTATTTCACCAGAAGACCCACGGAGCCAGAAGACGAGACGGAGGGGAGGCTCGAGGGCCCCACACACACAGGGGGCACGGCCCAGTCCTGGCCGCGCCCACCTGGTGTGAGGACGCCTCGGCCGTCCCCTCGACCTCTCCTTTCGCCTACATATACCCCCTGACTCGATTATATCAGGGAGATGACGTTTTCCCCAGATAGACTTCCACTGCGCCGCCGCCATCGAAAACCGTGATTCGGAACCAGAAACTCCGTTCTGGCACCCTGCCGGGACGGGGATTTGGAGGAGATCTTCATCACCGACGCTCCTCCATCGACCATCCAGACTGATGCGCCAAGGCCGAGGAGGGGAGGCTCTTCGTGCACAACCTGCCGGAGGCGCTTCCCCCGAAGCCGAAGTCTAAGGACTCCAAGCGCAAGGAGGCCGCGGCCCTCGCGGCGGAACCTAATCATAAGCAGCGCCGCGGGGACCACTCCGAGCGCGATAAAGGTCGGCGTCGTCGCTACTGCATCCTCCACAAGAAGGACACCCACAATACCGATGATTGTTGGATTGTCCGGAAGTTTCACGAAGAAAATGGTGTCACCAAGCGTCGGGGGAGTAGCCGTAGCAACGGCAAGGGCGGATCCCGAGGCGATCGCCGCGACGATGACCGGGACGAGGGTCGCCGTTGTGATGGTCTGTCTTGCGCAGATCCCGAGCCGCTACCACTGCCTCCACCGGCGAATGATCATCGGGAAGAGAACCAGGGGGGCCATCAAGAGCCGCGAGGCTTTTGCTGCTTGCCTCCTGGGTGGAGCCCAAGCTCCTTTGTCTAACCGCCACTTCAAACAACTATCGCGAGAGATCGCGGCGGCGCAGCCCAGCACCAACAATCGCTTGATGAAGTGGTCCACTAGCAAGATCGGCTTCGACGAGGAGGATCATCCAACCTCCACTAAGGGCGTGGGCACAATACCTCTCATGTGCACGCCTACCATCAATAACATCGCCATCAACCGTACCCTCTTTGATGGAGGGGCTGGGCTCAACATCATCTCCGTCGAAGTGTTCGAAAAGATGCAGGTGCCATACCATCCGCTCATGCCCACTCGGCCTTTCTTCGGGGTGACAGAGTGTTCTACAATGCCCATTGGGCAGGTACGCCTACCCGTCACCTTCGGCACTCGGGACAACTACAGGACAGAAAGCCTCGACTTCCACGTCGCCTACATCGCGCTGCCGTACAATGCCATCCTTCGCTATCCCGCTTTGGCGAGGTTCATGGCGGCAACGCACCATGGCTTCAACATCCTCAAGATCCCGGGCGCCAATGGCATGATCACCGTGCGCTGCAACGAGAAGGATGCTCTCCGATCCGTGGAGCATGTCTACCGTGAGGCCGCCACCATGTTCCCCGCCGACAAAGATTTGCTGGAACATTCCGGTGACCCCACGAGGAAAAAGCAGCTCGTGTCTTAGGAACGGGCTGCTGCGAAGAAGGCCTCTCTCGAGCCCCTCCCACCGGGCTCGATAGGGAAGAAACTCGTAGCCTTTGTGTTGCCTACTCTAGGTGAAGACCTAGTCCATCCGATGCTGGACATGAGCATTGGGGAAGCTGCGGTACCCTCGGGGAGGAGGCCCCAGTTCACCCAAGAGCGCTCTGCTACAAAGAAGGTCCCACTCCAGGCTAGGGGCTGCGAGAACTTCGTCACCATCAGGGCAGGGCTTTCCCCCAAATAGGAAAGCGCGCTCGTCACCTTCCTGCGGACAAATTCTGACATGTTCGCTTAGACTCCGTCAGATATGCCCGGCGTTCCCAGGGAGGTGATTGAGCACCACCTAGCCGTGTGCCCACAGGCACACCCCATGAAACAGAAGACCAGGAAGCAAGCGCAAGAGAAGCAAGACTTTATTGTCCAAGAGATAGAGAAGCTGAAGAAGGCTAAGTTGATACGCGAGGTGGCCCACCCCACTTGGATTGCAAATCCGGTGGTTGTCCCAAAAGCTAATGGCAGTGGGCGCCTCTGCATGGACTTCACCAGTCTTAACAAAGCCTGTCCCAAGGATCCTTATCCACTCCCGAGGATAGATCAAATTGTCGACTCCACTGCCGGTTGTGACCTCCTTTGCTTCTTGGACACCTTCTCAGGCTATCATCAGATCAAGATGGCAAGGGAGGACGAAGAGAAAATTGCCTTCATCACACCTTGCGCCGTGTACTGCTACATCTGCATGCCCTTCGGCCTGAAGAACGCAGGGGCCACCTTCCAGAGGCTCATGCGCAAGGCCTTGGGGACTCAGATGGGAAGGAATACGGAAGCCTACGTCGATGACATCGTCGTCAAGACTCGCAAGATTCACACCTTCATCGAGGATTTGGAGGAAACCTTCGTCAACCTGAGGAAGGTAAACATCAAGCTCAACCCCGCCAAGTGCGCCTTCGGCGTACCGTTGGGAAAGTTGTTGGGGTTCCTCGTGTCTCATCGCGGGATAGAGGCAAATCCTGACAAAGTCAAGGCCATCGAAGAAATGCGTCCTCCGTGCAATCTTAAAGAAATGCAGCGCCTCGCGGGATGCATGGCAGCCCTAGGACGCTTCATCGCAAGGAGTGAGGAGAAGGCCTTACCCTTCTTCAAGCTCATGAAGCGCACTGGGAAGTTCGAGTGGACTCCGGAAGCTGACAAGGCCTTCGTCGAGCTGAAGAGGTATCTCACGAGTCCACCGATCATGGTTGCCCCAACGTTCCGCGAGCCCTTGCTGCTCTACATCACAGCGACTCCGAGAACGGCAAGTGCTATCCTTGTCGCGGAACGGGACGCCAAGGTAATCACCAAAGAGGGAATCGATCATCCTTGCCCGGGGGCTCCTCCTGAGGAAGAAGCAGCAGCCTCTCCTGTTCCACAAGAGGGACTGCTTGCTACAACTTCGCCGACCGAGCCGCTCCCACAGAGCGATGCTCCTGAGCCTCACGGGGAGAAGACCCCTGAGGGCACCACCAAGGTGCAGAAGCCCGTGTACTTCGTCAGCACGGTGCTACGCGACGCGCGGGAGCGCTACACCATGCAGCAAAAGCTGCTCTACACCCTACTCATCACTTCAAGGAAACTACGTCACTACTTCCAGGGACACCCGATTAAGGTGGTCACTGATCGTCCTCTGGAGACCATTCTACGCAATCCCAATGTCACCGAGCGGGTGGCAGAATGGGCCGTGGAGCTTCAGCCCTTCGAGATCTCCTTCGAAACCACCAAGGTGATCAAGAGCAAAGCTTTGGCTGAGTTCACCGCCGAATGAACCGACCCATTCGCTGATGAGCCTCCAGAGGTGGAGTCAACGCTTCTAGGAGAGGAGGCCCCTAGCCTCTGGGCCATGCACTTCGACGACGCCTTCAACCTTCCCGGCGCGGGGGCTAGAGCTGTTCTTACCTCTCCCTCTGGGGACAAGCTCTTCTACGTCATCCAACTCTGCTTTAAACCAGAGCATAAGGTCTCCAACAACATCGCGGAATATGAAGGACTACTCACCCGCCTAAGGGCAGCGCACGCCTTGGGCATCAAGCGCCTCATCGTCAAGGGGGATTCGCAGCTGGTTGTGAACTTCTCGAACAAGAGCTACACTCCAAAAGATGAGCACATGGCAGCTTATCTTGGGGAGCTTCGGAGGATGGAGAAATGCTTCCAGGGGTTGGAGCTAAAGCACATTCCAAGGGGAGAGAATGTGGAAGCGGATGAAATCGCCAAGTGCACCTCTCATCGCCTGGCACAACCTGCCGGAGTCTTTGAGGAGCGCCTCTTCAAGCCATCCGCTTCTCCGACATTGGTGAAACCCGACCCCCCGCCTGCCTTGCCACCGCCATCGGAGTAGGGGGCTCTGGATTGCGGTCCTCCTTCAGGCGACCGTGTCCTCTTGGCATTGGCACGGCAGGAGGGAGTGGATTGGATACTCGAGCTCAAGGCCTTCCTCGTCAGCAGCAGGCTCCCGGAAGATGAATCAGAAGCCGAGAGGATAGTACGCCAAGCTTCAGGATACTACATCAAGGACGGTGACTTGTACCGGCGTCGCCCAAACGGCGTCGCTCTGAAGTGCATATCTACTCACTAGGGCCAAGAGCTCCTCCGGGATATTCATGCCGGCGAGTGCGGGCATCACGCTTCCGCTGCAACTCTCGCGGCAAAGGCATACCGAAGCGGCTTCTACTGGCCCTCAACTCGCGAGGACGCTGCTGAGATGGTCAAGAGGTGTGAGGCATGCCAATTCCATGCCAAGCAGATTCATCAGTCGGTGCAGGAACTACAAACTATCCCACTCACTTGGCCCTTTGCCATCTGGGGGCTGGACATCCTTGGTCCATTCCCTAGAGCACAAGGGGGCTACCGCTACCTCTACGTCGCCATCGACAAGTTCACCAAGTGGGTGGAGGTGGAACCGGTGTGCACCATTCCGGCCAGGTCCGCAGTCAAATTCATCCGAGGACTGGTCTATTGTTTTGGTGTGCCCAACCGCATAATCACCGATAATGGCAGCCAGTTCAACAGCGGGCTGTTCCGAGAGTACTGTGCGTCGGCCGGCATCAAGATCTGCTTCGCCTCAGTCGCCTACCCTTGAAGCAACGGCCAAGCTGAGCGTGCCAATGCCGAAGTCCTCAAAGGGCTAAAGATGAAGAGCTTCAATGCCAAACTCGAAGCCTACGGCAAGAAATGGTTAGACAACCTCCAATCCATCCTCTGGTCCATTCGGACCACAGCCACAAAACCCACTGGAGAAACTCCTTTCTTCTTGGTCTATGGGACGGAGGCTGTTCTTCCCACCGACATCAAGTTCGGGTCGCCAAGAGTTCTTGCCTTCAACGAGGTGCGTCAAGAGGACCTCATCAAGGATCGCCTCCTCTAGCTCGAAGAAGTCAGATGCCAAGCGGCGCTTCGCGCCACAAGGTACCAGCAAGGACTACACCGCTACCATAGCCGCCATGTTTGAGCAAGGACCCTGGAGGTCGGCGATCTGGTGCTGAGGAGAATACTCTCTCGCGAGGGCCTGCACAAGCTGTCTCCAATGTGGGAAGGCCCCTTCAAGGTGATGCACATCGCCAGGCCGAGCTCGGCGCGGCTGGAGACCGCGGAGGGCAAACCGGTGGGGAACCCGTGGAACATAGCTCATCTGCGAAAGTTCTACCCGTAGGTTCCTCACGAGGAGATAAGACCATTATCACGGCACTTTGTATCAGCTTAAACTGCTCTTCAGCACTGATATTAAGTTAAAGCGCATTAAAGCGCCTCTGCTTTGGCATGATATTAAAATGGCATGAAGTCCATTTATTTTCTGTTGTACTCCACGCGGAAGGGGGCTAGGCACGGTGTCTATGCTGGGGCCTTCGCCCGGAAAATAGCAAGCCCAAAAAACCTGAAGGGACTAAGCTCTGATCAGGGGTGACGGCCCGTTGTTGATCACCTCCTCGTGCCCGTGGTGCTTGGTTCCTCGCGAAGTACACTGAAAAATAAGAAATCTTCGAGGAAAGTCCAAGGTGTGCCCAAGGCACCCGCTAAGGACCAGCCCCTCGTGAGCAACCCTCATGAGGGTGCAAGGACGCGTCGATGCATAAAGCATCCACGGGAAGATTCCCCTCTTTCGAGGAAGGCCAAGCATGGCAGGATTATTGAAGACCAGCCCCTCGTGAGCAAACCTCGCGAGGGTGCAAGGACACGTCGATGCATAAAGCATCCGCGGGAAGATTCCCCTCTTTCGAGGAAGGCCAAGCATGGCAGGATTGTTGAAGACCAGCCCCTCGTGAGCAACCCTCGCGAGGGTGCAAGGACGCGTCGATGCATAAAGCATCCACGGGAAGATTCCCCTCTTTCGAGGAAGGCCGAACATGGCAGGATTATTGAAGACCAAGGCCGCTCTGATAATCTTGTGAAGGAGACGCAGATTCGGAGGTCCGCGCCAGGCCCTTCACCTCGTGATCAACCCTTAACGAGGTGTCGACGGTCTCTGGGCTCTCTTAAGTGTTGATGTTTTCACGTCCGTGAGGGTCCAGCTTCCCTCAACGACGAGGAAGGCCCCGTGAATCGCCACGCACGGCAACTTGCTCTTAGCTGCTGGCACAGATAGTGCCGCGCTCCTCCACGACGGAGAAAGTCCCTGTGCCGGTCACAGGGGCATCTTATCGCCTTATTTTTTCGTTTGTTTTACCGATTTGTTCTTCGTTTTCGGGGATTTGGGGTTTTTTGTTTTCCGACTCTTTCTTCAACTCCTTGTCTCAGGAATCGTCCAATGTTGTCACCGGCGCCGACCCCGCTATGAGCTCTGAGGCGCAGGGAGGCCTCCCGTCGGCGCTAACAACTCGCCAGGGCTCTCGAGCGTGCGAACGACCAGGACTACGGAGAACAGCAAAAAGGTGAAGGAAACTTCATTGATAAGCCCCGGGTGGGGAAGAAGCAAAGGCACGGTGGGGCATACCCCACCGGCGCAAACTACATAACAAAAGAGGGGAGGAGACTAGCTCCCCTCCCCAGAAGGCTACCGCGGCAAGGCCGCCCCTTTACGCCGCCGCGGGCTGGAGGTAGGTGCGGCGGATGCCGGCAGCAGCAAAGATCCGCACCGAGGCCTCCAGCGTCCCCAGCTTGAAGCGGAAGATGAGGTGGTCGCCGGCGCGAAGGCGGTGGCCGAGGGCGAAGGCCCTCCAGCGCCCGGAGAGAATGGCATTGCCGTCCGCTCCAAGGAGGATGTCCACAGGCCAGAGGAGATCTGGCCTGCTATGCTCCACCAGCGCGACCTCTTTGGAGGAAGCGCCGGGGGCGTAGATTGATACGTCTCAAACGTATCTATAATTTTTGATGCTCCATGCTTGTTTTTACACCATTTGCCTTGTGTTTCGTTACACTTCGTGGCATTTTTATACGATTTCTGGAACTAACCTATTGACAAGATGCCACAGTGCCAGTTCCTTGTTTTCTGCTGTTTTGTGTTTCAGAAAAGCTACACAGGAAATATTCTCAGAATTGGACGAAACAAGTTCCAGAAGTCTTATTTTTCCCGGAAGCTTCCCGAAGACCGAAAGAGAGCCGGAGGGAGGCCAGAGGCCGCCCTCACACGTAGGGGGCGCGGCCCAGCCCCTGGCCGCGCCCACCTGGTGTGAGGAGCCCCTGGCTGCCCCCTGACGACGCCCCTTCGCCTATATAAAGCCTCGGGACGGAAAACCCTAGGGGAGTCGGCGAAATTTCCAGAACAGTTCCGTAGCGCCGCCGCCATCGAAGACAAATTTTGGGGGACAGAAGTCTCTGTTCCGGCACCCTACCGGGACGGGGAAGTGCCCCCGAAGCCATCTCCGCCGTCTCCATCGACCTCACCGCCATCTCCATCAACCTTGCTGTCTCCTATGATGAGGAGGGAGTAGTTCATCCCCGGGGCTAAGGGCTCTACCGGTAGCTATGTGGTTCACCTCTCTCTCCCATGATGTGATCTTTATGTGATCGTGAGCTTTGTATCATATTGAATAAGTAGATGTTACTCTTCTTCATTATGTGTACTCTAGTGTGTTATTAAAGTAATCTATTCCTCCTGCCATGGTGTAACGGTGACAGTGCGTGCATCATGGTGGCACTTGGTCTAGGCTACAATTGTGATCTTTTATGGATTATGAGAATAATTATCACTATGATAGTATTGAAGTGATCTATTCCTCCTTTCATGGTGTAATGTTGACAGTGTGTGCACCGTGTTAGTACTTGGTCTAAGTTGCAATAATATCTATCTTGAGTTGTGATTTGATTTGGATATCTCTATGAGTGGTGTTTGTCAAGTACTTGATGAACTTTGAGGAGTGCTTCGTAGCCCTACGCAATGATTAGTGTTATTCAATAGGAGAGTAATTCAGAGTACCATAGTGAAGAGAAGTTATTTATTTGTTCAATTATGTTATATTTGTTGGGAGTGTGTCCACTAGTGAAAGTATGATCCCTAGGCCTTATTTTCAAGCATTGCACATCGTTTACTTACTGTTTTGTTACATTCGCTACTTATAATCATCACTACTACTTGTATTTCACTATCTCTTCACCGAACTAGTGCACCTATAGATCTGACAAGTGTATTGGGTGTGTTGGGGACACAAGAGACTTTCTGTATCGTAATTGCAGGGTTGCTTGAGAGGGATAGCTTTGACCTCTTCCTCCCTGAGTTCGATAAACCTTGGGTGATCCACTTATGGGAAACTTGCTGCTGTTCTACAAACCTCTGCACTTAGAGGCCCAACACTGTCTATAAGAACAGATGCGTGCGTAGACATCAAGCTCTTTTCTGGCGCCGTTGCCGGGGAGGTAAGGTAAAAGGTACTCGCATCCTCCTGTGTGAGTGCTCGGAGTTATTTCCTTTAAATTCTGCAATTACATCTTTTTGTTTCTTGTTTTTTTTTCACTAGTTAGGCTTAATGGAAAATAAAGAGTTCTTTAGTCTTTTTTTCTGAGTTTAGATTTGAAGAGAAAATTGAAAAACCTTTGGAGCTTATTTCACATAGCAATGTTATTAGTACGAATGCTTTGAATCCCGTTATTGCTAATGCTATGGAAAAGTCTAAGCTTGGGGAAGCTGGTTTTATTAAGCATGATATTTTTAGTCCCCCAGCTTTAGTGGAGAAAGTTTATTTTGATAATATTTTATCTCCCATATGTGATGTTCCTTCTTATGATGATATGTTTGAAGAATATGCTTTGCGAAATAGCTGTTCTTTAGCTTGTGATGATACTAAACCTCTAGTTTATGATGGTTACGATGATGGGTATAATATTTTAAGTTCACCTACTATTGAGGATAAAATTAGTTATGATTACAATATGCCTCCTATTTATTATGATTATGGTGATGAGAATAATTATTCTATTGAATTTGCTCCTACTACTATTGTGGTGAGTATTAATTCTTTTATGCATGTGGCTCATGATAGGGATGTTTTATGTGATAGTTATATTGTTAGTTCTATTCATGATGCTACTAAAAGTTATTATGAGAGAGGGAAACATGGTTTGATGGATCTCAAAAATATTGAGTTTCCCCTCTTTATGTTGCAATTCTTGAAGTGGCACTTGTTTTATCTATCCATGCTTGCTACTATGTGCCTCATTGATTTATTTTCTTACAAGATTCCTATGCATAGGAAGTGGTTCAGATATAAATGTCTTTCACATTTGATTTTTGATGCTCTCTATTGCTTTAAGTTCCTATATGGCGCATTTGCCTCAAGCTCTTATATGGCGCCCACGTGAGCATTTTTGCAAATTACTGCGCCTAGCTCAAAGGCGTTAAAGAAAAGCACTCTTGGGAGATAACCCATTATTTATTTTCAGTACTTTTTTTTATTTGAGTCTTGGAAGTTATTACTACTGTAATAACCGCTCCATATCCTTTTTATTTCGTTCCTGTGCCAAGAGAAGCCTCTAATTTGAGTGAGGTAAGATTTGGGGATGTTGTTGTCCTGAAACAGTTTTCGGTGCTGCACCGTAAAAATTCGTGAAAATTCTCTGTATATCTTTTGGACCTGCGATTTCTTCTGAATATGCCCCAGGTTATATCCAAACTTTCATTAGATGAACACTTTTTGATTTGAGCGACATAAAATCCTCTAAAAATTCGACCTTTGTCAGCTGTTCTGTTTTGACAGATTTCTGCCAATATTTGTGTTTGCCGCTCGATCGCTTTCTTTTTGAGTTCTTTTGATCACAGAACTTTTGGGGAAGTTGCTACAGTAGTATATGCTATATATGTGGTGGTTTTGTGTTATAATCTGAAGCAAAAAGGGTTGATTCATTATTATGCTTACACTAATATTGCTAATAGAATTGTGTTTAGTTTTGTATGAAGGAAGTTTTCAAGTGTAGGGATTGGAGAATGATGAGATGAGATGAAGAATGGACAAAATCTCAAGCTTGGGGATGCCCATGCACCCCAAGAAATATCTAAGAAGTACAAGCGTCAAAGCTTGGGGATGCCCCGAGGCACCCCCTTCTTCATCGGCAAAAATCAGGTCACCTTTCAAGACACTATATTTTTATTGCTTCATGCACTATGCGTTTTTCTTGGAGCGTCAGTTGTTTTCATTTTCAGTATTAGTTTAGTTTAGTTTGCTGTAATAAATGGTTAGATCACATCATGTTTCTTTTGGAGGAGATGAGCTCGCTTTTCATTTGCCAAGAACGCTCTAGTTTTCACTCTTATCAAAAACCGAGTGTTCTTCTTTTTCAGCTACTGCTTTTGGTTTTCGTTTTCGCCTTGATTTGCATTCAGATCTTCTTATATCTATTTATCAAGGTTTATTTTTGCCTCTGGACCATGTTGGTTTTCCTCGAAAGAGTTGGATTTAAAAAGTTCAAATGGTGTTGAAAAAGAGAAAAAGCTTTATGCAAAAAAGTGGTACAAGAAGGGGCTTGTGTGGACTGCGGCTTAGGCTTTTGCATGTCGTGCTTGATGTCTTTTTGATAGTATGCTTAGTGGTTTTGCTGTAGCATGACTTGTCTCAAATAACTGAGATTGCTTAATGAGCCTTTGAAAAAAATCATGCGTTGTTTTTATCGTTTGGAAGCATTATGTTGGTTTTCTCCTGGATGCTTTATTTGGGTTGACTTGGTGCATGCTCACACATGTTTGACTTATACAAAGTCGCCATAGCCTCTATGATCATTTAGTTTTTGACTTTTGATGCCATCTTATGCTTCTTCTAATATCGCTTTGTCGCTTTGCATGATTATGGCCATTATTGCTCTCTTAGTTGGTCGCTCCCAGTCTTTTGCTGGCCCTCGCCTTGTACTGAGTATGAGCTCTACTCGTGCATCCAACTCCTAAAAACCAAGTTTGCCAAAGTGTCCACCATACATACCTATTAGCAATTTGCTATTCCAAAGTACATTTGACTTGCTTTTATCTACTCTTCAAATTAAACTCTTACCAGTGTTATGCGAAAATTGGTCAGTAAAGCTCTCACGAATCAGAAGGCACACTTTATTTGTCTTGCTTTTAAAAATTTGACATTGTGATCTCTTATGTTGAGTTGTTATGCTTGCAAGTTGTAAGTTGGATACTAGCCCAACCATGCCGTCATGGGGCAAGCTTTCAACATTGCACTTCTTATTTGAGTTGATATCGTGATCTTTTGTTTATGGATGCCGGGATCATGGAGTTTGTATATGTGTTAGGGAAACGCCTGGGCCACCAATCTAAGCCATGCATAATTCATGGTAGAAATTTGCAGCATACCCATGGTGGACATTCGATGACGCATCTCACCATAAAAAGCTAAACAAATGGCAAATAAAGGAGATGTCGAGGTGTTCATTGTCTGTTTGTCCTGTCATTTTGATGTGGGCTTGTTCCATGTCATCGGGCACGGAGGTACCCTGTTGGCGGTTTTCGATGATACATATATACTTATGATGACAAGAGCCTTGCTTGGGACTCTAAGTTGAGTAGCATGAGGTTTGGGTACTCATATTCACGGGACACGAGGTTTTCGACTTATGATTTGTCAAGCATATGCATCATAATTGTTCTCGCATTAACTTTAACCATTCAAGATGCTTATGATGGGGGCAATGAGAGCTCAAAGCCGGTAAGTACCATAATTTTTGAAGGTTTATAAAACTTGCAATCACTGCTTCCCTCCGCGAAGGGCCTTTCTTTTACTTTTATGTTGAGTCACCACCATCTATCTTTATGCACCATTAAGAGAGCATAGTTGTTATTCTGAGTATAATGTGCATTGTCCCAAAGTTTTCATTGATTGATTCATATTGCTGGTTTCACTTGTTCTTAAATTATTTGTATCTAGTCGCCCTCTTAAACTTGAAGGTGTCCTATGCATTTATGTTTTGCTCTCCATGAAGGACAAGCTGAAAACCATTTATATGTTTTTCCTTATGATTTGAACACACGTTTGACTTTCATTTTTTCATTTTCATGATCTTTTATTTATGTTCATTTTCATGTTATAACATGGTTGCTAAGTTTCTATTATCAAGATTATGTCTTTCATGCCTATGTTTTAAGTTGTTTGATCTCGGCACTCAATGCTTTCCCTATATGATCAAGTTTGTGATGCTGCATGTCACCTCAAAAATTATTTCTTTTGTTATCACTTACCTACTCAAGGACGAGCATGAGTTAAGCTTGGGGATGCTGATACGTCTCGAACGTATCTATAATTTTTGATGCTCCATGCTTGTTTTTACACCATTTGCCTTGTGTTTCGTTACACTTCGTGGTGTTTTTATGCGATTTCCGGAACTAACCTATTGACAAGATGCCACAGTGCCAGTTCCCTGTTTTCTGCTGTTTTGTGTTTCAGAAAAGCTACACAGGAAATATTCTCAGAATTGGACGAAACAAGTTCCAGAAGTCTTATTTTTCCCGGAAGCTTCCCGAAGACCGAAAGAGAGCCGGAGGGGGGCCAGAGGCCGCCCTCACATGTAGGGGGCGCGGCCCAACACCTGGCCGCGCCCACCTGGTGTGAGGAGCCCCTGGCTGCCCCCTGACGACGCCCCTTCGCCTATATAAAGCCTCGGGACGGAAAACTCTAGGGGAGTCGGCGAAATTTATAGAACAGTTCCGTAGCGCCGCCGCCATCGAAGACAAATTTTGGGGGACAGAAGTCTCTGTTCCGGCACCCTGCCGGGACGGGGAAGTGCCCCGGAGCCATCTCCGCCATCTCCATCGACCTCACCACCATCTCCATCAACCTTGCTGTCTCCTATGATGAGGAGGGAGTAGTTCATCCCCGGGGCTAAGAGCTCTACCGGTAGCTATGTGGTTCACCTCTCTCCCATGATGTGATCTTTATGTGATTGTGAGCTTTGTATCATGTTGAATAAGTAGATGTTACTCTTCTTCATTATGTGTACTCTAGTGTGTTATTAAAGTAATATATTCCTCCTGCCATGGTGTAACGGTGACAGTGTGTGCATCATGGTGGTACTTGGTCTAGGCTACAATTGTGATCTTTTATGGATTATGAGAATAATTATCACTATGATAGTATTGAAGTGATCTATTCCTCCTTTCATGGTGTAATGTTGATAGTGTGTGCACCGTATTAGTACTTGGTCTAAGTTGCAATAATATCTATCTTGAGTTGTGATTTGATTTGTATATCTCTATGAGTGGTGTTTGTCAAGTACTTGATGAACTTTGAGGAGTGCTTTGTAGCCCTATGCAATGATTAGTGTTATTCAATAGGAGAGTAATTCAGAGTACCATAGTGAAGAGAAGTTATTTATTTGTTCAATTATGTTATATTTGTTGGGAGTGTGTCCACTAGTGAAAGTATGATCCCTAGGCCTTGTTTCCAAGCATTGCACACCGTTTACTTACTGTTTTGTTACATGTTTGCTCGCAGCGATATTTATTTCAGCCCACATTTGCTACTTATAATCATCACTACTACTTGTATTTCACTATCTCTTCGCCAAACTAGTGCACCTATACATCTGACAAGTGTATTGGGTGTGTTGGGGACCTCTTCCTCCCTGAGTTCGATAAACCTTGGGTGATCCACTTAAGGGAAACTTGCTGCTGTTCTACAAACCTCTGCACTTGGAGGCCCAACACTGTCAACAAGAATAGACGCGTGCGTAGACATCATAGATCACCCTCCGGACTGCGTTGGGCAGCCAAAGGGCGTCGAAGCTCAAGACGTCGAAGACGACGAGGAGCTCCAAGAAGTGGGACCCCGGGGCAATCAGGGGACCCAGCAGCGCCGCCGCCCGGCGGCGAGGAGTGGCGACCACCCCGTTCGCCGGCGGGGCCACCTCCTGTGGCCCCGGTGCATCCGCAAGCGGAGGGAGGGGGCCCAGGGTGGCCTCTACCTCCCTGAGCACTCGATCGATGCTCCCCAAGGCACGGGGAGCCAGCGCCGCCGCCCTTGGCGGCGGCGCGTTCAGAGCGCCCCCAGGCGCCGGACCCCGAAGGGTCAGGGCGCTGGAGGTCCCCGGCGTGGCGTGGTTCGCCGTGCCCCGCATCGGCGCCCCGAGGCGCAAGGGACTGCCGGCGCCGGGAGCCCGCCAGGCGGGAACTTTTACCTTGTTCTTGCTGCCCGGGGGGCGCCCGCGGCGCTTCGCCCCCGAGCTTGTTCTGGCGGCGACGGAGGAAGCGGAAGGATCCATCGGCTTGGGGGTCGTCGAGGAAGAGGTGGCACTGGAGGAAGAAGGTGAGGTGCCGGAGGTCTCGAGGAGACCGTATTTAAGGGGCGCGGCCGACGTCATTGCGTCAAATCTTAGCACGGGAACCGAAGCGTTGGCGCAGCGCTCTGCAGTGAAGTGACGCGCCATCATGACGGTTGATGCCTCGGGGACTGCAGCGTCGCCCGCCGTTTCGTCTCATCAGCTGCGGTCGCACCACGCGTCCGCTGCCTCTGCCTCTTCACATGGTCCTCTGACCGCACGGTTGACGCGTGCCGTTGGAGGGCCCAGTAGCTTCTGAGGGCCCCCGGCCCTTCGCCCCCTCAAGAGGGTGCGTTCGCGGGCCGGGCTCCCGGGGGCTACTGTCGGTGTACTGGATACCGGGGTATCCCGGTCCACCCGCTCCTGGGCCTCTTCAACGGCCCAGCTTCGGCCCAGGGGTGAAACGACGACCGAAGCTGTTGGAGAAGACCCTCGTGAGGAGGCGCCTCACAAGGAGAATGACGACCAAAACTACTAAGGACCAGAAGACCTCCTCACGAGCTTCCGCTGGTGAGGGGAGGGACCACATCCACGTCAGCTCAGCACGTTTGCGTGTAGAGCAAGAAGATGAAGGGCAGAAGACCGCATACCGCCCACGCTACCCCCGACAGGGAGGAGACCAACTTTCGCCGTGCCTGCATAAAGCAGAACAGTGGTTGTTGGCCACCCCCCTAAAAATAGCGTGGACAGTGCAGAGCGCAAGAGGAGGACGTCATCTTCCTCCACCCACTCCGGTGGACCGGCACCACTACTCTACGAAGACTACGTCTACAGAAGAATAAAGTCTACAGCTGTCCTCCCTCCTTGGCCATGTGTGGCAACCCCTTCCCCAAGAAGATAAGGGGAAGGAGGACCTTGGCGCTATAAAAAGAGGGGAGGCCACCCCTTAGAGGAGATCGAATCTTCATCTCCGGGCTCCTAGCTAGACTAAGTTGGTTCTTCTACCTCCGGCCAGCTAGAGCTCTGTAACCAAGACCTTATACTCCTCGCGAGGTATCACGTCGTAATACAAGAAGGCAGGAAGTAGGGGTTTTACCTCACCACAAGGGCCCTGAACCTGGGTAAAGCTCGGTGTCCCTCTCTGCAGTGTGTTGTGCATTCGACGACTTTAGGCTTCCATCACCGTGTTTCGTTGCGATCCATGATCTCCCACATTCAGCCCCCTGCATTTGAATCTTTGGGTCCATCGCGTGGTACCCCGTGTTCTTGCGACACGAAATCCATCGACAAAAAACAACTGACGCTCCAAGAAAAACGCATAATGCATGAAGCAATAAAAATATAGTGTGTTGAAAGGTGACCTGATTTTTGCCGATGAAGAAGGGGTGCCTCGGGGCATCCCCAAGCTTTGACGCTTGTACCTCTTGGATATTTCTTGGGGTGCGTGGGCATCCCCAAGCTTGAGCTTTTGTCCATTCTTCATCTCATCTCATCATTCTCCAATCCCTACACTTGAAAACTTCCTTCATACAAAACTAAACACAAATCTATTAGCAACATTAGTGTAAGCATAACATGAATCAACCCTTTTTTGCTTCAGGTTTCAACTCAAAACCACCACATATAAAGTATATACTACTGTAGCAACTTCCCCAAAAGTTCCGTAATCAAAAGAACTCAAAAAGAAAGTGATCGAGCGGCAAACACAAATATTGGCAGAAATCTGTCAAAACAGAACAACTGACAAAGGTCGAATTTTTAGAGGGTATTTTGTTTCTCAAATCAAAAAGTGTTAAACTAATGAAAGTTTGGATATAAACTGGGGCATATGCACAAGAAATCGCAGGTCCAAAAGATATACAGAGAATTTTCACGAATTTTTACGGTGCAGCACCGAAAACTGTTTCAGGACAGCAACATCCCCAAATCTTACCTCACTCAAATTAGAGGCTTCTCTTGGCACAAAAACAAAATAAAAATGATAAGGAGCAGTCATTACAGTAGTAATAACTTCCAAGACTCAAATAAAAGAAAAAGAACTAAATGTAAAAACATTGGGTTATCTCCCAAGAGTGCTTTTCTTTAACACCTTTGAGCTAGGCGCAGTAATTTGCAAAGATGCTCATGTAGGCGCCATGGAAGAGCTTGAGGCAAAGGCGCCATATAGGCACTTAAATCAAGAGAGAGCATCAAAAATCAAATATGAAACACATTTAAATCTAAACCACTTCCTATAAAAAATAGTCTTGTAAAGAGACAAGTCATGAAAGCGCAAAGCAAAAAGCATAGGAAGGCAAAACAAGTACAACTTCAAGAATTGCAACATAAAGAGGGGAAACTCAATATTGTTGAGATCCATCAAACCATGTTTCCCTCTCTCATAATAACTTTCAGTAGCATCATGAATAGAATTAAAAATATAACTATCACATAAAGCTTCCCTATCATGAGCCACATGCATAAAAGAATTAATACTCCCCACATGAACAATAGTAGTAGGAGCAGATTCAACAGAATAATTATTCTCATCACCATAATCATCAAAAATAGGAGGCATATTGTAATCATAACTAATTTTCTCCTCAAAAGTAGGTGAACTAAAAATATTATACCCATCATCATAACCATCATAAACTAGAGGTTTAGTATCATCACAAACTAGATAACAGCTATTTCGCAAAGCATACTCATCAAACATATCATCATAAGGAGGAACATAGATAGTACTAATGGTACAACAATTATTAATCTTAGAATTTGTACCAAAAAGATTTTCAATATCAAAAGTAGAGTGCTTTTCCCAATCATGATCACTAACATAGGTAACAGGCATAGAAACATCACATAGGGGAGATAAAATATCATCAGAGCAAACTTTCAATACTAAAGCTGGGGAACTAAAAATATCATGCTTAACAAAACCAGCTTCCCCAAGCTTAGACTTTTCTATAGCATTAGCAACAATGGTATTCAAAGCATTCATACTAACAACACTATTAGCATGCGAATAAAGCTCCAAAGGTTTTTCAATTTTCTCTTCAAATCTAAACTCAGGAAAAAGACTAAAGAACTCTTTATTTTCCATTAAGCCTAACTAGTGAAAATAAAAACAAGAAACAAAAAGATATAATTGCAGAATCTAAAGGAAATAACTTCGAGCACTCACCAGCAACTAAAAGACTTAGTAGCGAAAAGATGTGAGTACCTTTTACCATACCTCCCGGCAACGGCGCCAGAAAAGACCTTGATGTCTACGCACGCGTATGTTCTTGTAGACAGTGTTGGGCCTCCAAGTGCAGAGGTTTATAGAGCAACAGCAAGTTTCCCTTAAGTGGATCACCCCAGGTTTATCAAACTCAGGGAGGAGGAGGTCAAAGCTATCCCTCTCAAGCAACCCTGCAATTATGATACAGAAAGTCTCTTGTGTCCCCAACACACCTAATACACTTGTCAAATGTATAGGTGCAATAGTTTGGCGAAGAGATAGTAAAATATAAGTAGTAGTGATGATTATAAGTAGCAAATGTGATCTGAAATAAATATCACTGCGAGCAAACATGTAACAAAACAGTAAGTAAACGGTGTGCAATGCTTGGAAACAAGGCCTAGGGATCATACTTTCACTAGTGGACACACTCTCAACAAATATAACATAATTGAACCAATAGATACTATCATCCATATGCAACTCAAAACAATTCTCCAATGAAAAACGAACACTAATCATGCGTAGGGCTACGAAGCACTCCTCAAAGTCCATATGTACCCAAACTAGATTGTCCCACACTATCATCGTGAACGCACTAGATGGTTACAACAAACACCAACAATTCATAGAGACATTAACCAAAAAGATACAAATGATGCACACACTAGTCACCTTTACACCATGATACAAGGTATCTCCGGAGAGTATAATAATAAAGCATAGGAGTAGCATAATATCTGAATAATAACATCTACCAATTCAACTAGATACAAAGCTCACGATCATATAAAGATCACATCATGGGAGAGAGAGATGAACCACATAGCTACCGGTAGAGCCCTCAGCCCCGGGGGAGAACTACTCCCTCCTCATCATAGGAGACAGCAAGGTTGATGGAGATGGCGGTGAGGTCGATGGAGACGGCGAAGACGGCGATGGAGACCGATGGAGATGGCTCTGGGGGCACTTCCCCGTCCCGGCAGGGTGCTGGAATAGAGACTTCTGTCCCCGAAATTTGTCAGCGGCGGTGGCGGAGCTGCGAAACTCTTTCTGGAAAATTGCTGACTTTTTTAGGGTTTTCCATATCCCGAGGCTTTATATAGGCGAAGGGGCGTCGTCAGGGGGCTGCCAGGGCGCCCTCACACGTAGGGGGCGCGGCCAGGGGCCAAGCCACGCCGCCCTATTATGTGGGGCCCTCGTGGCCCCACTCCGTCTCCTATTTGGTTCTCTGGAAGCTTCGGTGAATTTCTGGACGTTCGGCTTTTGTTTCATCCAATTCTGAGAATATTTCCTGTGTAACTTTTCTGAAACATAAAAACAGCAAAAAACAGGGAACTGGCTCTGTGGCGACTTGTTAATAGGTTAGTTCCGGAAATCGCATAAAAACGCCACGAAGTGTAACGAAACACAAGGCAAATGGTGTAAAAACAAGCATGGAGCATCAAAAATTATAGATACGTTTGAGACGTATTACCGTACATGATCAGGATCATCTTTATGTAATCATACATGTTGTGTTTGTTGGGATCCGATGAGTATTGGTACTATGTGATGTTGATGTGCTGAATTATATATCTTATATTATCTCTATGATGTTTATGATCTTGCATGCTTTCCGTTGCTAGTAGCTATCTTGGCCGAGTAGATGCTAGTAACTCCAAGAGGGAGTATTTATGCTCGATAGTTGGGTTCATGCCTCTATTTAATCTGGGGGAGTGACAGAAACCTCTAAGGTTGTAGATGTGCTGTTGCCACTAGGGATAAAACAACATTCTTGTGTCCAAGGACATTTGCTTTGTTTACATTATGCACTTTGCTTAATGCAATTATCTGTTGTTCGCAACTTAATACTCAAGGGGTCCTCGGATGATTCCCCGCGAGTGGATTTTTAGTCATAGATGCAGTTGGATGGTGGTCTATGTATTTTGTCGTAATGCCCATAGTGAATCTCATAGTGATCCTCATGACATATGTACGTTATCTTTACTCTATCAATTGCCCAACTATAATTTGTTTACCCAACATGTGTTATTTATCTTATGGAGAGACACCACTAGTGAACTGTGGATCCCGGTCCAATTTCCTTTACATTTCTATACCGTTTTACTTTACTCGCACTGTTTACTTTCTTGCATACTATTATCCTATTACCACTCGATATGCTCAATCCTTTGTTTACAGCAAACCGGTGAGATTGACAACCTAATCGTAAGTTGGGAGCAAAGTTCTTGGTTGTGTTGTGTGCAGGTTTCATGTTGCTGCTGGTGAAAATCTACACGCCGATAAGCAGTTTATCTGGCGCCCTTGTCCAGAGTGTCACGAAGCTAGCAAGCATCACCTTCTGAAGTTTGGCTTTCTCCTACTGGTTTGATATACCTTGGTTTCACAATTGAGGAAAGACTTGCTGCTGTGCTTATCATACCTTCCTCTTGGGGTTCCCAACGAGCTGTTCTTCCAAGCCATCACCACTCTAAACTATTCTCCAATGGAAAACAAACACTAATCATGCATAGGGCTACGAAGCACTCCTCAAAGTTCGCATGTCCCCAAACTAGATTGTCCCACACTATCACCATGAACGCACTAGATGGTTCCAACAAACACCACAATTTATAGAGACATTAACCAAAAAGACACACATAATGCTCACACTAGTCACCTTCACATTACGATACAAGGTGTCTCCGGAGTTTACAATAATAAAGCACGGGAGTAGCATAATATCTGAATAATAACATCTACCAATTCAACTAGATACAAAGCTCACGATCACATAAATATCGCATCATGGGAGAGAGAGGTGAACCACATAGCTACCGGTAGAGCCCTCAGCCCCGGGGGAGAACTACTCCCTCCTCATCATCGGAGGCAGCAACGGCGATGGAGATGGCGGTGAGGTTGATAGAGACGGCGGAGATGGTGATGGAGGTGGCTCCAGGGGCACTTCCCCATCCCGGCAGGGTGCCGGAATAGAGACTTATGTCCCCCGAAATTCATCTTCGAATGTGGCGGCGCTGTGGAACTGTTCTGGGAAAAACACCGATTGTTTTAGGGTTTTCCTTCGGAAGGCTTTTTATAGGCAGAGGGGCTGCGTCAGAGGGCCACTAGGGGGGCCTCACCACCCACTGGTGCGGCCAGGAGAGGGGCACGCCACCCCATGGTGAGCCTGCCCTCTGGCCCCCCTCCGGCTCTCTTTCGGTCCTCGTCCTTCGTCGGGGAAAAAAAGGAGTTTCGGTCTTCGGTTCGTCCAATTCCGAGAATATTTCTTGTGTAGCTTTTCTGAAACACAAAAATAGCAGAAAACAGGGAACTGGCACTGTGGCATCTTCTCAATAGGTTAGCTCCGGAAATCGCATAAAAATGCCACGAAGTGTACACAAAACATGAAGCAAATGGTGTAAAACAAGCATGGAGTATCAAAAATTATAGATACGTTTGAGACGTATCAAGCATCCCCAAGCTTAACTCCTGCTCGTCCTCGAGTAGGTAAGTGGTAACAAAAGAATAATTTTTGAGGTGACATGCACCATCACAATCTTGATCAATGAAGTAAAGCATTGAGTGCTGAGATCAAAGAACTTATAACATGGGCATAAGAGAAATAATCTTGACACTAAAAACTTAGCAACCACGTTATAACATGAAAAGAGACACAAACGAAAGCCCATGAACAATGAAACATTGAAAGTCAAGTGTGTGTTCAAATCATATGGAAAAACATATAAAAGTGGTTTTCAGCTTGTCCTTCATGGAATAGCAAAACATAAATGCATAGGACACCTTCAAGTTTAAGAGGGCGACTAGATTCAAATGATTTAAGAACAAGTGAAACCAATAGTCATGAATCAATCAATGATAAACTTTGGGACTATGCACATTAAACTTAGAATGGCAACTATGCTCACTTAGACGGTGCATAAAGGTAGAAGGTGGAGACTCAACATAAAAGTAAAAGAAAGGCCCTTCACAGAGGGAAGCAGTGATTGCAAGTTTTATAAACCTTCAAAAAATTATGGTACTTACTAGCTTTGAGCTCTCATTGCCCCCATCATAGGCATCTTGAATGGTTAAAGTTAATGCGAGAACAATTATGAGCATATGCTTGACAAATCATAAGTTGAAAACCTCGTGTCCCGTGAAGTATGAATACCCAAACCTCATGCTACTCGACTTAGGGTCCCAAGCAAGCTCTTGTCATTGTAAGTATACACGTATCATCGAGAACCGCCAACGGGGTACCTACTTGCCCAATGACATGGAACAAGCCCACATCAAAATGATAGGACAAACAGTCAATGAACACCTCGGCATCTGTTTTATTTACCATTGGTATAGCTTTTTATTGTGGGATGCATCGTCAAATGTCCACTATGGGCATGATATAAATTTCCACCATGAATAATGCATGGCTTAGATTAGCAGCCCAGGCATTTCTCTAACACATATACAAACTCCATGATCCCGCAAGATTCCCAACTTATTTCACATCGCGAGTATCCATAAACAAAAGATCACGATATCAACTCAAATAAGAGAAGTGCAATGTTGAAAGCTTTCGCCATGACGGCATGGTTTGGCTAATTTCCAACTTACAACTTGCAAGCATAACACCAACATAAGAGAGCCACAATTTCAAAATTTTAAAAGCGAGAAAAGTAAAGTGTGCCATTAGGTTCGTGAGAGCTTTACTGACTAATTTTCACATAACACCAAAAAGAGTTTAATTCGAAGGATAAATAAAAGCAAGTCAAATGTACTTTGGAATAGCAAATTGCTAATAGGTATGTATAGTGGACACATTGGAATAACTTGGTTTTTGGGAGTTGGATGCACGATTAGAGCTCATACTCGGTACAAAACAAAGGCTAGCAAGAGACTGGGAGCGACCAACTAAGAGATCAATAACGGTCATAATCATGCATAGCGACAGAACATCATTAAAAGAAGCATGAAATGGCATCACAGGTCAAAAACCAAATGATCATAAAGGCTTATGGCGACTTTGTAGGAGTCAAACATGTTGTAAGCATGCGCCAAGTCAACCCAAATAAAGCATCAAAGGAGAAAACCAAATAAATGCTTCCATATAATAAAAACAACGCATGATTTTTTCAAAGGCTCATTAAGCAATCTCAGTCATTTGAGACAAGTCATGCTACAGCAAAAATCACCAAGCATACTATCAAAATGACATCAAGCATGGCATGCAAAAGTCTAAGCCGCAGTCTAAACAAGCTCCTTTTTGTACCACTTTTTTGCATGAAACTTTTTCTCTTTTCCAACACCATTCAAACCTTTTTTGAAACAACTCTTTTGATGAATACCAACATGTACCAGAGGTCCAAATACACCTTGATGCAAAGATATAACAAGATCTGAATAAAAATCAAGGTGAAAAATGAAAGCTAAACGCAGTTCTAGAAAAAGAGAACACTCGTTGAACGATAAGAGTGAAAAATAGAGTGTTCTTGGCAAATGAAAAATGGAGTAAGTCTCTCTCCAAAACAAACATGATGTGATCCAACCATTTATTGCAGCAACTAATACTAAAGAAAACTGAAAGCGAAAGTAAAGACGCTCCAAGAAAAACACATAGAATATAAAGCAATAAAAATATAGTATCTTGAAAGGTGACCTGATTTTTGCCGATGAAGAAAGGGGTGCCTCGGGGGCATCCCCAAGCTTTGACGCTTGTACTTCTTGGATATTTCTTGGGGTGACATGGGCATCCCCAAGCTTGAGCTTTTGTCCATACTTCATCTCATCTCATCATTCTCCAATCCCTACACTTGAAAACTTCCTTCATACAAAACTTCACACAATTCTATTAGCAACGTTAGTATAAACATAATAGTAGATCAACCTTTTTTGGTTCAGGTTTCAACTCAAAAAAACCATATATAAAGCATCTACTACTGTAGCAACTTCCTCAAAAGTTCTCGGATCAAAAGAACTCAAAAAGAAAGCGATCGAGAGGCAAACACAAATAGTGGCAGAAATATGTCAAAACAGAACAACTGACAAAGGTCAATTTTTCAGAGGGTTTTCTGTTACTCAAATCGAAAAGTGCAAAACTAATAAAAGTTTGGAAATAACCTGGGGCATATGCACAACAAATCTCGGATCAAAAAGATATTCTGAGAATTTTCATGAATTTTTACGGTGCAGCACCGAAATCTGTTTCAGGACAGCAACTTCCCCAAATCTTACCTCCCTCAAATTAGAGGTTCTTCTTGGCACAACAACAAAATAAAAATGATAAGGAGAGGTCATTACAGTAGTAATAACTTCCAAAACTCAAATAAAAGAAAAAGTACTAAAAATAAAACATTGAGTTATCTCCCAAGAGTGCTTTTCTTTAACGCCTTTGAGCTAGGCGCAGTGATTTGAAAAGATGTTCATGTAGGCGCCATAAAAGAGCTTAAGACAAAGGCGTCATATAAGAACTTGAAGCAAGAGAGAGCATCAAAAAAGCAAATGTGAAACACATTTAAATCTAAACCACTTCCTATGCATAGGAATCTTGTAAGAAAATAAATTAACTAAGCACATAGTAACAAACATGGATAGATAAAACAAGTGCAACTTCAAGATTTGCAACATAAAGAGGGGAAACTTAATATTGTTGAGATCCATCAAACTATGTTTCCCTCTCACATAGTAACTTTCAGTAGCATCATGAATAGAATTAACAATATAACTATCACATAAAACATCCCTATCATAAGCCACATGCACAAAAGAATTAATACTCCCCACATGAACAATCGTAGTAGGAGCAGATTCACCAAAATAACTATTCTCATCACCATAATCATAAAAAATAGGAGGCATATTGTAATCATACCTTGTTTCCTCCTCAATAGTAGGTGAACTGAAAATATTATACTCATCATTGTAATCATCATAAGCAATAGAATAGCTATCTTCCAAAGCGTGTTCATCAAACATATCATCATAGGAAGGAACATGGATATTACTAATGGTGCAACAATTATTAACCTCATAATTTTCAGAATTGGTACCAAAAAGATTTTCAATATCGAAAGTAGAGTGTTTTTCCTAATCATGATCACTAACATAAGTAACAAGCATAAGAACATCATCAAGTTCAGAATCATCATAATCTATAATAGGAGCAACATGCTTAGGGGAAGATACTGTTTCCTCTCTCCTTTTACTCCTCCTCTTCTTCTTCTTCTTACTCTCTTCTTTAGGAGGGAGAGGCTTGAAAGGAAGCTTCTCCACATACTCTGGTTTACTGATAGAAATGATAGAAGAAACTTTGGAGGATTCCTCCTCTCTATTAATAAGATGGAAACATATATTAGTCCTGTCATAGCTTGGCAAAACATCATGTTTTATAACATTTTGTATGTAAGTATTTGCGAGGCAATCTTTAACACAATAAAGACGACAACCCTGCAGGATGCTAATATTTTTAAAAGCGCTCATATCTACCAAAGAAGTTTTTCTAGATAACTCTTCACACCCCAAAAACAAAGTAAGCTCATCATGCTGATTGAGAGTGATCTTGTCATCACAATACAAGCTTGCGGTACTCATTCGATTAGAAGGGTCACTATTATGGCCTGAGCATTGGAAATTAAAATGACCCTTTTCATGGCAAAGTTCACAAATAAAAGGATAAAGCTCACAAACCTTTTTACCCAGCTCATCTAGAGCCTTATCCCACATTCGGGTTTCTTCATTCCTGTGGTGGATACAATAATCTTCTTTGTCGTGACTCTGTTCACAAGGTCTAAGTACTCCACAAAAATTAATATGCTTATAAGAAATACTCCCTCTGATCGGAAATAACTGTCGGGAACTTAGTACAAACTTTGTACTAAGCTAGTACAAAATTGCCGACAGTTATTTCTGATCGGAGGGAGTAGTACTTTCAGAGGTTTGAGCATGTTTATTGCAATAATCAATAACAATATCACTTTCTATGCAAGTGTCTTTAAAAGGTTCATGATACACGTCCCCATTTCCCTTAGGGACATTAATATGGGAAGCAAAGGCGCTAAATCAATTAACCATAATCTGAGGATCAAGACCATATTTAGCACCAAGCTCTTGAAAATCAGCAGTTTCAGCGAAAGACTTAATGCAATCATACTCATAATTTATACCTGATCCTTTACCTTTGTCGCTATCCCAATCTTGAATATTGCTTTGAATTGTTTCAAGCAGATCCCACTTAGCGTCAACCTCCTTGCTTGTGAAAGACCCATCAAAGCATGCATCTAGATAGTCCTTGTAATATACTGAAAGCCTTGCATAAAAATTATTGATAACAATATTACAGGGAAGCTCATGAATAGGACATTTGAGCATTAGTGACTTTAATCTTCCCCATGCTTGGGCAATGCTTTCTCCATCATGAGGATGAAAATTATAAATATAATTACTATCTTTATGAACCTCACTAGAAGGATAGAATTTAGAATAAAAGAGAGGTACGATTTCCTCCCAACTAATAGATCGGTCTTCCTTCAGCGTCTTATACCATTCCGCAGCTCTGCCCTTTAGTGAAAAAGAAAATAGCTTCCTCTTAACTTCACTGTAGAAATACCTGCTGATACGTCCAAAACGTATCTATAATTTTTGATGCTCCATGCTTGTTTTTACACCATTTGCTTAGTGTTTCGTTACACTTCGTGGCACTTTTATGCATTTTCTGGAACTAACCTATTAACAAGTCGCCACAGTGCCAATTCCCTATTTTCTGCTATTTTTGTGTTTCAGAAAAGTTACACAGGAAATATTCTCAGAATTGGACAAAACAAAAGCCGAACGTCCAGAAATTCACCGAAGCTTCCAGAGAACCAAAGAGGAGACGGAGTGGGGCCACGAGGGCCCCACACAATAGGGCGGCGCGGCCTGGCCCCTGGCCGCGCCCCCTATGTGTGACGGCGCCTCGGCCCACTCCTGACGTTGCCCCTTCATCTATAAAGACCCCTCGACGGGAAAAACCTAAGTACCCGATCAGAATTCCAGAAAGATATCGCGTTCCGCCGCTGTCATCGACCCGAGATTGGGAGGGTCCTGAAGCTCTTCCCGGCACCCTGCCGGAGAGGGAAATCGCCACCGGAGGTCTTCTTCATCGCCATGCTTGCCTCCGGCGCAATGAGTGAGTAGTCTACCTTAGACTATGGGTCCATAGCAGTAGCTAGATGGTTGTTCTCTCCACCATGTGCTTCATGTTTAGATCTTATGAGCTGCCTTACATGATTGAGATCACCGTTATGTAATTCTACATGTTGTGTTTGTTGGGATCCGATGAATATTGGTGTTATGATTAAGTTGCTATTCTAAAATTTATCTTATGTTATCTCCATGTTGTTTATGATCTTGCATGCTCTCCGTTGTTAGTAGCTATCTTGGCCGAGTAGTTGCTAGTAACTCCAAGAGGGGGTATTTATGCTCGATAGTTGGGTTCATGCCTCTATTGAATCCGGGGGAGTGACAGAAACCTCTAAGGTTGTAGATGTGCTGTTGCCACTAGGGAGAAAACAACATTCATATGCTCGAGGGTATATGCTTTGTTTACATTACACACTTTGCTTAATGCAATTATCTGTTGTTCGCAACTTAATTCTTGTGGAGTTCTCGGATTGATTCGCCACAAGTGGATTATTAGTCATAGATGCAGTTGGATGGCGGTCTATGTATTTTGTTGTAATGCCCAGAGTAAATCGCATAGTGATCTTCTTGACATATCACGTTATCTTTATTCTATCAATTGCCCAACTGTAATTTATTTACCCAGCATGTGTTATTTATCTTATGGAGAGACACCACTAGTGAACTGTGGACCCCGGTCCTATTTCCATCATATTGCTATCACCTGTTTACTTTACTCGCACTGTTTACTTTACTTGCATATTACTACTGTTTTCCACTCGGTACGCTCATACCCTTTGTTTCAAGCAAACCGGTGAGATTGACAACCTCATCGTAAGTTGGGAACAAAGTATTTGGTTGTGTTGTGTGCAGGTTCCACGTTGCCGCTCGCAAAGCAAAGCCTGGACGAGGCGCCTTATAAATTGTCCGGAGCCGTCGCGAAGCTAGCAAGCATCACCTTCTGGAGTATTGACTTTTTCCTGGACGATAAAACCTTGGTTTCTTACTGAGGGAAACTTGCTGTTGTGCTCATCATACCTTCCTCTTGGGGTTCCCAACTGATCGGTCATTTTCATCATCACCACCGAAGCAATCAAGCAATTTTTTGGCGCCATTGCCGAGGATTGAAGAAGAAGAAGCTCCCACATCAACTACACTTTCCCACGTCAACTCGGCACCAGCACCTGCACACTTGAACAACTCTCATAGTTCATGTATAAAGAGCAAATGATCACCGGGATGGACAGTTCCATCCCCTAGATAGCAGTTATTCATAGCACGTTCAACAATTTTCATAGGTATTTTAAAAGGACTAGGATCACAAACATCATGAGAACTATCACATATGGGCGATAAAATATCATCAGAGCGAATTTTCTCCACTAAAGTTGGGGCACTAAGAATACCATGCTTAACAAAACCAGCTTCCCCAAGCTTAGACCTTTCTATAGCATTAGCAATAACGGTGTTCAAAGAATTCATACAAATAACATTGCTATGCAAAATAAGCTCCAAAGGTTTTTCAAACACTTCAAATCTAAACTTAGGAAAGACACTATAAAACTCTTTATTTTCCATTAAGCCTAACTAGTGAAAATAAAAACAAGAAACAAAAAGATATAATTGCAGAATCTACAGGAAATAACTTCGAGCACTCACCAGCAACTAAAAAACTTAGTAGCCAAAGAATGTGAGTACCTTTTACCTTACCTCCCCGGCAATGGCGCCAGAAAAGAGCTTGATGTCTACGCACGCGTCTGTTCTTGTAGACAGTGTTGGGCCTCCAAGTGCAGAGTTTTGTAGAACAGCAGCAAGTTTCCCTTAAGTGGATCACCCAAGGTTTATCAAACTTAGGGAGGAGGAGGTCAAAGCTATCCCTCTCAAGCAACCCTGCAATTACGATACAGAAAGTCTCTTGTGTCTCCAACACATCCAATACACTTGTCAAATGTATAGGTGCACTAGTTCGGCGAAGAGATAGTGAAATACAAGTAGTAGTGATGATTATGAGTAGTAAATGTAATCTGGAATAAGTATCGCTGCGAGCAAACATGTAACAAAACTGAATGTAAATGGTAATCAATGCTTGGAAACAAGGCCTAGGGATCATACTTTCACTAGTGGGCACTCTCAACAAAATAACATAATTGAACCAATAGATACTAAATTCGCTATGCCACTCTAAACTATTCTCCAATGGAAAACAAACACTAATCATGCGTAGGGCTATGAAGCACTCCTCAAAGTTCGCATGTCTTCAAACTAGATTGTCCCACACTATCACTGTGAACGCACTAGATGGTTCCAACAAACACCACAATTTATAGAGACATTAACCAAAAAGACACACATAATGTGCACACTAGTCACCTTCACATTACGATACAAGGTGTCTCCGGAGTTTACAATAATAAAGCACGGGAGTAGCATAATATTTGAATAATAACATCTACCAATTCAACTAGATACAAAGCTCACGATCACATAAAGATCACATCATGGGAGAGAGAGGTGAACCACATAGCTACCGGTAGAGCCCTCAGCCCCAGGGGAGAACTACTCCCTTCTCATCATCGGAGGCAGCAACGGCGATGGAGATGGCGGTGAGGTCAATGGAGACGGCGAATATGGCAATGGAGATGGCTCCGGGGGCACTTTCCCGTCCCGGCAGGGTGCCAGAACAGAGACTTCTGTCCCCCGAAATTCGTCTTCGATGGCGGCGGCGCTGCAAAACTGTTCTGGGAAAAACGCCAATTGTTTTAGGGTTTTCCTTCGAAAGGCATTTTATAGGCGGAGGGGCGGCATCAGAGGGCCACCAGGGGGGCCTCACCACCCCTTGGCGTGGCCAGGAGGGGGGTGCTCCACCCCATGGTGAGCCTGCCCTCTAGCCCCCTCCGGCTCTCTTTCGGTCCTCGTCCTTGCTGTGGCGGTGTGTGATAATGTAAATCACCGTCCAGTTGGGAACCCCAAGAGGAAGGTTTGATGAGTACAACAGCGAGTTTTCCCTCAGTAAGAAACCAAGGTTTAATCGTCCAGTAGGAAAAAGGCAAACTCCAGAAGGTGATGCTTGCTAGCCTAGTGACACTCCAACAAGGGCGCTGTTAACGATAACGAGTTAGCGCATCTTCAACTAGTAGCAACATGGAACCTGCACACAACACAACCAAATACTTTGCTCCCAACTTACGATGAGGTTGTCAATCTCACCGGTTTGCTTGAAACAAAGTGTATGAGCGTATCGAGTGGAAAGTAATAGTAATATGCGAGAAAGTAAACAGTGCGAGTAAAGTAAACAGGTGATAGCAATATAAAGGAAATAGGACTGGGGTCCATAGTTCACTAGTGGTGTCTCTCCATAAGATAAAATAACACATGCTGGTTAAACAAATTATAGTTGGGCAATTGATAGAATAAAGACAACATGCATATGTCGAGAGGATCACTATGAGATTTACTCTGGGCATTACAATAAGATACATAGACCGTCATCCAACTGCATCTATGACTAATAATCCACTTGTGGCGAATCAATCCGAGAATTCCACAAGTATTAAGTTGCGAACAATAGATAACTGCATTAAGCAAAGTGTGTAATGTAAACAAAGCATATTCCCTTGAGCATATGAATGTTGTTTTCTCCCTAATGGCAATAGCACATCTACAACCTTAGAGGTTTCTGTCACTCCCCCAGATTAAATAGAGGCATGAACCCACTATCGAGCATAAATACCCCCTCTTGGAGTCACTAGCAACTACTCGGCCAAGATAGCTACTAACAACGGAGAGCATGCAAGATCATAAACAAAATAGAGATAACATAAGATAATATTTAGCACATCAACTCAATCATAACACCAATATTCATCGGATCCCAACAAACGCAATATGTAGAATTACATAAAGGTAGTCTCGATCATGTAAAGCAGTTCACGAGATCTAAACATGAAGCACATGGTGGAGAAGACAACCAACTAGCTACTGCTATGGACCCATAGTCCAAGGTAGACTACTCACTCATCGTGCCGGAGGTAAGCATGGCGATGAAGAAGACCTCCGGTGGCGATTCCCCTCTCCGGTAGGGTGCCGGGAAGAGCTTCTTGACCCTCCCGATCTCGGGTCGACGGCGGCGGCAAATCGCGATGTATTCTGGAAAAGTGATCGGGTATTTAGGTTTTTCCCGTTGGGGGGTCTTTATAGGCGAAGGGGCGGCGTCAGAAGTGGACCTGGTGGGGCTCACCACAGGTGGGCGCAGGCCAGCCCTAGGCCGCACCCCCTGGTGGTGTGGCCCACCAGTGGCTCCTCTCCGTCTCCTCTTCGGTTCTCTGGAAGCTTCGATGAATTTCTGGACGTTTGGCTTTTGTTTCGTCCAATTCCAAGAATATTTCCTATGTAGCTTTTCTGAATCACAAAAACAGCAGAAAACAGGGAACTGGCACTGTGGCATCTCGTTAATAGGTTAGTTCCGAAAAATGCATAAAAATGCCACGAAGTGTAACGAAACACTAAGCAAATGGTGTAAAAACAAGCATGGAGCATCAAAAATTATGGATACGTTAGAGATGTATCAGCATCCCCAAGCTTAACTCATGCTCATCCTCGAGTAGGTAAGTGATAACAAAAAAATAATTTTTGAGCTGACATGCACCTACACAATCTTGATCAACTATGTAAGCGTTGTGCGCTGGGATCATAAGAACTTAAAACATGGGCATGAAAGATATAGTCTTGATAGAAGAAACTTAGCAACCATGTTATAACATGAAAATAAACACAAATGAAAGATCATGAAAATGAAACAATGAAAGTCAAACGTGTGTTCAAATCATAAGGAAAAACATACAAATGTTTTTCAGCTTGTCCCTCATGGAGTAGCAAAACATAAATGCATAGGACACCTTCAAGTTTAAGAGGGCGACTAGATACAAATAATTTGAGAACAAGTGAAACCAACAATATGAATCAATCAATGAAAACTTTGCGACAATGCACATTATACTCAGAATGACAACTATGCTCTCTTAGACGGTGCATAAAGGTAGAAGGTGGTGACTCAACATAAAAGTAAAAGAAAGGCCCTTCGCGGAGGAAAGCAGTGATTGCAAGTTTTATAAACCTTCAAAAATTATGGTACTTACCGGCTTTGAGCTCTCATTGCCCCCATCATAGGCATCTTGTATGGTTAAAGTTAATGCGAGTACACTTATGATGCATATGCTTGACAAATCATAAGTTGAAAACCTCGTGTCCCGTGAAATACGAATACCCAAACCTCATGCTACTCGACTTAGAGTCCCAAGCAAGCTCTTGTCATTATAAATATATGTGTATCATCGAGAACCACCAACGGGGTACCTCCGTGCCCGATGACATGGAACAAGCCCACATCGAAATGACAGGACAAACAGACATTGAACACCTCGGCATCTCTTTTATTTACCATTGGTATAGCTTTTTATTGTGAGATGCGTCGTCGAATGTTCACTATGGGCATGCTGTAAATTTCCACCATGAATTATGCATGGCTTAAATTAGCGGCCCAGGCGTTCCCCTAACACATATAAAAACTCCATGATCCCGCAAGATTCCCAACTTATTTCACATCGCGAGTATCCATAAACAAAAGATCACGATATAAACTCAAATGAAAGAAAGTGCAATGTTGAAAGTTTGCCCCATGACGGCATGGCTGGGCTAATTTGCAACTTGCAAGCATAACAACTCAACATAAGGGAGCCACAATGTCAAAATTTTAAAACGAGAAAAGTAAAGTGTGCCATCAGGTTCGTGAGAGCTTTACTGACCAATTTTCGCATAACACCAAAAAGAGTTTAATTTAAAGGATAGATAAAAGCAAGTCAAATGTACTTTGGAATAGCAAATTGCTAATAGGTATGTATGGTGGACACTTTGGAACAACTTGGTTTTTAGGAGTTGGATGCACGATTAGAGCTCATACTCAGTACAAAATGAAGGCTAGCAAAAGACTGAGAGCGACCAACTAAGAGAGCAATAATGGCCATAATCATGCATAGCGATAAAGCGACATTAAAAGAAGCATAAGATCGCATCAAAAGTCAAAAACTAAATGATCATAGAGGCAATGGCGACTTTGTATGAGTCTAACATGTGTGAGCATGCGCCAAGTCAACCCAAATAAAGCATCAACGGAGAAAACCAAAATAATGCTTCCAAATAATTAAAACAACACATGATTTTTTCAAAGGCTCATTAAGCAATCTCAGTCATTTGAGACAAGTCATGCTACAGCAAAACCACTAAGCATACTATCAAAAAGACATCAAGAACGACATGCAAAAGCCTAGGCCGCAGTCTACACAAGCTCCTTCTTGTACCACTTTTTTGCATAAAGCTTTTCCTCTTTTCCAACACCATTCGAACTTTTTATAAACAACTCTTTTGATGAAAACCAACATGGACCAGAGGTCAAAATACACCTTGATAAAAAGATATAACAAGATCTGAACAAAAATCAAGGCGAAAAACGAAAGCCAAACGCAGTTCTAGAAAAAGAAGAACACTCGTTGAAACGATAAGAGTGAAAAACGGAGTATTCTTGGCAAATGAAAAGCAAGGCAACTTATCCAAAAGGAATTTGTTGGGGTCCAACCATTTATTGCAGCAAACAAAACTAAACAAAACTGAAAACTAAAAACAACTGACCCTCCAAGAAAAACGCATAATGCATGAAGCAATAAAAATATAGTGTGTTGAAAGGTGACCTGATTTTTGCCGATGAAGAAGGGGTGCCTCGGGGGCATCCCCAAGCTTTGACGCTTGTACCTCTTGGATATTTATTGGGGTGCATGTGCATCCCCAAGCTTAAGCTTTTGTCCATTCTTCAACTCATCTCATCATTCTCCAATCCCTACACTTGAAAACTTCCTTCATACAAAACTAAACACAAATCTATTAGCAACATTAGTGTAAGCATAACATTGAATTAAGGGATTTCTATTTTCGTGCCCCTGGTTCGTTAGTTGTACTCAGTTTTCCCCAGCTCGTTAGTTTTCCTCAGTTTTCCCCAAGCCGTTGTCTGAAACCGTCACCAGTGCTGGAACGGCCGGTTGCCCGACGGTTGAACACCTTTGACCGTTAACTGCTGACTAGTGGGGCCACGTAGAGCCCGCAAAGACACGTCAGAGCATCCATCGTTGTTTGACCGTAAGCATCGCCGTATCCCTGACCAAAACGCGGACGAGTGGGGCTTCGGTATATCGAATGACAAGTGGGGCCATGACGCTGATACAAGGGGCAATACACGGGTAGGATTAGATTTTTAAACGGAGCTCTACAGCGATGGCACGGAGGAGGTGGCCTGCGGGGTGCCGAAATGAGATCGACGTCCACAAAGAACTGCATGAGGCGAGACCAGACACATTAGATAGATATGATCTGGACGCGTTTAACCATGCAAAGAAGAGAAGAAATGGTCGAGGACATCGACGACGACCTCAACACTTTGACTGACAGTGTCGGACACGAACGCGAGCAATGTAGAGAAAACTAGTGTCTCTCCTTTCTGGCGTGTATAGATAGGTGCTAGGGGAGTGTGGTGGCGAAGGGAAAGACCTCGCGGTGGTCTATGGCGTCCAACATAGCGGGGCGGCGGGGCCGTGCCCACAGCGGCGTGCATGTTCGGCATTGGCATCAGCATGTACGTTCGTCATTGGCCTCGGCGGTATCTCTGGTGTGTCAGTGATCGAATGAGGGGACGGGATTGAGGGTGCATCCCGACGGTGACCTAGCAGTGGCGGTGAGCATGCATACCCGTTCTGACCATGCCGATATCGGCATCGGCATCGTTTGGAGGCTGTGGTGCTCTCATCATAGTGGAAATTGCGATTCCCTATTATTTTTACATGCATAATATATAGAAAATAGCTAGATCTATAAATCGATGCATATGAAGCTACATATATATTCTTGGTCATAATCCCCTTAGATGCATGGCTTCACGTCGTCGTCGCTTTCATCGTCAGTATCTTCGTCGTCCGTGTAGTAGTACTTCCTGCACGTTGTTCCGTCGAACACCTTCACTGTGAGCACATAATCGCCTTCATATTTGAAGTGTAGGAAGCAGCCGAAATCCACACCGTGCGCGATGGCGAAATTCTCCCAGCCCTTGTCGAGGTACATCCGGCCTTGTCCGTCAAATAGGACCTCCACGGTCCAGAGACGAGGACCGCAGTCAGCTGCTCGCAGATACACCTTTGCGGGCTCCTGGCCGTCAAGATAGTCCGCAAACTTTTGTGGGAGTGCCTGCAAAGAAATTAAAGGTTTTTTAGAACATGCACATAATTAATCACATGCATCATATATGTGGGAACGCGTACATACCTTCTTGGCCAAAGGGTCTTCATAGATGGTGATGAAGAACTCCTCTATGATCAATGGCAGTGTTGACGGTGGTGGTGGCAATGATGATGATCCACCACCCCGGCCGCCCCTTCCCCTTCCCCTTCCGGTCGGCGTCCGAGACGTGGAAGCCATGGCAATGGATCAAGTGTATGTGAACGAAGAAGAGAGAGGCAGAAACGAAGAAGAGAGAGGTAGAACCTATTGACATGAGGGATGGCCGTTGTGGGGGTTTATAAGGGAGAGATGACCGTTGTGGGGTTTACACCATAAATTAAGGTAGAGATGACCGTTGTGGGGTTTACACAATAAATTAAGGAGGAGATGACCGTTGTGGGGGTGGTTTATATCTCAACAAAAAAAGTAATGCCTAAAAGAAATGGAAATTCATGAAAGTTCATCATTTTACCGTGAAAAGTAAAGCCTACAAGAAATGGAAATTCGTGATAGTTTATCATTTCAGCGTGAAAAGTAATGCCTACAAGAAATGGAAATTCGTGATAGTTTATCATTTTACCGTGAAAAGTAATGCGTAAAAGAAATGGAAATTCGTGATAGTTCATCATTTTACCGTGAAAAGTAAAGCCTACAAGCAATGGAAATTCGTGATAGTTTATCATTTCAACGTGAAAAGTAATGCCTACAAGAAATGGAAATTTGTGATAGTTTATCATTTTACCGTGAAAAGTAATGCCTAAAAGAAATGGAAATTCGTGATAGTTCATCATTTTACCGTGAAAAGTAAAGCCTACAAGAAATGGAAATTCATGATAGTTTATCATTTTACCGTGAAAAGTAATGCCTACAAGAAATTCGTGATTACCCAACTTGTTGAATCCGGTGGCAAACTCGTCATTTAGCATACATAGAGGGGTAGTAGTTTGCCACCGACATATAGAGAGAGGGTGGCACGATCCTGCCCGTTGGATCATAGGATCGACGGTAGGTGGGCACGATCCGTGTGACAACAGCTCGACCAATCAGGCCAAGTTTGGGCTTCTGTGAGAAGGGAGAGGGTAAAACTGAGTAGTATCAAGGATACAAGGGCAAGTAAATAGTAAACAGGCTAAGGAATTCAAATAAGAGATTTAGAAAAAGAAAAACACATGTTTTGTACAATGAAACCCATGTTGGCCTACCTCAAAGTATTAGCAATTCAAATATACATGAGTGTAAAAATTATGGCCTCATTTAGACAAACTATGTTTTGGGTATAGATGTTTTGAGAAGGGGTTTGAGTGGAAAGCCATGAACCTTCATAGCTACTAGTGATTTCAGAAGTGGCCATTTGTGTGAAAACTTGATTTATATATGTTTGTTATGATTTTATTTTGCGCATGAGTTGGAGGCACTATGATTTTATTTTTTTGATTTTTTTTGCGCATGAAATGACTCAATTAGATGGCTTAATCCCATTGTTGACTCTCTGTTGACCAGCCACTTGAGGGTAAAACTGAGTATATTGCACTAGGCAGTATTAGTACTCGAGGGGGAAACTGAGTACAGATATTTTTCCAGTGTAAGATTCGAGGGTAGAACTGAGTACACGTAACGGTGCTGACGTGTAGTCCCACGGACGTGTGTCGTGGTGAGCAGCGGTTAGCTGCGCGGTGCGCGTGTTGAGACCAAAACGTCAACTGCTGAGACGAACCGTCACTTTGCCAGTACAGAGCCCCTCTCCCTCCCTCTGCACACAGTCTCATCATAACTCACGCATGCAACCACGCCTCTCACATCCCATCACCTTCTCAAAAAAACCCTAGCCGCCCTACGCGCGCTCCCCTGCCGGCGATGGAGAAGAAGAATGCGCCGGCGGCCGTCGCCCCCGAGCCCGTCGCCTCCGAGCCCATCGCCTCCGAGCCCGTCGCATCCGAGGGCGGCACATCCAAGCGCGGCGCCTCCGTGAACTGGGCCTCTCTTAAGGGTGACGGACCACTTCACAAGATCGGCGACTGCTTACTGGCGAACGTGGAGTACGTGGACACCTACGCTGCTTTGAGGCAAGTTTATACAAATTGGCGCTCAGATCTACCTGAGCCCGACGTGCACCTGCACGAATGGATCGTGGTAGAACACGCCCTTCCACGCGCCGCTGAGTTCTCCTTCCTCAACCTCCGCACATCCCGCTACGTCACCATCGATCTAACGGAAGTTTATGCAAGGTTCAAATTCCTCCATATCTATAGAGTTAATCTATTTTTATTTTCAATCATAAACATCTTAGTGCTGAATGTTATCTTCATCAACTCCCTTTTAGATACTACTTCGTCGGCTTTTACCGTGGCGTCATCGTGCTTGCCCAGAGGAACCAGCCGCACAAGATACGGCTTCTGAACCCACTCACAAAGACATTGAACGCTACGTTTGAGGCGCAGATGCCATCTATGATTGTGGAGTCAGTCGCTGTAATGAAGTCCCCGACTATGGTCTTCATTTGCACAGGTTACCCCAATGAAATTGCTTGGGTCGATGAGAGCTCTCCTACTAAGGATATAGATGTAGAAGATTGGGGAGAAGGAAGATTTTCGATCGAGGAAGATTCTCTGCGTTGCCTTACCCCGTTCAATGGTGAATTGTATGCAATAGCTGTGAACAATTTTGATGTCGAAACATTAGTGTGCACCAACAATATCCAGTTGGAGAAGCGCGCGAGCACTATCAACATGGAGACACTATTTTCATTTCCAGAACTTGGAACTGACAAGTTCTACCTTGTGGAGTCTGATGGTGATCTGCTGCTTGTGTTGTTCGGCGGCAGCCCTGGCAACAGGCATTTGGAGGAAGGTCAACCATTGGTGTACCGTGTGGACACTGAGAGCCGCTCTCTCCATGCCGTCAACATTGGCAGTCGTGCCTTCTTCGTCAGTTATAAACGGTGTATCTCCGTCGACACCAGAGTGCACCCGACAGTTCGACCTGGCTGCATCTACTACGAGGGCGGTTATATCAGACAGTACTTTGATGATAGAAAGGCCTGGGATGAGTGGCCACGACTTGTGGATAGATTAGATTCCGACGGTATGAAAATAGAACAAAGGCCATACCGTTTGGAGGATCTATTGGCTGCACACTGCAGACGGAAGGAGTTCAATCAATATTTTTTTCGTCTCATGGAATATAGCGACTCCGAAATATATGATGAAGAATGAAGAACCTTCATGTTGGGCATACATTGCGTCTTATATTATTTTCAGCTTAGTTTGTCGTGAATATTAACATCGTTATTGGCTTCTTTTGGCTGATGTATGCATTTTATGTATTATACTATACTAGCTTCTAGATTAGCTTCTAGATTTGTTACCATATTGGGCAAAAAACGAGGGCCAAAAGGCAGCAATCATTGAAGAAAGGCAGAAATAGAAGCTTCTCTAGATTTGATACTAATTTGGTGAAAAGAGAGAGAACTGTTTACAGAGAGAGAGGGGAAAAAGGCGCTCTGAAAAGGCGCTCTGAAAAGTCAATGCCAATTTGGCCCGAGAGAGACAGAACCGAGCTCTCACATACAACCAAACGCGGTCTTGTCCTGTCCCACGCGGTCCCTTTCTACCAGCCCCACGCGACGCGGCCCCACACGACGCGGCCCCACACGTCAGCACGGAAACGGTCAACTTAACGGGAATCCTCACGTCCGAGCTCCTTGAGGGTTTCAGACAACGGCTTGGGGAAAACTGAGGAAAAACTAAGGAGCTGGGGAAAACTGAGTACAACTAACGACCTGAGGGCACGAAAATAGAAATCCCTTGAATTAACCCCTTTTTGCTTCAGGTTTCAACTCAAAACCACCACATATAAAGCATATACTACTGTAGCAACTTACCCAAAAGTTCCGTGATCAAAAGAACTCAAAAAGAAAGCGATAAAGCGGCAAACACAAATATTGGCAGAAATTTGTCAAAACAGAACAGCTGACAAAGGTCGAATTTTTAGAGGGTTTTCTGTTGCTCAAATCAAAAAGTGTTCAATTTGGATATAACCTGGGGCATATGCACAAGAAATCGCAGGTCCAAAAGATATCCAGAGAATTTTCACGAATTTTTACGGTGCAGCACCGAAAACAGTTTTAGGACAGTAACATCCCCAAATCTTACCTCACTCAAATTAGAGGCTTCTCTTGGCACAAAAATGAAATAAAAAGGATAAGGAGCGGTTATTACAGTAGTAATAACTTCCAAGACTCAAATAAAATAAAAAGTACTGAATGTAAAAACATTGGGTTATCTCCCAAGAGTGCTTTTCTTTAACACCTTTGAGCTAGGCGCAGAAAGTGCGAATCAAGTAATATCAAGTGAATCATTAAGATTAACTGTTTCCTCAAGATCACCACTTACCACACTAGGCACTTTAGAGGTTCCCGAAGATGATTCAACCTGCAAGTCACTCTTAGTTGAACTATAAGTCTTACCCATCTTAAAAACATGCTGTGGTTTAGGCACAGACACCTTGGGAACATACATAAATTTTTGCTCTTTTCCACCAAAAGCTTTCTCTTTCTTAAACTTAAGAGAATAGAAAATTAAACTTAAAGTTTCCATGGACTCCTCAAGTTTTCCAATCCTAAGGGTTTGACTATCAAGAGTAGTGCTAGCCTCTAAAATGGTGATTCTCTTACCAATACTTTCTATCAATTCATTAACACGGCTAGCATTATCAAGGATATTTGGCAAACTTTTTTCTACAGAGCTAAGCTTTTCTAGAACTTCCTCCAAAGTGACCTCAGTTTTAACAACATGAACAGGGGGTACTCCCACTAAACTTTCAATTAAAGTGCATGCTTCAAGAGTGGGAGTACCAGAAAATTACCTCCTGCAAGAGTATGAAGAACGTATCTATACCAACTAGTTATACCAACATAAAAATTTCTAAGGAGGATCATGGTAGAATGCTTCTTTGTACACCTATGATGAGAATTGCTAATACGATACCAGGCATCTTTCAAGCTCTCTCCCCCTTGTTGCTTAAAAGTACAAACTTCAACTTCAGGATTACTCATTCTAGCAAAACTAAAAGCAGGCAAGTAAAAAAAACTATAAAGGATACTATTTTTGTGTGTTTTTGATAAAACGATGCAAGTAAAATAAAGTAAAGCAAAACTTAAAACAAAGTAAAGGATGTGCGTGCGAAACTCCCCTTGCAGAAGTCTTCTTTTTCCCCGGCAACAGCGCCAGAAAAATCTTTGTTGTGGCGGTGTGTGATAATGTAAATCACCGTCCAGTTGGGAACCCCAAGAGGAAGGTTTGATGAGTACAGCAGCGAGTTTTCCCTCAGTAAGAAACCAAGGTTTAATCGTCCAGTAGGAAAAAGCCAAACTCCAGAAGATGATGCTTGCTAGCCTAGTGACACTCCAACAAGGGCGCCGTTAACGATAACGAGTTAGCGCGTCTTCAACTAGTAGCAACGTGGAACCTGCACACAACACAACCAAATACTTTGCTCCCAACTTACGATGAGGTTGTCAATCTCACCGGTTTGCTTGAAACAAAGTGTATGAGCGTATCGAGTGGAAAGTAATAGTAATATGCGAGAAAGTAAACACTGCGAGTAAAGTAAACAGGTGATAGCAATATAAAGGAAATAGGACCGGGGTCCACAGTTCACTAGTGGTGTCTCTCCATAAGATAAAATAACACATGCTGGATAAACAAATTACAGTTGGGCAATTGATAGAATAAAGACAACGTGCATATGTCGAGAGGATCACCATGAGATTTACTCTGGGCATTATAACAAGATACATAGACCGTCATCCAACTGCATCTATGACTAATAATCCACTTGTGGCGAATCAATCCGAGAACTCCACAAGTATTAAGTTGCGAACAACAGATAACTGCATTAAGCAAAGTGTGTAATGTAAACAAAGCATATGCCCTTGAGCATATGAATGTTGTTTTCTCCCTAATGGCAACAGCACATCTACAACCTTAGAGGTTTCTGTCACTCCCCTAGATTAAATAGAGGCATGAACCCACTATCGAGCATAAATACCCCCTCTTGGAGTCACTAGCAACTACTCGGCCAAGATAGCTACTAACAACGGAGAGCATGCAAGATCATAAACAATATAGAGATAAAATAAGATAATTTTCAGCACATCAACTCAATCATAACACCAATATTCATCGGATCCCAACAAACACAACATGTAAAATTACATAAAGGTAGTCTCGATCATGTAAAGCAGCTCACGAGATCTAAACATGAAGCACATGGTGGAGAAGACAACCAACTAGCTACTGCTATGGACCCATAGTCCAAGGTAGACTACTCACTCATCGTGCCAGAGGCAAGCATGGCGACGAAGAAGACCTCCGGTGGTGATTCCCCTCTCTGACAGGGTGCCGGGAAGAGCTTCTGGACCCTCTCGATCTCGGGTCGACGGTGGTGGCGGATCGCGATGTATTCTGGAAAAGTGATCAGGTATTTAGGTTTTTCCCGTCGGGGGGTCTTTATAGGCGAAGGGGCGGCGTCAGAAGTGGACCTGGTGGGGCCCACCACAGGTGGGCGCGGGCCAGCCCTAGGCCGCGCCCCCTGGTGGTGTGGCCCACTAGTGGCTCCTCTCCATCTCCTCTTCGGTTCTCTGGAAGCTCCGGTAAATTTCTGGACGTTCGGCTTTTGTTTCATCCAATTCCGAGAATATTTCCTGTGTAGCTTTTCTGAATCACAAAAATAGCAGAAAACAGGGAACTGGCACTGTGGCATCTCGTTAATATGTTAGTTCCGGAAAATGCATAAAAATGCCACAAAGTGTAACAAAACACTAAGCAAATGGTATAAAAACAAGCATGGAGCATCAAAAATTATGGATACGTTAGAGACGTATCCGTCCTTCGTCGGGGAAAAATAGGAGTTTCGGTCTTCGGTTCGTCCAATTCCGAGAATATTTCCTGTGTAGCTTTTCTGAAACACAAAAACAGCAGAAAACAGGGAACTGGCACTGTGGCATCTTGTCAATAGGTTAGTTCCGGAAATCGCATAAAAATGCCACGAAGTGTAAACAAAACATGAAGCAAATGGTGTAAAATAAGCATGGAGCATCAAAAATTATAGATACGTTTGAGACGTATCATGGGGGCGTCGTGCTTTACTCATAGAGTTCGCACCACACCAGTACCCAAGGGTTTCAAAATGCTCCATGACCAGCAAAAGTATGATGGATCCCAGGAGCCACAGTCATGGCTCTCAGATTACTTGCAGACAGTAAAAATACTAGGAGGAACAAAGGAATCAGCAATACAAAGTTTGCAATGGAGGAACAAAGGAACCAGCAATGCAAAGTTTGCAATTACACCTCACTGGCGCAGCCAGGTCATTGTTGAGCAAATTAGAAAGAGGAACAATCGGAAGCTGGGAGGAACTCACAAAGCAATTTACGAGTAACTTCAAGTCGACATACAAGCGGCCAACATCGATAGAAGAAGTCAAAGCCTGTGTACAGCAACGCAATGAGACACTAAGGTCGTATATTCAAAGGTGGAGCATTATCAAGAACTCCGCAGTTGAAGTTTCAGATGAGAGAGCAATAGATGCCTTCACGCTCGGGTTGCAACGAGGAGACCTAGTCGAAGAGATGGGCAGAATCAAGCCGAAGACAGTATCAGATCTAATGGATATAGCAAACAGATTTGCAGATGGCGAAGATGCATGCAACAACAAATGAACACGATCACCAGAAGACGACAGGGGAAACAGATACAGTGGCCAAAGGAGGAGATCCCGCAATTACGACAACTATGGCTCTCACAGCCAAGTAGCCGCGGGATACAAAGACAATAATTATCAAGGAGATGACCGCAGAAACTCAGGATTCCGCAGCTATGGAAGAGAAGACTATGGAAATAGCAAAAGGTTTCAGTCAAGGGAACCTCGAGAATACAACCCATCACCAGATGATATGCTAAACGGGCCGTGCCATATACACTCCGCGTTCATTGATGGCAAAAGAGTGTCTAGACACGCAATGAAAGATTGCAAAACATTCTTAAAACTTCAGGAGGCAGCAGTCAGCAAACAAGCCGAAGCAAAGAGGCAAGGATATGAAGGGAACACAAACAACGCACTGAATCAACAGACAAACAATGGAGCTTCATAAGGTCAAAATCAACCAAACCAAGGACACGACAACGATGGAGGATATATCATGTCCAAAGGGCACATCACAGCAATGATACAACCAGTCCCAAAGTCGAACAAGGAGGAAAAGAGTATAACTCGACAAGTGAATCTAGCAGTAACATCACCTCCTGCAACCACAGAATATTTACACTGGTCAGAACAACCCATAAAATTCAGCAGAGATGATCACCCTATAATAGTACCTCGGCTAGGAAACGCGCCTTTGGTACTCAAAGCTCAAATCGGGACATACGACATCGATAGAGTATTCATGGATGCAGGGAGCGAAATAAACCTGATATACGCAAAGACAATCCGGGCAATGCACATATCATTGGAGTTTCTGAAACCAACAGATTGTTCTTTCCATGGGATCGTACCAGGGAGTGCTAACTATCCATTGGGTCAGATAGCACTCAACGTTTGCTTCGATAATCGCCAAAACTACATAAGAGAAAAGCTCGACTTCAAATTCATGGACTGGCCATCTCAATATCACGCGATCCTCGGGCGACCCGTGTTTTCACGATTCATGGCAGTACCTCACTATACGTACCTGGTACTCAAGATGCCAGGACCAAACAGAATTATTATAGCAAAGGGAAGCTTCGAACTATCAGATCTATGTGACAAAGAATTCCATAAAATAGCGCAAAATTTTGGCATAATAGCCAACTACGGAGAGCTCAAGGACAAGGCAACAAGCACGACTACAGGCATCATAAAACAACTCGAAGGACATCTAGCGGAGCCAGAAGCGAAGAAACTGCGGGTACAGCCATCAGACCCAGAGGAAGCTACAGAAGAAGAGAAAAAGACCCCGGCAACATAGACAGCAAGTGTACAAGAGTAGAGTAGAAAAATAAGGCTATTAAAGTCACGAGTTATCCTAGGGCAATGCCCTCTAGACCTAGAACACAGGTCACTGGCCGGGTCTCTTGGGACACCCCATGTATCTTACATTCAAGCATAATAAAGACAAAGTTCCTCCTCTTCGAGTTTACAAGTCTTACAAATCCCAAATGAAATTTTGGCAAACGCACTAAACATAAAAGCGCCTTGAGAACAAAAATTTCTGGCAAACAGCCCCAGAAAACGAAACCTCTCGCGTTTCATACACAAAAATGTATATACAATAGAGCATTACAACATTGGTTGATCTGAATCATCTACAGCAAGAGGATTTAAATAATGATGCTCGCAGAAAAATCCAGCATCTTCTCGAAGCAACCTAGCTATGATTCTCCTCGCCGGCTGAAGCGTGGCATCCATATGGACCTGCAACTTCACGCGCCCTGGAGGAAAACTTAGAGACATGGAACTATAGTTCAGCCTTGGATGCCACTTGCATATCCATCCAAGAGCAAAGTTAGCACCAGCTACTAAGTTGAGTTCTATCAAACGATGAATTCATTGACTAGATCTAAAAGCGTCAAGCTGCTGCTTAAAATTTTCAGGTGGAGGATTACGAGGAAGCATAACGGAGTACATGGTTGTCAACGATCTTTGACAACCATCGACAGCTTCCCCAATGTGTTGAGCGTGATCCTGTAGAAGAACAACAACACTATGACGCCGCGGGTCAGCCCATAAAGAATTTGTATCCCTCGACACCCTTTCCAGAGCCGCGATTCGCTCAAAAACCCGACGGTCTTCATCAGTGGGATGCAAGCAACTACCTGGAAGACGCAAATTTGTCAAAACACAAAGCCAAGAGAAGCAGCAGGAAATTTGAGAGGATCTGCAGAAAACTCACATTTTAGCTGCTCGCAAGCCGACTCGATAATTTTAACAAGATAGGAGTCACATTCCTTCAGGTGCATAACCTGGGCTACCAAACCAGACACCTTATCTTCAAGCGCAGATACCTGCCTCATCAAGCCATAAGATTTGCCAGCCTGGTCCAAGGCAGATTTCGCTTGATGCTTCATCAAGGACAAACGACCTTCGAGGTCTGAAATCCTTGACAAATACTCAGTGCATCGGCAAGGAGAATGAGGAGGGGAAGGAACCCTAGAGTCGAACACATTGGCGGGTGGCGAGTCGTGAGCACGATTCGGCGATCCACCAGCATACACAGTCTGGAAGTCAAAAGAATGAAAGGAGAAACAACTTAGAAACACATCAAGTGACCAAAGAGCAACGCTTCGTAAAGTAAAAATATTTACAGGGTTCCCCGCTAAATTATCAGGCGAAGGATGGAAGTTCTACTACATCAACTCAAAAGGGAAAAACTACAAGAAAAGGCTAAATTCTACGCCACCTCAGCAGCAGGCTCCGTGGAGGAAGAAGACGCAGAGGAATCAACACCCACACTTGGCGGAGGCATCGAAGCACTTGGCACAGGAGTCAAAGAGCTAGGCGTAGGAGTCGAAGAAGCCGCCGAAGGAGTGATGATAGAAACGATGCCTGGCGCGTACTTCTTTGCCTTCTCGAAGAATCCCGGCAGTTCGGAAAGAGGACAAGCACGAGAAGAGCTAACCTTCTCCCAGTCCACTTCCTCACCATGCGATTGAGCAAGCATAATCGCCCCTTCGACACCCCATTTTTCCGACCGGCCCTTCATCATGAGAACAGGATCTTCAAGGGTGTTGAAGGCCTCGGCAAGTTTCTTGAGGTTGTCGACCGGCATCTCCGCCTTCTTCTTCGGCCACAACCCGACAAACATCCGCATCAGCACGCGGTGAGTTAGCTGAAGAACTTCTTGGACCAATGTCCAGTTCAACTCCAGCAAGTCAACCGCAGCTAGCAGAGGGTCTTCGGTATCCGGCTGTCGAAGTCCCAAAGATATTCCATTTTTCTCTGCTGCACCACGGAAGAAAAAGCAAGCAAATATCAGCAAATAGAAGCTTGAGCAAGCAGACAAAAAAGAACAACACGATACTTACCACCAACAAGAACTGAAATCTTGTCGAGACGTTCGACTATCGTTTACTCTCTACGAACCCGCTTCTGATCAGCATCGACAAGTGCTTTTTTAGCTTTCTTAGCCTTGGTTTTTGCTGACTTAGTAGCCTTCTCAGCAACAACCTTGGTAGCATTAGCACCTTCCCAAGCTTCTCTAGAGGCAATAAGTTCGGCTTCTAGAGCCGCTATGCGAGCATTAGCCGCGGTCAGAGCATCTACAAGCCAAAGCAGGACAAGCAAATAGGGTAAGGGACCACGAGAAACACGAGAACAAGTAGAAGACATAAAACAAAACAGGCATACCCTGAGAGGCCCGAGCAGTCTTCAGGAACTCGACGCACTCAGTGCTAAGGGAGAGAAATTTTTGCATCAAATTCTGCCAAACGAAAGCATGAGAGGACAAACTCAAGCAATGAAAGAATCGACTACAATAAGCAATAATCACATCGTCAGAAGAAGCCACTGGTTGATGGGCTTCGAGGGAAGAACCCACTGCCACCACTTTTTTTCAAACGCTTGGAAGCATGAGCAGGAGTACCCTTCTTAGCGGGGGCTTTTGGTGATTTAACTAGCATAGCATCCTCTTGAGCAGGCACCTTGGCAATAGTCAAAGTATCCAAGAGGGGAGCAGCTGCAGCATCCCTATTAGGATCATCATTGTCACTGGGAAGGAAACAAAAAGCAAAACTTAGTATCAACCAAAAAGGGCAAGAATTACAAATGTAAAGATTCGAGTCAGCAAACTTACAAGTCTAAAGCATCAAAAATTTCAACTTCAGAAGTATTGGGAGCAGAGGGCTCCCCTGGCGCATCTCTTTGAGCAGAGGTACTCGAAGAAAGCAGTTCGTCGACACGCTTCCTCTTCTTATCCAGGCTTGGCTCTTCAGAAACAGCAGGGGGAGGCAACGAAGTGGAGCCGCTTTCTTCTCGGGAAATTTCGGCATCATCTCCGTCCTGGCAGTCGTCAGCCTCGGGGGCTTCAGAAGCAGTAGAAGCAGGATCCGCCTGAATTGGCCCCTCCTCTGGAAGGGGAGGACGAGAAACCAAAAATTGGTGGCCCTACAAAAGAATCAATCACAAAGTATTAGCAAACAAATAGCAAAGTGCAAAAAGACAAAGAGTAAGGAAGTCGACATCAATAAACTACAAAGCACAAACCTTGGGTAAAGGATGAGTGGAGTCGAAGAAATCAGCTGACAAGGCTGGGATCTCATTCTCCTTTGTGAGAGTAATAAAAGCCCTGAATCGCTTGTCGAGACCCTTTTCTCTAAGTCTTCTTTCGACACTCGAGAAGGATCTTCTAAGCCAGAATATGTCCAAAGCCTTGAGACACGAGCTTGGAGAGGTTGAATGCGCCTCTGCAGGAAGAACGCCATGAGTTGCATCCCCGTTAGTGCGCCCCCAGCTACGCTCTTTAGACTCTTAATGCGAGACAACAAAGGCTTGATCTCTTTGATCTCAGTTTTTGTGGGAGGGGAATCCCATGATGTAAGCTTCGTCAGATCTTTAGTTGCATCAAAGGGGGCAATCCCAAATTTCTCAGAGGAAGAAGCCTTTCGGTCCTTGATGTAGAACCACTTCTTCTTCCAACCTTGAACCGAGGCAGCCATGCTAAATTCGAAATAATGTGCCTCGGCACGCACAGATACAACAGCCCTGCCTAGCTCAGGATTCTTAGATAAAGAGACACTGGGGCAGAGGCAGAAAAGGTATTTCCAAAGAACCCAATGGGGCTCGACCCCCAGGAAGGATTCGCATAGTGTGATAAAGCAGGCAATGTGCAAGATAGAATTGGGCGTGAGCTGGTGAAGCTGCACGCCATAAACAAAAAGAAGCCCACAGAGGAATTCATGGGCAGGGAGAGAGAGACCACGCAAAAGAAAAGCTAGAAACATCACCCGATAACCGCTCGGGGGCTTGGGGATGCGTTTAGTGCTGGGGAAGACGACCTGCTCCCCTCCGACAAGGAACCCATCCCTCTGGGCCTTGTGCAGATCGGATTCTTCGAATTCCGAAGGCACCCATCTGGTCGCTGCATTTCTGCTTTTCTTCTTCGCCATCGGTTCCTTGTGAGCGACTCTCTTTATAGGCATATGGAGAAGGTGCGCTCGGGGGCTGTGAGAAAGCTCAGGAGCTCAAGGGAGATGCAACAATGGTGGCGGCGGAAGAACAAAGAACTGGTAAACAATAAAAGCCACAGTCTCCCCCTTATAAAGCTTCCTGTGAATGGAACGTAGGCTGAGACGTGGCGCAAGAAGCAGAAGCGGTAAGCCCACCAACGGGAAGAAAAACTGTAAAATTACTGCGCTGCCCATGTGCAACGGTCAGCGTCCAGTCAAATCACATAAGAGTGACTCTCGCAATGATGTCACAAGCATTAAGTTGCTGAAAAATAAGACATCAGGATACAATGCGATGATCATGGCTACCCATAAGAAATTCCACAATAGCCTCGAATGTTACTCTACTCATCGGTACTGATCAAGGTACCCGACAAAAATTAAACGCAAGATACAAGGCACCAGTGAAGGAAAATTCGTCTTTGAGTCTATACCCGAAAATATCTTCGACTATAGCCTCGGGGGCTACTACCATCGGGAGCGCTGGGCGCGCACCCGACAATATCATTGAGCAAAACAAGCAGCAACGGGAAAGATGCAAGGGAATTTTTTATTTGAGCCTATACTCGAAACATTTTTTGACTATAGCCTCGGGGGCTACTCCCATCGGGAGCGCTGGTCACGCACCCAACAAAATTTTAGATCCCAAGAATAATAAAGAAGGCAAAAGATGGACAACCCGAAGATTTTCATATAGTGATGTTACTCCCATCGGGAGGGAATTCATATTTGTCAAAGATGGATAACCCGAAGATTTTCAGTATTGAAACAGTCAAACAAGGCTAAAACGATTGCAAAATATGATTCTCGAGTTGTATCATCGTGACAAAACTCGAATTCCATGATTGAAACATATCGTGAAGGTAGGAGCCCAGGATCCGTCCTGTGTGGCCTAGTATACGCACCTGGATGCGCTCTGCTAGTAACTTTCCATGTCTACAACGCGAAGAAAATCCTGGTGGATGCACTGGGTACCCTGAGAACTACTGGAACTCTTTCTTTGTAAGACCTAAATGCGGCAAAAGAATGGGCTAGACCAGTTTCCCAGACTCAAGTCCAAGGGGATTGAGTTTGAAGTAGGTGACAAGTATCTGCTCCGGCAGTTAACTAGCCTCTTGATCCGTCAGAGCTGTCAGGCTTGTTAACCAAAACCCCTTGCGAGATAATATAACGAAAGTTGTTTATTTTGAGTATAGGGAGAAGAAGAAGTCGAAAGATTGATCAAGTCGAAGATATGAAGATTTGAGATTCAACCCGAATCTACAATTCTGGTAGAATCTCAGGGGCTACTGACAAGGGTATAGATAATAGAGCCCGTTACTTGAGTACCCCTGAGGCCCGTTAAGCTAGGCCCAAGTGTAATCATAGTCGAAGTACGAGTCCATGTCGTATATCGATATTTGTAATATGTATCGGACCCGATCGGATCCTTGAGACCTGGCCACCTATATATAGGGGCCAGGAGAGGCCGGTCAGGGACACATTGAAAGTAAGCCAAGTTGACCACCACGTTTATTCTCGATACACGCCTTGTTTGACTGATCTTTACCTTCAAGTTCATCTGGCGCCCTATTCCCCTGATCCTAAGTCCTTCATCTTGGACATTTGTCGAGTCAACCCTCGTCAGATAGAGTCAAACCATCACAGCTAAACCAATCTCCCTCATCTCTCTGAATCTTTACATGGTATCAGAGCTACTGTGACCAATATCTACTCCCTCTTCTTCCTTGATCATGGGCGGACTACCGCCGATCTCCTCTATCGCCATGAGGAGCGGCACCGATGACAACCGCGTCACCACCCAGGTCGCGAACGTCGCCTACACCACCTGGTACACCAAAGACCAAGCAATCCTTGAAGGCATCCTCGCCACCATGTCCCAGGACATCATGCCGCACGTCATGGCGTCCACCTCGGCGAAGGCCGCTTGGGGACAGCTCAAAGGTATGTTTTCTTCACGTTCCCGTGCCAGGCTGAACTAAATCAAGGCGCAGCTTGCCATGCCGAAGCACTCTGGCATCTCCGGCACCGCCTACTTCAAGGCAAAGAAGACACTCGCCGACGCCCTCGCGGCGATCGGTCACCCGCTCCATGCCGATGAAGTTGTCGCCTACATTCTCTCTGGGCTTGGCTCAGAATACGAGTCCCTCGTCGCCACGCTCAACGTCTAGGTCGACCTCACCCTCGACGACGTGTCTACTACATGCTAGGCTTCGAACACCACCAGGAGATCTACAACACCGAGCTGCAGATCGAATCCAGCAAATCCTCCACCAACTATGCTGGGTCCAGTCGTCCTCCACACCAGAAGCATCGTGGTGGCCAAGGACAAGGCAACCAGGGTGGCGGACGCAACAATGGAAACTGGCGCCGTGGGAATCAAGGCGGAGGCGGTGGAAATCAAGGAAGAGGTGGCGGTCAAGGCCAAGCTGGTGGTGGCCACAATGGTGGAAACGGCAACTGGCGCTGCGGCAATCCGGGAGGAGGTGGCGGTGGTGGGCCTCGACCCACATGCCAGCTCTGTGGCAAGCAAGGCCACGTTGCCCTCAAGTGCTTCCGCCGCTTTGACTCCTCCTTTCATGGCGAGGATGACCAGCCTTCAGCGAACGTTGTTGGCTATCAATCAGGAGCCAACATCTGGTACCAAGTGGATCCGAACTGGTACTCGGACACGGGGGCGACCGACCACATCACCAGCGATCTAGATCGCCTCTCCTTCCATGAGCGCTACAACGGCACCGACAATGTTCAAGTGGGCAACAGAGCAGGTTTGCACATCGCACATATTGGTCAAAGTTCTATTACTACTTCCGCTAATAATACTTTTGCTCTTTGCAATGTTCTCCATGTCCCACACATCACCAAAAATTTGATCTCCATTTATAGATTAACAAAAGACAATGATGTGTTTGTTGAATTTCACGCAACTTTTTTGTCATCAAGGACCTAGCAACATGGAGACTCTGCTTCAAGGAGCATGTAGAGCCGGACTCTACCCCATGCCGACATCCACCCTCCATCATGTTCATGCCTCCATGCTCACATCTATCAATAAAAGGCAATGGCATCATCGCCTCGGACACCCTTCTTCACAAGTAGTTCAGTCCATTCTTAGTTTGAATAAACTTCCTTTTAGTGGGAATCATGACACATCGATTTGTGATGCATGTCAAATGGCCAAGAGTCATCAACTCCCTTATGGCCCTTCTACTTTTGTTGCAAAATTTCCCTTAGAACTTATTTAATCCGATTTGTGGGGGGCAGCAACGGTATCAGTTGGTGGTTATAAGTACTATGTTTCCTTCATTTATGATTTTTGCAAGTTTACATGGATTTATCTTTTGCGAGCAAAGTCCGATGTTGAGCAAGTTTTCCTTTGGTTTCAAACCCATGTTGAACACCTACTTGATTACAAAATACTTTGTGTCCAATCCGATTGGGGAGGGGAGTACCAACGTCTTCATAAATAATTCCAAACACATGGCATTGCACATCATGTTTCTTGTCCATACACTCACCAACAAAATGGTGTCGTTGAACGCAAACATAGACACATTGCCGAAACCGATCTTGCCCTTCTTGCACATTCTTGTATGCCCGTTCATTTTTGGGATGAAGCATTCTTGACGGCAACCTTTCTTATCAACCGTCTCCCTAAATGTGTCATTGATAATGCATCTCCCATGGAATGCCTATTTCAGGCCAAACTAGACTACACCATGTTAAAATCTTTTGGTTGCGCATGTTGGCCACATCTCCGTCCCCTCAACAACAAGAAACTTGCTTTTCGCTCCAAAGAATGTGTTTTCGTTGGTTATAGCTCACACCATAAAGGATACAAGTGTCTCAACACGGCGACTAGACACATCTACATCTCGTGTGATGTCGTGTTCGACGAGGTCGTTTTTCCTTTTTCTCGCAAGACTCAAGCCATTCTTGCCCCGACCGACACATCCCCACCATCTTATATTGCACTTTTGCCACCTCCATCACCTCCAAACCCCACACCTAGCGGAAGTGATACTAGTGCTAATGATCTAATGGATGATGAGCACCTTGTTTTGTTTGATCCCACTGCAGGAACCACAGAGGAATCAGCGTCATCTGCCCGTACGTTGCCATGCAAAGTGCAGTGATCCCGAGCAGCCCTCCTCGCTCGCTCTAGGCTCACGGGCCTCCTCTCCCGCCCAGGCGTCGCACGCGCGTTCACGCCCATCATCCCCTGCTGAGCCTCGCTCGGTTGCTTCTGATAGGCCGCATGGCCCACCTCCTGCTCCAGAGCCTACCGCAGCCGCTGCCAGGCCTCCTTCGACTGAGCGGTGATGTCTACGCACTTCTATTCTTGTAGACACTTGTTGGGCCTCCAAGTGCAGAGGTTTGTAGAACAGCAGCAAGTTTCCCTTAAGTGGATCACCCAAGGTTTATCGAACTCAGGGAGGAAGAGGTCAAAACTATCCCTCTCAAACAACCCTGCAATTACGATACAGAAAGTCTCTTGTGTCCCCAACACACCCAATACACTTGTCAGATGTATAGGTGCACTAGTTCGGCGAAGAGATAGTGAAATACAAGTGGTATAGATGATTATAAGTAGCAAACGTGATGTGAAATAAATATCGCTGTGAGCAAACAAGTAACGAAATAGCAAGTAAACGGCGTGCAATGCTTGGAAACAAGGCCTAGGGATCATACTTTCACTAGTGGACACACTCCCAACAATATAACATGATTGAACAAATAAACAACTTCTCTCCATATGGTACTCTGAATTACTCTCCTATTGAATAACACTAATCATTGCGTAGTGGCTACAGAAGCACCCCTTAAAGTTCATCAAGTACTTGACAAACACCACTCATAGAGACATCCAAATCAGATCACAACTCAAGATAGAAATCATTGCAACTTAGACCAAGTACTAACACGGTGCACACACTGTCAACATTACACCATGAAAGGAGGAATAGATCACTCAATACTATCATAGTAATAATTACTCTCATAATCCACAAGAGATCACGATCATAGCCTAAACCAAGTACCACCATGATGCACGCACTGTCACCGTTACACCATGGCAGGAGGAATAGATTACTTTAATAACATCACTAGAGTACACTATAATAATTAAGCATAGGAGTAGCATAATATCTGAATAATAACATCTACTTGTTCAACATGATACAAAGCTCACGATCACATAAAGATCACATCATGGGAGAGAGAGGTGAACCACATAGCTACCGGTAGAGCCCTCAGCCCCGGGGATGAACTACTCCCTCCTCATCATAGGAGACAACAAGGTTGATGGAGATGGCGGTGAGGTCGATGGAGACGGCGGAGACGGCGATGGAGACCGATGGAGATGGCTCCGGGGGCACTTCCCCGTCCCGGCAGGGTGCCGGAACAGAGACTTCTGTCCCTCGAAATTTGTCGGTGGTGGCGGCGGAGCTGCGGAACTGCTTCTGGAAAATTGCTGACTCCCTTAGGGTATTCTGTCCCGAGGCTTCTTATAGGCGAAGGGGCGATGTCAGAGGCGGCCCCAGGCCTCCTCACACAGGGGTGGCGCGGCCAGGGCCTGGGCTGCGCCAGCCCTATGTGAGGGTGGCCTGTGGCCCCTCTCCTTCATCTCTTCGGATGTCTGGATGCTCCCGGGAAAAATAAGACTTCTGGCTTTTGTTTCGTCCAATTCCGAGAATATTTCCTGTGTATCACTCTGAAACACAAAAACAGCAGAAAACAGGGAACTGGCACTGTGGCACTTGTTAATAGGTTAGTTCCGGAAAATGCATAAAAGTGCCACTAAGTGTAACGAAACAATAGGCAAATGGTGTAAAAACAAGCATGGAGCATCAAAATTTATAGATACGTTGAAGACGTATCAGCATCCCCAAGCTTAACTCCTGCTCGTCCTCGAGTAGGTAAGTGATAACAAAAGAAATAATTTTTGAGGTGACATGCACCTACACAATCTTGATCATATATGTAAGCATTTGTGAGCTGGGATCATAAGAACTTAAAACATGGGCATGAAGATATAATCATAACAATAAGAACTTAGCAACCATGTTGTAAACATGCAAATGAACACAAACAAAAGATCATGAAAATGAAACAATGAAAGTCAAACGTGTGTTCAAATCATAAGGAAAAACATACAAATGGTTTTCAGCTTGTCCTTCAAAGAGAGCAAAACATAAATGCATAGGACACCTTCAAGTTTAAGAGGGCGACTAGATACAAATAATTTAAGAACAAGTGAAACCATAGTCATGAATCAATCAATGAACTTTGGGACAATGCATATCACACTAAGAATGACAACTATGCTCTCTTAATGGTGCATAAAGAAAGAAGGTGGTGACTCAACATAAAAGTAAAAGAAAGGCCCTTCGCAGAGGGAAGCAGTGATTAAACATGTGCTAGAGCTTTTCATTTGTAAAACAGAGAGATAAAAATTGGTTTTGAGAGGTGGTTGTCTTTGTCAACGACTGGCAATGGGGTTCTTACTATCTTCCATACAAAAATGAAGCAAGTTTTTGAGAGAGAGATTGGCACTTTTGTGCTCTTTATAAAGCTTGGCACTCCTCCCCACCTTTTTTCCTTTCACAAACCATGGCTAACCGATTCCATCGGGTGCCCACCAACATTCACATTCCATGGAGGAGTGCCTTTTTTCTTTCTTTTTTCTTTTTTTTTCTTTTTGGAATAAGCAATATGGAAGATAGCAAATCCGACCACTACGTCCCCATGAGCTAAAAACAGTGGCACAAAACGAGAAGTAGTTGAAAGTTTTTGAAAGGTAGCACATGAAAATTTACTTTGGAATGGCTTACAAATACCATGCATAGGAATTTATAGTGGACACAATGGCAAACTTGGTTTTTGGGAGTTGGATGCACGAGTAGAGCTCATACTCAGTACAAGGCGAGGGCTAGCAAAAGACTGGGAGCGACCAACTAAGAGAGCAATAATGGCCATAATCATGCAAAGCGACAAAGGAACATTAAAAGAAGCATAAGATGGCATCAAAAGTCAAAAACTAAATGATCATAGAGGCTATAGGCGACTTATTTTTATAGTCAACATGGTGTAAGCATGTGCCAAGTCAACCCAAATAAAGCATCAAAGGAGAAAACCAAATAAATGCTTCCATACAATAAAAACAACGCATGATTTTTTCAAAGGCTCATTAAGCAATCTCAGTTATTTGAGACAAGTCATGCTACAGCAAAACCACTAAGCATACTATCAAAAAGACATCAAGCATGACATGAAAAAGCCTAAGTCGCAGTCTACACAAGCTCCTTTTTGTACCACTTTTTTTGCATAAAGCTTTTTCTCTTTTCCAACACCATTTGAACTTTTTTATAAACACCTCTTTTGATAAAAACCAATAAAGACCAGAGGCAAAAATACACCTTGATGAAAATATATAACAAGATCTGAATGCAAATCAAGGCGAAAACGAAAACCAAAAGCAGTAGCGGAAAAAGAAGAACACTCGTTGAACGATAAGAGTGAAAAACTGAGTGTTCTTGGCAAATGAAAACGAGTTCATCTCCTCCAAAAGAAACATGATGTGATCTAACCATTTATTGCAGCAAACAAAGCAAAAGAAAACTAAAAACAAAAATAAAGACGCTCCAAGAAAAACACATAGTGCATGAAGTAATAAAAATATAGTGTCTTGAAAGGTGACCTGATTTTTGCCGATGAAGAAGCGGTGCCTCAGGGGCATCCCCAAGCTTTGACGCTTGTACTTCTTGGATATTTCTTGGGGTGATGCATGGGCATCCCCAAGCTTGAGCTTTTGTCCATTCTTCAACTCATCTCATCATTCTCCAATCCCTACACTTGAAAACTTCCTTCATACAAAACTAAACACAAATCTATTAGCAACATTAGTGTAAGCATAACATATAATCAACCTCTTTTTGCTTCAGGTTTCAACCTAAAACCACCACATATATAGTATATACTACTGTAGCAACTTCCCCAAAAGTTCCGTTATCAAAAGAACTCAAAAGAAAGCGATAAAGTGGCAAACACAAATATTGGCAGAAATCTGTCAAAACTGAACAGCTAACAAAAGTTGAATTTTTGAGGGGTTTTCTGTTGCTCAAATCAAAAAGTGTTCAACTAACAAAAGTTTGGATATAACCTGGGGCATATGCACAAGAAATTTCAGGTCCAAAAGATAAACAGAGAATTTTCACGAATTTTTACGGTGCAGCACCGAAAACTGTTTCAGGACAGCAACATCCCCAAATCTTACCTCACTCAAATTAGAGGCTTCTCTTGGCACAACAATGAAATAAAAAGGATAAGGAGAGGTTATTACAGTATTAATAACTTCCAAGACTCAAATAAAAGAAAAGGTACTAAAAATAAACAATATGTTATCTCCCAAGAGTGCTTTTCTTTAACGCCTTTGAGCTAGGCGCAGTAATTTGCAAAGATGCTCATGTGGGCGCCATATAAAAGCTTGAGGCAAAGGCACCATATAAGAACTTGAAGCAATAGAGAGCATCAAAAAGCATGTATGAAACACATTTAAATCTAAACCACTTCCTATGAAAAATAGTCTTGTAAAGAGACAAGTCATGAAAGCGCAAAGCAAAAAGCATAGGAAGGCAAAACAAGTACAACTTTAAGAATTGCAACATAAAGAGGGGAAACTCAATATTGTTGAGATTCATCAAACCATGTTTTCCTCTCTCATAATAACTTTCAGTAGCATCATGAATAGAAGTAACAATATAACTATCACATAAAACATCCCTATCACGAGCCACATGCATAAAAGAATTAATACTCACCACAGGAACAATAGTAGTAGGAACAGAATAATTATTCTCATCACCATAATCATCATAAATAGGAGGCACATTGTAATCATAACTAATTTTCTCCTCAAAAGTAGGTGAACTGAAAATATTATACTCATCATCATAACTATCATAAACTAGAGGTTTAGTATCATCACAAGCTAGAGAACTACTATGTCGCAAAGCATATTCATCAAACATATCATCATAGCAAACTTTCTCCACTAAAGCTGGGGAACTAAAAATATCATGCTTAACAAAACCAGCTTCCCCAAGCTTAGACTTTTCTATAGCATTAGCAACAACGGTGTTCAAAGCATTCATACTAACAACACTATTAGCATGCAAATTAAGCTCCAAAGGTTTTTCAATTTTCTCTTCAAACACTTCATATCTAAACTCAGGAAAAAGGCTACAGAACTCATTGTTTTCCATTAAGCCTAACTAGTGAAAATAAAAACAAGAAACAAAAAGATGTAATTGCAGAATCTAAAGGAAATAACTCCGAGCACTCACACAGGAGGATGCGAGTACCTTTTACCTTACCTCCCCGGCAACGGCGCCAGAAAAGAGCTTGATGTCTACGCACTTCTATTCTTGTAGACACTTGTTGGGCCTCCAAGTGCAGAGGTTTGTAGAACAGCAGCAAGTTTCCCTTAAGTGGATCACCCAAGGTTTATCGAACTCAGGGAGGAAGAGGTCAAAGCTATTCCTCTCAAACAACCCTGCAATTACGATACAGAAAGTCTCTTGTGTCCCCAACACACCCAATACACTTGTCAGATGTATAGGTGCACTAGTTCGGCGAAGAGATAGTGAAATACAAGTGGTATAGATGATTATAAGTAGCAAACGTGATGTGAAATAAATATCGCTGCGAGCAAACAAGTAACGAAATAGCAAGTAAACGGCGTGCAATGCTTGGAAACAAGGCCTAGGGATCATACTTTCACTAGTGGACACACTCCCAACAATATAACATGATTGAACAAATAAACAACTTCTCTCCATATGGTACTCTGAATTACTCTCCTATTGAATAACACTAATCATTGCGTAGTGGCTACAGAAGCACCCCTTAAAGTTCATCAAGTACTTGACAAACACCACTCATAGAGACATCCAAATCAGATCACAACTCAAGATAGAAATCATTGCAACTTAGACCAAGTACTTACACGGTGCACACACTGTCAACATTACACCATGAAAGGAGGAATAGATCACTCAATACTATCATAGTAATAATTACTCTCATAATCCACAAGAGATCATGATCATAGCCTAAACCAAGTACCACCATGATGCACGCACTGTCACCGTTACACCATGGCAGGAGGAATAGATTACTTTAATAACATCACTAGAGTACACTATAATAATTAAGCATAGGAGTAGCATAATATCTGAATAATAACATCTACTTGTTCAACATGATACAAAGCTCACGATCACATAAAGATCACATCATGGGAGAGAGAGGTGAACCACATAGCTACCGGTAGAGCCCTCAGCCCCGGGGATGAACTACTCCCTCCTCATCATAGGAGACAGCAAGGTTGATGGAGATGGCGGTGAGGTCGATGGAGACGGTGGAGACGGCAATGGAGATCGATGGAGATGGCTCCGGGGGCACTTCCCCGTCCCGGCAGGGTGCCGGAACAGAGACTTCTGTCCCCCGAAATTCGTCGGTGGTGGCGGCGGAGCTGCGGAACTGCTTCTGGAAAATTGCCGACTCCCTTAGGGTATTCTGTCCCGAGGCTTCTTATAGGCGAAGGGGCGATGTCAGAGGCGGCCCCAGGCCTCCTCACATAGGGGTGGCGCGGCCAGGGCCTGGGCCGCGCCAGCCCTATGTGAGGGTGGCCTGTGGCCCCTCTCCTTCCTCTCTTCGGATGTCTGGATGCTCCCGGGAAAAATAAGACTTCTGGCTTTTGTTTCGTCCAATTCCGAGAATATTTCCTGTGTATCACTCTGAAACACAAAAACAGCAGAAAACAGGGAACTGGCACTGTGGCACTTGTTAATAGGTTAGTTCCGGAAAATGCATAAAAGTGCCACTAAGTGTAACGAAACAATAGGCAAATGGTGTAAAAACAAGCATGGAGCATCAAAAATTATAGATACGTTGAAGACGTATCAAGCGGCCTCACACGCGCTCTTGCTCTGGCATCGTCAAGAAATTGGAGCGTACCGATGGCACGGTCACCTACGCGTGCCAAACTATGTCTGCTGTGCTGCATGTCGATCCTTCTGGTTTCTCTGAAGATGTTGTGCATTGTCCCTGGAAGCTAGCAATGGATGCTGAAATGGATGCGATGCATCGGAAGGGTACCTGGCGCCTCGTTCCGTATTGCTCCGGTCTCAATATTATTGATAGCAAGTGGGTGTATAAACTGAAATACAAGCCTGATGGCTCCGTTGATCGTTATAAGGCACGCCTTGTGGCCAAGGGATTCAAGCAGCACGCAGGTATCGATTATGATGATACGTTCTGTCCAGTGGTTAAGCATACTATTATTCGCATTCTTCTGTCTTTGGCTATGTCTAGCAATTGGAGTATGCGTCAACTGGATGTTCAAAATGCCTTTTTGCATGGCATTCTTGGTGAGGAGGTGTACATGTTTCAGCCACCCTGAAAGGATCTATAGGGTGACTAGAGGGGGGTGAATATGCGCTAAGTCAATTTTTAATCGTTTTCAATTTTATGGCTTGACACAAAGTAAATTCACTAGATGTGTAACTAGATGAATTTCCTATAAGTGACAAGCATGCAAGTAAACAAGTAACTAGCAAGATACAAGTAAGGGAGAGAAATAACCGAAGAGTGGAGACCAGAGACACAAGGATGTATTCTCGTAGTTCCTTCCTTTTGAGGGGAAGTACGTCTATGTTGGGGAGGTGTGGCAATACAGAGTCCACCAACTCCACAAAGGCTCACCTTGTTCTCTGGTGAACAAGCCATGGAGGCTAGCTCGTTTCCACTAAGCGGTGGTATTAGGGGTACCGATCGAAACCCTGACACGGAGCTTGGGCACGCATCCACAACTCAACTGAAGGCTCCCAAGAAAGCCACAGAGGCTAGAACACCACAAAGACTAGAGTAATCAACAATTACAACACCTAGGGTCTCAAGAACCCCTAGGCACAAATTCCCCAAGCAAATGGTGTCGTGGGGATGACTTATGGGGGATGCCACGTGCCGAGCTATTTGTTGGCTGGCGTCCCAGGAGTCTCCACGGCTCGAAGACAAGAAGACCGGCTCCGCCTGGAGGGCCGGCTGCGCCAGCAGCCGGCTGGCAATTCCACCATGGAAGGCCAAAGCCGGGCGACGAAGACAAGAACCCACCAACGGCTGTTTCGCCGAAAGTGGGCTGGCCCCGACAAGAGCGACAGAGGCCAAGGACAGGAGTGACGAGCACCACGACCAAGTCCAACCAATCAGCGACCAAGAACCCTTCCCCACGATAGGATCCAAGGCAAAAGGAAGGGTATATGCCTCCCAGATGCTGGTCCCAGGGGAAAGGTACTTTATAAAGCGAAGCTGTCAGAGCAGGGCGGGGGGATCACGCCCAGGACGCCGCCGCCAAGGAGCCGGCAGCCGGCCGAATCGTTACCCAACCTGTAACCAGGCCCCTGCCTATATAAGGGCGCCTGGACCCTTAGCATAGGGGAGATCCGATCTTCCTCTTCCTCCTCTAGCCCGAACAGCTCGAGGAGCACTGTAATCGATACTGTCTAAGCAATACGAAGCAGGCAGGAAGTAGGGGTTTCACCTCCACCCGGGAGGGCCCTGAACCTGGGTAAACCGTGGTGTCTCAGTAGGCATAATCCCGAGCCGGACCCCTCGTCTCCACCGTCGAGCCCCTCCGATAAGCCTACCCATGGCTACTGTCTCTAAATTCCCACGACAGTTGGCGCCCACCGTGGGGCAAAGCGCGGCGGCGAGCGGAGTCAAGTTCCGGCCGGGACCCTCCGGCGAGAAGGTCGCCTCCGGCCTTGTCTGGAGGTTCGGCACCTTCGACTGCGTCAGCGACAACTTGGCCCACTTTGAGAACGGCTTCGGCAACAGCGGCTCCTTCCTCGACGTCGGCAGCCACCACTTCTACGTCACCAAGCCCTTCCTGGAGGAGGTGACCAACGTCTTCGACTCCCACTGCGACGGAGGCTCGAGCTGCGGTGAAAGCAGCAGTCTTGGCGCCATGGTCGAGGTGATGGCCCTGGGAGAAGAGGAGGGTGGCGACTCTCTGCGCCCCGAGCGCCCGTCGCCCGGACGCCTTCTTCCATAGGAGAAGATGCTCCACTCCCAGAGCGGGATGCCCCGGACGTCTCCGTGGTGGACCTGCGCGCTCCCCTCGACCGCGTCATCGACCCCGCCCGGGTCGCCGAGGCCCTGGAGCGGACGCGCCTCGTCCTCCTCAGCAAGGTGGCTGAGGACGAGGCCAACCGGTGCCGCGCGAGTACCACGCTCAGCGAGTTCTACGACGTGCATGGAGACGCACCAACCAAGCTCGCTCGCGACCTGCAGCGCAGCTCCGCCACCGCCGTCCCTAGCCAGATCCAGCGATCGCCATCGGCAAGCCGGGGCCGCGGAGGGCGCGGATGAGGCGGCCATGTCCCGAGCGGCAATGCCCAAGGCCGCCGCGTTCAGCAAAGTGTTAGAGGAAGCAGGCCATGCTTGATCACGGAGTCAGCGCCAGGGTCGGAGTCCCAGGCTCGCCCATCAGCGCTGCACATCCACCTGTGGCTCGACCACGCCGAGACACTCCCTAGAGGATCTGCTAGCTCAAAGCGAGCGGCTTCTGACCAAGGAGGCCCGGGGGCTGCCGGAAGTGGTCATGGGCACAAAGAGGGAAAGTACACCCTCGATGCCGCACTTGATCAGCCGTGTAAGTTTCACACCTCCCCGGGCAGGGAAGCGACCCACTCCACGTGCCAGTGCCGTTTCATGAGAGAGCTGGAGCAGCGCGCTCAGCAGATCCCTGGTGTGTCACAAGCACAACCGGCTAGAGGCGAGTCGGACCAAGACGATGACTTCCCGGTGGATGTTGAGCAATATCATATCTTCACTACCCCCGACAAGGACAAAACAAACGACCTTTGGCATGAGGCAGAGGTGAACGCCGTAATGCCTGCAGAGCCCCAGTTCATGCACTGGTCTGAGGCGGCCATCACCTGGGGGCGCGAGGACCATCCACGGCTAATGCCTAGCCCTGGAGAGTACGCTCTGGTTCTGGACCTAGTCGTGTGTTTCGATACGCACATGTGCTGGTTCTCCCGCGTGCTCATCGACGGCGGTAGTAGTATCAACCTTCTTTACCGAAGCTCTCTAGAGAAGTTGGGCATCCCGCTTGCTCAGCTGAAACCGAGCCGGCTCACCTTCCATGGCATCGTGCCTGGGCATTCTTGCACCCCTTTGGGCAAGGTGCAACTGGAGGTTCTCTTTGGAAAGAAGGGGAATAGCCGCCACGAGCCTATCTGGTTCGAGGTGGTGGACATTAGCAGTCCCTACCACGCACTGCTTGGCCGTCCAGCCTTGGCCAAGTTCATGGCGGTGCCACATCACGCCTATCTGAAGATGAAGCTCCCAGGACCCTGAGGCGTGATCACTATCTCGGGAAGCTTCAAGAAGTCCCTGGCCTATGCAAAGGAGAGCTCGCAACTGGCAGAGGCACTGGTTATCGCCGAAGAAAAGCGGCAGCTTCTACATCGCGTGGACCTGGCCCAGCAAGATGTGCCGGTTCGCTAGTCGCCGGTGGAGCAGTTCAAGCCGGCTAACGACACCAAGAAGATCCTGTTGGACGAGAGCGATCCATCCAAGTACGTCATCATCGGCGCCGGCCTTTCTGCTAAATAGGAAAGCGAGCTCACTAGCTTCCTCCGTGAGAACGGGACATCTTTGCATGGTCTCCAAAGGACATGCCAGGTGTGCCGAGGGAGCTGGCTGAGCACTCACTCAACGTCAGGCCGGATGCCAAGCCGGTCAAGCAACCGTTGCGACGCTTTGCAGAAGAGAAGAGGAAAGCTATTGGCGAGGAGATAGCCCGGCTCCTTGCAGCCGGCGTTATCATGGAGGTGTTCTACCCCGATTGGCTTGCGAACCCAGTCTTAGTCCTGAAGAAGAACAACACTTGGCGAATGTGTATTGACTACACCAGCCTCAACAAGGCTTGCCCCAAGGATCCATTTGCGTTGCCACGCATCGACCAGGTGATCGATTCCACAGCCGGCTGTGACCTACTGTCCTTCCTGGATGCCTATTCAGGCTACCACCAGATCCCGCTCTTCCAGCCGGATCAGATCAAGACTTCCTTCATCACCCCGTATGGAGCCTACTGCTATGTTACCATGCCGTTCGGCCTAAAGAACGCTGGAGCCACTTACCAGCGAACCATGTAGCGATGCCTGCAGGGGCAGATTGGGAGGAACGTGCACGCCTATGTGGACGACGTGGTGAAGACTAAGCAGAGTGGCACGCTCCTGGACGACCTCAAGGAGACCTTCGCCAACCTGCGGTGCTATCGCATGAAGCTCAATCCTGAGAAGTGCACCTTTGGTGTGCCGGCTGGACAGCTCCTAGGTTATATCATTTCCCAGCGAGGGATCGAGGCTAACCCCTCGAAGATAAAAGCCATCGAGGGCCTAGAGAAGCCCACCCAGCTCAGAGATGTGCAGAAGTTTGCTGGTTGCCTGGCCTCGCTCAGCCGGTTCGTCAGCCGGCTCGGGGAGAAGGCCATGCTGCTGTACCAGCTGATGAAGAAGACAGACCACTTTGTCTGGTCCCAGCGCACTGATGACGCCTTCAACGACCTCAAGCGAGCATTGTCTACCGCGCCAATCTTGGCTGCACCGGCTCCGCGAGAGCCAATGCTCCTCTACATCGCGGCTACTCCGCGAGTCATCAGTGTCATGATCGTGGTGGAGCGCACCGAGGAAGGCAAAGAGCTGCCGGTTCAGCGCCCGGTGTACTACCTGAGTGAGGTGCTCACTCTCTCCAAGCAGAATTACCCGCACTACCAGAAGGTCGCGTACGGCGTGTACATGGCGGCCAAGAAGCTGAAGCACTACTTTGAGGAGCACCCAATCACGGTGGTGAGCACCACTCCGCTCTCGGAGATCATCGGGTGCAAGGATGCGTCGGGAAGAGTGGCCAAATGGGCGATTGAGCTAGCAGCTCATACCATTCAGTACAAGCCCAGGACGACGATCAAGTCGCAGATCATAGCGGATTTCTTCGCTGACTGGGGAGAGCACCAGTACCTACCGCCGGCTCCAGACTCCACCCACTGGCTCATGCACTTCGACGGCTCCAAGCTGCTCGGGGGCTTGGGAGCCGGCGTCGTCCTCACCTCTCCCAAGGGAGACAAGCTGCGGTACGTGCTGCAGATGCACTTCCGGGCGTCGAACAACGTCGCTGAGTACGAAGCCCTGGTACATGGGCTCAAGATGGCCAAGCAGATCGGCATCAGGAGGATCCACTGTTTCGGAGACTCCGACCTAGTGACGTGATACGTCTCCAACGTATCTATAATTTTTGATGCTCCATGCTTGTTTTTACACCATTTACCAGATGTTTCGTTACACTTCGTGGCACTTTTATGCATTTTCCGGAACTAACCTATTGACAAGATGCCACAGTGCCAGTTCCCTGTTTTCTGTTGTTTTTGTGTTTCAGAAGTGATACACAGGAAATATTCTCGGAATTGGACGAAACAAGTTCCTGAAGTCTTATTTTACCCGGAAGCTTCCAGAGATACAAAGGAGAGAAGGAGTGGGGCCACCAGGGCCCCACACATAGGGGTGGCGCGGTCAGGCCCCTGGCCGCGTGAGCCCCGCGTGAGGGCGCCTGGCTCCCCCTCTGATGACGCCCCTTCGCCTATATAAAGCCTCGGGACGGAAAACCCTAAAGGAGTCGGCGAAATTTCCAGAACAGTTCCGCAGCGCCGCCGCCGTCGAAGCCAAATTTCGGGGGACAGAAGTCTCTATTCCGGCACCCTGCTGGGACGGGGAAGTGCCCCCGGAGCCATCTCCATCGGTCTCCATCGCCGTCTCCGCCATCTCCATCGACCTCACCGCCATCTCCATCAACCTTGCTATCTCCTATGATGAGGAGGGAGTAGTTCATCCCCGGGGCTAAGGGCTCTACCGGTAGCTATGTGGTTCACCTCTCTCTCCCATGATGTGATCTTTATGTGATCGTGAGCTTTGTATCATGTTGAACAAGTAGATGTTATTATTCAGATATTATGTGTACTCTAGTGATGTTATTAAAGTAATCTATTCCTCCTGCCATGGTGTAACGGTGACAGTGCGTGCACCGTGGTGGTACTTGGTCTAGGCTACGATTGTGATCTCTTATGGGTTATGAGAATAATTATCACTATGACAGTATTGAAGTGATCTATTCCTCCTTTCATGGTGTAATGTTGACAGTGTGTGCACCGTGTTAGTACTTGGTCTAAGTTGCAATAATATCTATCTTGAGTTGTGATTTGATTTGGATATCTCTATGAGTGGTGTTTGCCAAGTACTTGATGAACTTTAAGGGGTGCTTCTGTAGCCACTACGCAATGATTAGTGTTATTCAATAGGAGAGTGATTCAGAGTACCATAGTGAAGAGAAGTTATCTATTTGTTCAGTTATGTTATATTGTTGGGAGTGTGTCCACTAGTGAAAGTATGATCCCTAGGCCTTGTTTCCAAGCTTTGCACACCATTTACTTGCTGTTTTGTTATTTGTTTGCTTGCTGCCATTTTTATTCCAGATTGCATTTACTACTCATAATCATCCATACCACTTGTATTTCACTATCTCTTCGCCGAACTAGTGCACCTATACATCTGACAAGTGTATTGGGTGTGTTGGGGACACAAGAGACTTTCTGTATCGTAATTGTAGGGTTGCTTGAGAGGGATAGCTTTGACCTCTTCCTCCCTGAGTTCGATAAACCTTGGGTGATCCACTTAAGGGAAACTTGCTGCTATTCTACAAACCTCTGCACTTGGAGGCCCAACACTGTCTACAAGAACAGAAGCGTGTGTAGACATCAAGCTCTTTTCTGGCGCCATTGCCGGGGAGGTAAGGTAAAAGGTACTCGCATCCTCCTGTGTGAGTGCTCGAAGTTATTTCCTTTAGATTCTGCAATTACATCTTTTTGTTTCTTGTTTTTATTTTCACTAGTTAGGCTTAATGGAAAACAAAGAGTTCTGTAGTCTTTTTCCTGAGTTTAGATATGAAGTGTTTGAAGAGAAAATTGAAAAACCTTTGGAGCTTAATTTGCATGCTAATAGTGTTGTTAGTATGAATGCTTTGAACACCGTTGTTGATAATGCTATAGAAAAGTCTAAGCTTGGGGAAGCTAGTTTTGTTAAGCATAATATTTTTAGTTCCCCAGCTTTAGTGGAGAATGTTTGCTATGATGATATGTTTGATGAATATGCTTTGCGATATAGCAGTTTTTCATTAGCTTGTGATGATACTAAACCTCTAGTTTATGATGGCTATGATGATGAGTATAATATTTTCAGTTCACCTACTTTTGAGGAGAAAATTAGTTATGATTACAATATGCCTCCTATTTTTGATGATTATGGTGATGAGAATAATTATTCTGTTGAATCTGCTCCTACTACTATTGTTCCTGTGGTGAGTATTAATTCTTTTATGCATGTGGCTCATGATAGGGATGCTTTATGTGATAGTTATATTGTTAGTTCTATTCATGATGCTACTGAAAGTTATTATGAGAAAGGGAAACATGGTTTGATGGATCTCAACAATATTAAGTTTCCCCTCTTTATGTTGCAAATCTTGAAGTGGCACTTGTTTTATCTATCCATGCTTGCTACTATGTGCCTCGTTGATTTATTTTCTTACAAGATTCCTATGTATAGGAAGTGGTTCAGATATAAATGTCTTTCACATTTGCTTTTTGATGCTCTCTTTTGCTTTAAGTTTTTATATGGCGCCTTTGCCTCAAGCTCTTATATGGCGCCCACATGAGCATCTTTGCAAATTACTGCGCCTAGCTCAAAGGCGTTAAAGAAAAGCACTCTTGGGAGATAACCCAATGTTTATTTTCAGTAATTTTTCTTTTATTTGAGTCTTGGAAGTCATTACTACTGTAATGACTGCTCCTTATCTTGTTTATTTTGTTTTTGTGCCAAGAGAAGCCTCTAATTTGAGTGAGGTAAAGATTTGGGGATGTTGCTGTCCTGAAACTGTTATCGGTGCCGCACCGTAAAAATTCGTGAAAATTCTCTGTATATCTTTTGGACCTGAGATTTCTTGTGCATATGACCCATGTTATATCCAAAGTTTTGTTAGTTGAATACTTTTTTATTTGAGCAACAGAAAATCCCTCAAAAATTCTACCTTTCTCAGCTGTTCAGTTTTGACAGATTTCTGCCAATATTTGTGTTTGCCACTTTATCACTTTCTTTTGAGTTCTTTTGATCATGGAACTTTTTGGGAGGTTGCTACAGTAGTATTTGCTATATATGTGGTGGTTTTGAGTTGAAACCTGAAGCAAAAAGAGGTTGATTATATGTTATGCTTACACTAATGTTGCTAATAGAATTGTGTTTAGTTTTGTATGAAGGAAGTTTTCAAGTGTAGGGATTGGAGAATGATGAGATGAGTGAAGAATGGACAAAAGCTCAAGCTTGGGGATGCCCATGCATCACCCCAAGAAATATCCAAGAAGTACAAGCGTCAAAGCTTGGGGATGCCCCCGAGGCACCCCTTCTTCGTCGGCAAAAATCAGGTCACCTTTCAAGACACTATATTTTTATTGCTTCATGCACTATGTGTTTTTCTTGGAGCGTCAGTTGTTTTAGTTTTCATTATTAGTTTAGTTTTTTTTGCTGCAATAAATGGTTTGATCACATCATGTTGTTTTGGAGGAGATGAACTCGCTTTTCATTTGCAAAGAACACTCCGTTTTTCATTCTTACAATTTCACCGGGTGTTCTTCTTTTTCTGCTACTGCTTTTGGTTTTCGTTTTCGCCTTGATTTGTGTTCAGATCTTCTTATATCTATTTATCAAGGTGTATTTTTGCCTCTGGACCATGTTGGTTTTCCTCAAAAAAAAAGGGTTTGAATGGTGTTGGAAAAGAGAAAAAGCTTTATGCAAAAAAGTGGTACAAGAAGGAGCTTGTGTAGACTGCGGCCTAGGCTTTTGCATGTCGTGCTTGATGTCTTTTTGATAGTATGTTTAGTGGTTTTGCGGTAGCATGACTTGTCTCAAATAACTGAGATTGCTTAATGAGCCTTCGAAAAAATCATGCGTTGTTTTTATCGTTTGGAAGCATTATTTTGGTTTTCTCCTTGATGCTTTATTTGGGTTGACTTGGCGTATGCTCACACATGTTAGACTCTTACAAAGTCGCCAATAGCCTCTATGATCATTTAGTTTTTGACTTTTGATGCCATCTTATGCTTCTTTTAATGTTGCTTTGTCGCTTTGCATGATTATGGCCGTTATTGCTCTCTTAGTTGGTCGCTCCCAGTCTTTTGCTAGCCCCCGCCTTGTACTGAGTATGAGCTCTACTCGTGCATCCAACTCCCAAAAACCAAGTTTGCCATTGTGTTCACTATAAATTCCTATGCATGGTATTTGTAAGCCATTCCAAGTAAATTTTCATGTGCTACCTTTGAAAAAAACCTTCAAAACACTTCTCGTTTTGTGCCACTATTTTTAGCTCATGGGGACGTAGTGGTCGGATTTGCTATCTTCCATATTGTCTTATTCCAAAAAGAAAAAAGGGAAAAAAGAAAAGAAAAAAGGCACTCCTCCATGGAATGTGAATGTTGGTGGGCACCCGATGGAATCGGTTAGCCATTGTTTGAGAAAGGAAAAAAGGTGGGGAGGAGTGCCAAGTTTTATAAAAAGAGCACAAAAGTGCCAATCTCTCTCTCAAAAACTTGCTTCATTTTTGTATGGAAGATAGTAATAACCCCATTGCCAGTCGTTGACAAAGACAACCACCTCTCAAAACCAATTTTTATCTCTCTGTTTTACAAATGAAAAGCTCTAGCACATGTTTATTCACTGCTTCCCTCTGCGAAGGGCCTTTCTTTTACTTTTATGTTGAGTCACCACCTTCTATCTTTATGCACCATTAGGAGAGCATAATTGTCATTCTAAGTATAATGTGCATTGTCCCAAAGTTTATCATTGATTGATTCATGACTATGGTTTCACTTGTTCTCAAATTATTTGTATCTAGTCGCCCTCTTAAACTTGAAGGTGTCCTATGCATTTATGTTTTGCTCTCCATGAAGGACAAGCTGAAAACCATTTGTATGTTTTTCCTTATGATTTGAACACACGTTTGACTTTCATTGTTTTATTATTCATGATCTTTTGTTTGTGTTCATTTCCATGTTATAGCATGGTTGCTAAGTCTTTATTGTCAAGATTATATCTTTCATGCCCATGTTTTAAGTTCTTATGATCCCAGCTCACAACGCTTACATATATGATCAAGATTGTGTAGGTGCATGTCACCTCAAAAAGTATTTATTTTGTTATCAATTACCTACTCGAGGACGAGCAGGAGTTAAGCTTGGGGATGCTGATACGTCTCCAACGTATCTATAATTTTTGATGCTCCATGCTTGTTTTTACACTATTTACCCGATGTTTCGTTATACTTCGTGGCACTTTTATGCATTTTCCGGAACTAACCTATTGACAAGATGCCACAGTGCCAGTTCCCTGTTTTCTGCTATTTTTGTGTTTCCGAAGTGATACACAGGAAATATTCTCGGAATTGGACGAAATAAGTTCCTGAAGTCTTATTTTACCCGGAAGCTTCCAGAGATCCGAAGGAGAGAAGGAGTGGGGCCACCAGGGCGCCTGGCTCCCCCTCTGACGAGGCCCCTTCGCCTATATAAAGCCTCGGGACGGAAAACCCTAAAGGAGTCGGCGAAATTTCCAGAACAGTTCCGCAGCGCCGCCGCCGTCAAAGCCAAATTTCGGGGGACAAAAGTCTCTATTCCGGCACCCTGCCGGGACGGGGAAGTGCCCCCGGAGCCATCTCCATCGGTCTCCATCGCCGTCTCCGCCGTCTCCATCGACCTCACCGCCATCTCCATCAACCTTGCTGTCTCCTATGATGAGGAGGAAGTAGTTCATCCCCGGGGCTAAGGGCTCTACCGGTAGCTATGTGGTTCACCTCTCTCTCCCATGAAGTGATCTTTATGTGATCATGAGCTTTGTATCATGTTGAATAAGTAGATGTTATTATTCAGATATTATGTGTACTCTAGTGATGTTATTAAAGTAATCTATTCCTCCTGCCATGGTGTAACGGTGACAGTGCGTGCACCGTGGTGGTACTTGGTCTAGGCTACGATTGTGATCTCTTATGGGTTATGAGAATAATTATCACTATGACAGTATTGAAGTGATCTATTCCTCCTTTCATGGTGTAATGTTGACAGTGTGTGCACCGTGTTAGTACTTGGTCTAAGTTGCAATAATATCTATCTTGAGTTGTGATTTGATTTGGATATCTCTATGAGTGGTGTTTGTCAAGTACTTGATGAACTTTAAGGGGTGCTTCTGTAGCCACTACGCAATGATTAGTGTTATTCAATAGGAGAGTGATTCAGAGTACCATAGTGAAGAGAAGTTATCTATTTGTTCAGTTATGTTATATTGTTGGGAGTGTGTCCACTAGTGAAAGTATGATCCCTAGGCCTTGTTTCCAAGCTTTGCACACCGTTTACTTGCTATTTTGTTACTTATTTGCTTGCTGCCATTTTTATTCCAGATTGCATTTACTACTCATAATCATCCATACCACTTGTATTTCACTATCTCTTTGCCGAACTAGTGCACCTATACATCTGACAAGTGTATTGGGTGTGTTGGGGACACAAGAGACTTTCTGTATCGTAATTGCAGGGTTGCTTGAGAGGGATAGCTTTGACCTCTTCCTCCCTGAGTTCGATAAACCTTGGGTGATCCACTTAAGGGAAACTTGCTGCTGTTCTACAAACCTCTGCACTTGGAGGCCCAACACTGTCTACAAGAACAGAAGCGTGTGTAGACATCATGACGCACCAGGTCTCAGGGGATTGGGACGCCAAGGACACCAACATGGCCTCCTATCGCTTCTATGTGCAGCAGCTCAGCGGATTCTTCGAAGGCTGCGAGTTCCACCACATCCCCAGAGCGAACAACGACGAGGCAGACCGGCTATCCAAGATAGGCTCCACCAGGCAGGATATCCTAGCTGGGGTGTCACTGGAAATCATCCGCAAGCCGTCCATCAAGCCCTCGCCGGAATCTCCATCCATCTACGTGCCTGGAGACCCAGCCCCAGCTCATGTACCGCCACCGGACCCGGGGGCTACCGTCTCGGGGCTGGAGGAGGCAGCCGGCCAGCCAAGCGTGGCCGGCTCGACGAAGGACAAGGGGACTGCCGGCTCCACGCTCGCTCCCCCAGCCGGACGACCAGATGAAGCTGGCACAATGACGGACCCGGGGGCTGCTGATCCTCTGGTCGCCAGTGTCTTCCACATACGCGAGATACCTTCCTGGGCGGAGTCATTCTCCAACTACCTCATCACTCGGGACTTACCGCAAGACGAAGTGGAAGCTAGGCGAATTCAACGTCGAGCCGGGGCGTACACCATCATCAATAGTGAGCTGTACAAGCGCAGCGTGTCAGGCATCTTCCAGAAGTGCATCGAGCCGGAAGAAGGGATAGAGCTGCTAAGAGAAATACACCAAGGGGAGTGCGGGCATCACGCATCTTCCAGAGCCTTGGTGGCCAAAGCCTTCCGCCATGGCTTCTACTGGCCAACAGCCAAGCAGAATGCAGAGCAGTTGGTGAAACAGTGCAACAGCTGCCATCGCTTCTCCAAACACAGAAACACTCCAGCGGCAGCCCTCAAGACCATCCCGCTCACCTGGCCGTTTGCGGTTTGGGGTCTGGACATGGTAGGGCCATTCAAGACCGCACCCGGGGGCTTGACGCATCTATTGGTTGCTATGGACAAGTTCACCAAGTGGATCGAGGCCAAGCCAATCAAAAAACTTGACGGCTCGTCCACAATCAAGTTCTTCAACGAAATCATCACAAGATATGGAGTTCCTCATAGCATCATCACCGACAACGGGACAAACTTTGCGAAGGGAGTCTTCGCTGATTACTGTGGCCAGAAAGGCATCCGGTTGGACTTAGCGTCAGTGGCGCACCCTCAGACAAATGGGCAAGTGGAGAAGGCAAATGGGCTGATCCTAGCCGGCGTCAAACCAAGGCTGGTCGAGCCTCTCGAGCGCTCAGCCGGCTGTTGGGTCGAGGAGCTACCCTCAGTGCTCTGGAGCCTGCGCACCACTCCAAATCGCTCTGTCGGCTTCACACCTTTCTTCCTGGTCTATGGAGCAGAAGCGGTGTTGCCCACGGATATCGAGTTTGATGCGCCCAGAATCGTCCAGTACACAGAGAAGCAAGCAAAAGAAGCTCGTGAAGATGGCGTCGACCTCCTCAAGTAGGCACGAGAACAAGCTCTGGCCAGATCAACGCTCTACCAGCAGCAGCTGCGATGATACCACAGCCGGAAGATTAGCCCGCTCGTGTTTCGCGAAGGAGATCTCGTACTCCGGCTGGTCCAAAGCACCAAGGGCATGCACAAGCTGTCTCCTCCCTGGGAGGGACCGTTCATTGTCAGCCGGGTGCTGGGCAATGGGGCATATTACCTCATCGATGCACAAGAGCCCAGAAAGAACAAGGCAGATAACTCTGACAAGGAGACCGAGCGTCCCTGGAATGTCAGTCTCCTAAGACCTTTCTTTTGCTAAGGCAAAAGCTTGTACCCCGAAAAACGTGTCAATGAATAAAGGAAAACGGAGTGGCTAGTTACGGCCGGCTCCGAGGAAAACACTTCGTGTATGTTTTGCTTCCTGCGTTATTCACTTGACTGGCAGCCGGCTCCGGGCACCGAGCCATAGCCGGTAGCCCCGAAAAATGATTGACTTCTCGCCAGCCGGACGAGTACTACTTATGAAGAAGGTCTCGAGCCCAACGTCCACCTTCCGGCTCCGCGTAGCCAAACGGATAGGAGCCGGCAGGCCACATACGAAGGAAAGCCGCAGAGCAGAACCGTAAACGATAGAAAAATCGCTCAACCAGGCGTTAAGGGCAGTGTCTGTTAACTAAGCGTTGGCTAGCATGAGTCGGGGGCCCGATAGACTGAAGTACTACTTCTCACTCCGCGGCACACTCCCACCCTAGGCCGGCATTCGGCTGCCGGCCCAAGGGAGACCAACCGGCACCAGGCTGCCGGTTGGGGGTAGAAGGGCCGAAGGGTGGGAAGATTAAGGAAAAAGTTGAGGGAACCGGACAAAGGCAAAGCCAGGGAATGGTTGATAGTCACAGTCTCTCGACGTTTGGGCTAAGAAGCCACGCCCAAGAGGTTCGAAGCTAGAGCTGCCTCGCTTGGCGTTGGCATCATTCGCGAAAAGTTAGTTTCGAGCTAGCTGCCAATCCAGCTACCCCAAAACTCGGGGGCTAGGGGGAAAGGGAATTGGCCCTCAGAAGTGGGCCGGCTCCAGTACCTCGCCGGCTGTCCAATCAGTTGGCGCTGCGATGCGGTCAGCAAACGAGCAACGAAATCGAAACCTAACACTCGCATAGCAGCGGCTAGAGCCAGCAAGGAACGTGCGAAGGCCCGGGAAAGGAGATGTGCCGGCTCTGGCCTTCGCCCGAGCCGGTACAAGATTCAGTCACCGTTTCGTCCGCGCTGGAGCCGGAGCTAGTCCGCCCTTCCCAGAGCCGGCCAGCAGAAGCACCGCTCCTTCTGCGCTAAGGCTGGAAGATCTTGCCCGAGGCATTTGCGCAAACCAGTGATCATCGTGGTCCCTATCTATGGATTCGCATCACAACGGTGTCAAGCAGAAGACATTTGCGCGATAGCAAAGCACACAGTGAAGAAAGACATTCACACAGCAAAGATTTGCAGGAAATTAAAAGAGTTCTTAGTCATATGGCGAGCGGTTACGTAATGAAGGCCACGCTAAGGGCCGAAATAGCAAAAGGACTCCCCCTCCTAACCCCTAGACTCCTGCTGACGATGCCGCTGTCAAGAAGGGATCTTCGAGGGTGCTCGCCGATCACGGCCAGGGGGAGTAGGCGCGGGCGCAGCCGGAGCCGTCGACGACGCGGACGCAGAGGATGGGTGACCTAGCGCGGTGGGTCAGGATGAGAGACCATCCCCGCTCTAGGCCATAGTCGGCAAAGAACCGCTCCCACCCCCGGTGAGGTAGCTCTTCCCCTCCTCGTCGTGGAGGACCTCGACGTCATACAGCGGCTGTCCGCCGCTGCCATCTTCAATCATGAAGCTCGTTGGGAGGTTCTTCCCCATCGTGCCGACGAAGCTGGCAGGGAGCGGAAGGCGCTCCTTACTCCCGACCAGCAGGGGCACCATGGCAGTGGCGAACCCGTGCTTCGGGACATAAGAGAGTCGCTGTTTGGTCGGCGGGCGCAGCGGCGGCGTTCGCACCTTTTTGGCAGCCGCACTGGAGGAGCCGCCGACACTCAGGCCAGCGAGGCCCGGAGGGACGGCCCCGAATGCCATCGCGGCACCGACGAGGGCAGCCGCCGCCTCCAGGGGCGTTCCAGTGAGACCGGCGACGGAGGTCATGGCCGCGGGGACTACGGCGCCGGCGGCGGCCACGGCAACGATCCCACCGGGGGCCGCGACGACGGCGGTGGAGCGGCCGGCCCCGAAAGGCTCGGCGGCGGCCGCGGCCGCGAGCGCTGCCAAAGTTTTCTTATTGCGGCTGCCCGGCGGGCGGCCGCGCCTCCGGGGCACTGGCGGCGTCGCTGCCAAGCCTCTGGCTCCGTCCTGGCCTCCGAGCGGGCGACCGCGCTCGTGCCCGCCCGGCCCATCGCCGGCTCCGGCCCCAGTTCCGCTGGTTGCCCCGAGCGATGACATCGAGATCGAAGCGGGGGTAGCGAAGGCGACGGTTTGATGAGACGAAGGAATGGAGGCGCTCGGAAGTGAAGAAAACCCTCGAGGGATACGAGATTTAAGGGCTGGCAAGACGCAAAAAGCCGAGCCGGTTTAATGCAATTAAATCGTATGCGTGGCGCTTCGATGGGACACGTCGCTGACGCCAGCCCCTTTTCGTTACATGACGTTTATCGGAATCATGACGGTGGTGATTCCGAAGTCAAAATGACAAGACTAGCCACTGGCACGCTGCGCCGGCCGCCGCGTGGGAACAAGACCTGGAGCGGCGCAAGTTCCCAGGAGGCAGCATGCCGGCTCGCGGCCGCCAGCCGGGTTGCATCTTGGAACCGGCTCGTCTCGAGACGGCCGGGAGAACTCCGCGAGACTCAACCCCGATGATTAGAGCGACCGAGCCGGACCAAAAATCCTGGGACTTCGATAAGAACAAGCAAGTCTTCGGCGAGAAGAGGAACCCGCCGAAGCCCCATGCTAGCCCATGAGACTTCGCCAGTTTCGGGGGCTAGTGTCGTGGGGATGACTTATGGGGGATGCCACGTGCTGAGCTATTTGCCGGCTGGCATCCCAGGAGTCTCCATGGCTCGAAGACAAGAAGACCGGCTCCGCCTGGAGGGCCGGCTGCGCCAGCAGCCGACTGGCGATTCAACCGTGGAAGGCCGAAGCCGGGCGACAAAGACAAGAACCCACCAACGGCTGTTTCGCCGAAAGTGGGCCGGCCCCGACAAGAGCGACAGAGGCCAAGGACAGGAGTGACAAGCGCCATGACCAAGTCCAACCAATCAGCGACCAAGAACCCTTCCCCACGATAGGATCCAAGGCAAAAGGGAGGGTATATGCCTCCCAGATGCCGGTCCCAGGGGAAAGGTACTTTATAAAGCGAAGCTGTCAGAGCAGGGCGGGGGGATCACGCCCAGGACACCGCCGCCAAGGAGCCGGCAGCCGGCCGAATCGTTACCCAACCTGTAACCAGGGCCCTGCCTATATAAGGGGGCCTGGACCCTTAGCATAGGGGAGATCCGATCTTCCTCTTCCTCCTCTAGCCCGAACAGCTCGAGGAGCACTGTAATCGATACTGTCTAAGCAATACGAAGCAGGCAGGAAGTAGGGGTTTCACCTCCACCCGGGAGGGCCCTGAACCTGGGTAAACCGTGGTGTCTCAGTAGGCATAATCCCGAGCCGGGCCCCTCGTCTCCACCGTCGAGCCCCTCCGATAAGCCTACCCATGGCTACTGTCTCTAAATTCCCACGATAAATGGAGAGGGAAATGAAATTTCTTTGGTGAAGATGCAGATCGGTGCCTCCTCCTTCAATCCTCCAAAGATCAAGAGTTTTGGTTGGCTAGAAGAGGATATCCATGGAATTTGGTGTTTTTGCAATGGGGGTAGGTGAGAGCTTCAAAGATGAACAATGTACATAAACATGAAAACACTACAACTTTGACATATAAATAGTAGAATATTTGTTGTTAGCAAGTAACTTTTCCCTGGCCCAATCAAATAACACAAGCCAAAACATCAATACTGGAATACGTAATTGGTATTCATTTACCATGAATCGAGATAACACTATGATGATGACTGAAGGCTAGGAAAACATAGAAATAACCCTTGCAATGTATATCATGACAAAACCCTTGGGTGGATAAGCACCACAGAGCATCAAGTTCTTGAAGAAGTTTAAATACACTCGCCAAAATTACATGAACAACACATAAGCACATTAAGGTATATCGAATTTAGCAGAACAAAGTTATATGTGAGTTTAAGCATCATATATAGTTCTTTTGTTAGGTTTGTAAAGGTTGCAGGTCTTGAGTATGTAAATTCCAAAGAGCCTAATCCTTCCAAAAAAGTCTAGGCTAATAATGCTTAGAAAATTATGGATCCTGGGAAGCCTAAAGTATATTATAAATCTACTCCTACAAATTTATGCACAATACGACTGGGTGGAAGCCAGGAGCAATAGCACGTGAAGCCAAGAAATAACAGCCATGTAAGCACAATTTGGGAAAGAAAGATAGGATGACTACTTACCCAATTTCCTGTTCTCGGTATATCTGGAAAAAAGACTTATGCGACAACCATTCAACACACACTTATCTATCATCTTCCTTGGAAATTTTCTCATTTCTTTTTGTTCGGCTTCAGCCATGCCCTTTACATATCTTATCAACCAGATTAAGCAACTCTAGTGCATAAAGTGTAGAACTTTTGAAAGAAAGATAATCTAACATTATCTTCAATAAACCCAGTCATGGCCTGACACAGTTGATGATATTAGTCCATTAATTTCAGCTGCAAGTGTTTCATATGAAAAATGTTTAAGTACTGTTAGGTTTCATATTATATAGCTTATAAAAATAAGTAATTGTGAAATCTGATCATGAGTATCAACTACTGCATCCAAAACAACGCATTTACTAAAATGGACACCTATTCAGGATGTAATTTTGGATCCACATATATTCCTAAATTAACTAATTAAAATATGAGGCATTATATATCTGCATACTCAAATCTTGGGAAAAAATGATGCAACTCTCACCGATTGTTTGCAGGGTTGATCAAAGCAAGCACAAGTAGTGGGAGGTGTCTGCTAGAAGTGTACATCACAACACAACCGCCAACACGATGTATTCCAGCTCCGTTCTTCATCCATCTTGAATCTCGAGTTGCCTTGGTTGCCTCCCCGGCTCCTGCTACGTCAAAAATTGTGGAGAAGAAAAGAGCGCAGCAACATGGTGGTGGGGTGATGACCAGAGATGGCTTTGTCCTGGCGGAGGACAGAAACGATAAAGTTGTAGCACCAATCTGTGATTGGGAGAACGGAGGTTAGCCCAAGAGAAAGATGTAGAAGAGGAAAAGATAAATCTACTGGATCAATCGGTGAAGAAGATCGGCGGGGAAATATCCAACCCACGCCACAACCAACGACCACCGTGGAGGTCGGCTAGGGAGACCTTGAGGAAGACTTCGGGTAGGCGGCGCCTTGAGGCAGGAGGTCGATGGAGATGTTGGCATGGGCGGCATCCTGCCTGACGGTGCCGGGGTCGATGCAGGCACAAGCGACACCGGGTCAGTGCGAGCGCAAACGGCTACATGGAGTCTAGGCAAGAGGAGGATATCCACCGGAAGGAGGGTGACATGGATGGAGATATCCATTGGGCGATGGGAGATATGGTGGGGATTGGGGAGAGAGAAGAATGGGGAGAGATAAGACCGCTTTGACCAAATGAAGAAACCAGAAACCTGAAAAAAACAGAACACTATAGATGACACTGTAGATGCACGAATTGCACATCTACAGTGCCTATGGATGAGTTGGCAGCGGTCTGGGATCTCTAAAACTTTAAACTTTTATATATGTATAGATGGGGTCGGAAACGCTCCATATGCTATGGATAGAATTCGGACTGCTACTCAGGGAATTTGGACCCAATTCCGGGCCTAAATTCCACCCCCCTCCAAACGCCAGAATTTGAATCAGAATTCCGCAATTTCTATTTCCTAGCCAAATTTTGTACATCCAAACGAGGTGTTAGCTATATAGACAGAGTAGACGTAGTTGTGGTCAACGTGAATGTAGTTGATGCGGACAGGGTCGACGATGGCAAGTGCGCGATGGCGAGCCCCTGAACATTGTTGGGATCGCCAAAGTATGTTGCTGATGTCGACGAAATCGCAAATCTTGAGCGTGAGCTTCCGCACACAGAGGCGAGATGATGTCGAGCCCCTAGCGATGCTGAATGCGCGACAGCGAGCCCCCAAGCGTGGCAAGCCGCAGATGACGCGGACCAGGAGACGGCGGAGTCAACGCGGATGTAGTTTACATGGACATAGTCTACGCAGAACTACAACTTGGTTGATTAATATTATTGTATTGTCATTAGTCTTACTATTTTCATATACCCTTGTTTAGATTGTAGATTCAAATAAATTGAACATTTCTTTTCATCTTTTTTTTGTAGGCATGGAGCTTTCTATGGCTTGCTATAGAAACAAGTAAATTTGACATTTTTTCTCTATATGATAATGTCCATTTCTCATGTTCTTTACCTGATCACTTAAAGTATCGTGTGTTTACAGGCTTCTGAGTGGAATTCAAGTTTTGCTCATCAAGCAAGGAAGATTGTCGTAATTACATCACACCTTCTTAGTGATGTACATCGATTCATTCTATGCTACTTGGAAAACCATGGAATTGTTTCATATTGTACTATTTTTTTCCGAGGTGCTATACACTACTACAAATGTTATTTGTGATACCTGGTTTGCTTATGAAGTGCCTGACCACCCTGCTAATTCTTAACGTATATTTTTAAAATTACGACCGGCATGAAAGTTCATTCTCTCAAAAAAGCATCGAAATACATGTTGCTTACCATCAGATCATACTGGTAGCAGTGCATCTAATCTTTCTGCATTGTTTCATCTCTATTTGTTAGCGACTTGTAGTTGCATGTTCCATGTTACAAAAACTTAATTGATTTAGCTTAAGGTCTACATGAGTCATGCACTCTCTGATTCATGCAGTACACATGTGTTGAGTGTATATGTATTAAAACTTGCCCTACTTGGTTGAGCTCCTATGTGCATATTTAAATATCTCATTTTATGTAGTAGCCATATATAAGGGTATCAGTAAGAACTTCTTTGTGCATATTGCTTTCTCTACGATCCACAATAACTTATGCATTCCTGAACCAAAATGTTGAGTAATTGCCATCTTGCTATTATTATTCACTTTGCTATTTTAGGACCTTAAATATATTTCAAATTATTATCCTAAAATAGTGCAAGGAACCTTTTGAACCTTTGGTAATCTAACGCAGGTTGGTCACTCAGCCTATGTTGATTCCCCACTTGGACTAGATTCTTTAAGAGAGTATGAGACATTACTCAACTAGGACAATGAGGAGCTTCTAAAGAGGAGTGGGAATTTGAACAATGATAAAGATAACATTCCTTACACAAACAGATTTTACATCAAACGGATAACAAGTGCAGTTATGGCATACACTATGGCCCTTCTGAATGCAGGCCAAGGAAAGAAGATTTCTCTAATGATGACTTATGCCAGGTAGAAGAAGGAGGAAATAGGTTGTCTCTAACCGCGTGTCACTTTCCAATGAATCTAACCCAAGGAAAAATATGTCCCTGCACATTTATATTGTCGTAATGCTACATCTGGTCGACTTTGTAGAGTTGTATGGCTGTTAACTTGCTATCATGGTTATCTAATCGTGATACTATGACAAGTGAGCCGTGATCTGTACCAATAGAGGATGGGATGTCATGTGAGATCAAGGCGGCGACAGCAGGCCTTACCGTCCGAGCGTGGTGCAAATCACTAATCACTTTCTTGTTGACATGCAAGTAACCCGTTGAACAAGTTTGTTGGAAACACACAACAAATCCACTTCAATTTAAAAAAAATAAACTTTGAATAAAAATCTGACTTGATCCCTAATGCCCGATCAACAAAATATAGTATATGAACTGTAATGTGTATGAGGCTTCAGATCAGTAAAACTTATCTTTTGTTCTGTCTATATTGTAGCAGAGAGGAGGTTATGGAGAACTTACAGGGGGTCAGAACTGATGTGTTCAATCAATTGCAAAGTATCTTGATTTTTAAGATGAAACCTTCATGGATTTGATAAAATCTTCATGGTCCGACCAAACGAAGGGAGGACAGGAGAAAAGGGGAGGGGGAGGAGGGCGCTGAGGCCGGGGCGTTGGTGCACGGTTGGTTGTGTGGTTTCCAACCAGATTTCGCTTGTACTTTACAATAAAATTCCCGCAGACTATCCAAATCGTAACTGTCCGTACTCTCATTGGCCCATATATGCACTTCATTTTTTAGCCTTGAAAATGACATATACTGTGAAAAATTCCTAGCTTTTATAACTGGTGATACGATATCCAGTTGACTCCCGAGGCTTGTATGTTAGTGGAAGATTCTCACATACCGCAATTTTTTTGACTGAATTTTTGGGCGAATTTTAGCGATGACTTAATATAGGAGGGAAATGTTCAACGCGTTGTAAAACTATTGTAGTAGCTACTTTGAATGTATTGAAATGCAATGCATGGTGGGGCTTTGTTTGGACTCTCAAAGTTCATGTACCTTTCTTTAGATGTGGGGACATGCAAATATGTGAGGGTAAAGAGTAAGCGCTAGATGAAAATTAATCCATCCATAACCGGTAAAAGGAGAATCGAGCGGTTAATAGAATAAGATTATCGATGTCTTTATATATTCTCTTTTTTCGGAGTTTGACGATGAAAAAGTAGGTGTGAGTCCAATGATCAATATAACTATACGTCCGTGGCAACGCACGGGCATTTAACTAGTCTAGTATATGATCATAGTTGTGTTTACAGAGAGCCGTCGTAGATGGAGGGTTATCTATCTAATCTGTTGTCTGATGTATCTCTAGGGGGGTGCCTCTGGTGGCTTTATATATGCAGCCAGTTAGGGTTTACAAGGTTTCTTATCTTCTACTCCAAGCCGGTGTGTTGGGCCTTGCGAGCTTCATGTATATCCTTCGAGGGGGCTTGTTACTTGGCCGATAGCGAGTATGCTAAAAGTGAGGACCCGATGGGTCATGTCCTCGTCAACAGGTGCCTCCGCCGGGATCCTAGCGAGCGGTGAAGCTGCGAGCATTAGTTGCATCACCCGTCCTTCTCCGTGCAGCGAGCTCCATCATCCTATGGTGAGGGAGGAGATGTGCTGTGCGCTCATGCTGAGATGGGATAGAGAACTCATGCGACTACCTGTCACAGGCGATGGGAATAGGGAGGACCTTTGTGTAGCAAATAATAGATTTTGGATCTTTTTACAAAATGAACCGTCTATTGGGTTTCCAGTTGCCATGTAGTCCTTACAGGTGGGCCCAAGTGATTATAAAACGACTTAACAAACTTAAGTCCAATAATAGTGTTTTCTGTCACACGCTTGCCCCAAAAATAATATTTAAATATCACCCAATCTAAAAGTGGTAGTTTTTCTAAAACAATTGCCTCATATAATGATTTTGCATCATTCACTCCGTGTTACACATGATTGTAAACAAATCACTAGTGTGATTGTAAAAGCAACCGTAGCTCATTGCCCGTGTGAGTCAAACGGAGTGGCAAATAAATAAGGTAGATATGTGTTAAGGAAAATGTAGGGTCACTGGTTAGATGATCAACCATATTTTCTGGTGCATAAATTTGTTATTTTTCTGAAATGCAGGATGAGACCTCCACCTCTGCCGTTAAAACGATGCACACGCCTTTCTTTATTAGATTAGCAATAAACATCTAACAAAAAGCATATATAAAAAAGATTTGAAGCCACCATATAAGACCTATTAACATTGAAAATAAGCGAAGATCATACTATTACTCTATTAGGGCCTTGTGCCATAAAAACATATAAATCTCCATCCGTACCCCGAGATACCCTTTTAGATGAAACGGGAGCATAACTTGTAAAGTCTCGACTCTATTGTGGTAATAAAGTTTGCTATTTATTTTTTTGAGACCATTCTGGCCTCAAGAACCAAGTTACAAATTACAGTCCCGTGTTGAGTATACTCGGTGCGTGATCGAGGTTCTTCTCATCCAAACTAACTCACAGGAACAGTAAAACTAAAAAAAATCTAAATTAGTACGTTATGGAAAACCCAGCCGTCGCCTCTTTGACCTAGCCGCCGCCTCCAAGCTTCGCCTCCTCCATAGATTGGTTCCCCCTCCTCCGGCCGGCCTCGCCAGTGTCGGGAGTGGTGGGGAACCCGATCTATGGGTGGAGATTTCAATAAAAGTAGTATTTTCCAAAGATTAGGTTAGTGTTTTGGTAGCTATCTTTATTTTCTTCTACGTCAATGGAGATGTCATCGTTCATAATAAGTGACCTTCAGCTCTTCGTTCGGCGACGAGATCTTCTTCCCAGCGTCAACGGTGGTGCTGTAAGATTACAGTTTTTTAGGTATGGTCTTCAAGATCTTGCTTCGCCAAATCGGTTTTGGATTGTTTCTCCTGGTTGCCGCGAGGAGGGTTATCCTCGCAATATTTGTCCCGACTGCTATATCTTCGACAATGGTGATTCGTACTCTCGGCTTTCTAGCGACGTTGACAAGGCTGTTCGGTTTCTCTTCCCTGGAATACTGGTGTTGGTACTCTTGCTGATGTGGTATGATTGCTTTAATGGTTACATGCATGCACGTAGCCTTGGCACTGCGGCTCAAATTAAAAAAAAAGAAGAACCACTATTGGTATTTACAGGTTTATGGTTTGCTATCTGTGCCATTATCTTTTGACTGGCTTCAGAAAAATACAAGATTGTGTCATGGAAGAAGAAGAAGAGTTTGAATGCCTCGAAGATTAGCTTGTTTTTTCTTAGACTTTATTTTGTAATCGTTGGAGACAGCTTATATATCTCTACCATGTACTATTCGTTGCTATAATAAATTATGATATTGTTTCAAAAAAAAATCTAAATTAGTTTTCCTAAAAATCCTCCTAAAATAGTTTAACAGCCCGATTTTTATTCTCTGCAGTCTATCCAAACAGCCCTCAGAAAAAAAGCAGATCCAAGTGCGAGTAAACCAAACCCGAGTAGCGAGTAGTGCCCAACCCCCGTGCGAAACCTCGCGGACTTCCCCTGCCGCAGCGGCGACGACGACCGGGCGGCGCCGCGATGGATTCGAGGCCGCGCGAGGTGGACGCCCCTATCGAGGCGGCCGACGGCGCCGCTGCGCCGGCCATCGCGCAGGTCGAGGTCGAGGTCGAGGTCACCAAGCCCCGCAACGACAAGCGCGGGTACCGCCGCGTGGTGCTCCCCAACGCCCTCGAGTGTCTCCTCATCAGCGACCCCGACACCGACAAGGTCAAACTCCGTCGCAGGCTCTTCGATCAGGATTGGGGTCGGGGTTTTTGTGGTAGCTGCTGGGTTTCGCCTCGATTCTGAATTCGTGATTCGTTTGCAGGCGGCGGCGTCGATGAATGTCTCGGTGGGGTACTTCTGCGACCCCGATGGGTTGGAGGGGCTCGCTCACTTCCTCGGTTAGCGCTCTGCTCTGCTTGCTATATAGTAACGTTTTACACGATCCTAGTGATGAAAATCTTAGTGCAGTACTGCAGTTGCGACCTAACAACCTCGATATCTCTGCTACCGTGGTCTCGCTCTTGTTTTGATTTTATGCCTGTGTGGCCCAGCACTGCAATTTGCTAGCTTACTATGAAAGGCTGTTTCAATTGGGATGCCTTTTTATAGAATGCCCTGATATCTTGAGATGTGTGTGCTTTTGGGTTGTTCAATGAATAATCATTAGGGCTACACTGATAATGGAATAGGTAAATACAGGAGGTCAACTAATTGGATGTGCATATTCTTTTCGTAGCCCTCATGTACCGTAAAAACACAGAGATGAAGAAACTGAATTCTGAGCTCCATAGCACTATAGCAGCATGCTACTCGTCACTTTCTTTTGATTACTATATATAATATAGCGGGCTTTCCCTTATCCGTTCGCTTAGGTATCTGACTGTGTAGCGTAGTTCGCCGATTCCCGGGGCTGGCACGGCACAACCGGATCCCCATCCTTAGCCAAAGTCCGTACTTGACCCCGTTCCTGATCCCCAATGCCAGGGTTGAATAGTAGCCAGCCATGAGATCTATACTTTATCCATTGGTCAAGTAGCATAATTGTTTACCTGGTCTTTCTTCTTGGATAGATATGGCTACCTGGCCTCTTGACTGTTTGGAGTTTTGCAAACTCTTTTTGTGGTTAAAGGGCATTGCCCCGATTTCGCTAGTGTAACTAAACTACAAGAGCCAAGGAATTCAGGCCAAACATACATGAAAATAATTTTAAAACGTTGCACATGTTTGCTTGGATAGGTAAAGTAAGCAATATTTTTCTTGTGTATATGTTGTGCCTTTTATGTTTGTCATTTTACTTGTTTTACATATCCCTGTGTCTTTAGGATTTACTTTGAGTAATAGTGCAACACCATCCACTGTATATATCTCATTGTGTTGCTAATCATCTTGTTAGATTGTACTTCTGCATCTAATAAGCTTCATGACATGTATGTTCCAGTACTCCCTCTGACACATAGTACAAAGTTGTACTAAATCAGCGACAGTATATGGATCGGAGGGAATAATATTTTCTGGGTGGTACTGCATTTTTAATCCCTAACTTGCTTTTTCCTGGTTGTACTTTTACAGAGCATATGCTTTTCTATGCGAGCGAGAAATATCCTATAGAAGATAGTTACTCAAAGTTCATTGCTGAGGTATGTAGTTAGCTAGGGTAATTTTTTTTACCTTTCTTGTTTTTCTATTCATTAGTAAGGGTTCTCTGTAATTGATCTAGGTATTATTGTGTTAGTAATTTATTGGATTGAGCTGGAGTTGATTTTAAATATAGTGAGAATGCTTTTAAAGACTAGGTTGTGCAGAAAAACAGCAGCAGGACCCTGAGCATACTGCAATCCTGGCAAAACATCTTTACAATCACAGCAAGCGTTAGAATAGACTACTATTTGGCTAATAGTCTAGTATCTGTGTGATCATTTTCTTCATAGGGTGCTGGTTGGTTGCAGTATATAGTTTATTAACTGAGATATGTGCCCATCATGTTCTGTTTGAGTAAACTGCGAAAATTTGCTGTTGTGGCAATGCCTAAACCATGGTCCTAATACAGCGTAAGGTACCCAGTGCTCAAGAATTTTGAACCATCAAGAATACTACTCCCTATGTCCCAAATTAGCTGTCTCAACTTTGTCTAGATACATATGTAATTACACACTAAAACATGTCTAGATACATGCATATCTAGACAAAGATAAAACGACTAATTTGAGATGGAGGGAGTAGTAGGAAAACTTCTCTGTGGACTCTGCTTGGAGCTAACTGTGTTCCAGACTCATAGTTCCTACAATGATACTACCATCTTTAGGTGGATTCTCTGTTATTAATCAATAATGGTTAGTTGGATAATATGTGTGTTTCTTGCAGCATGGTGGTTCGACCAATGCCTTTACAACTTCTGAGCACACAAACTTCTATTTTGATGTGAACAATGACTGCCTGGATGATGCTTTAGATAGGTACCTTCTGTTTCTTTCTATCTTCTTTTCCTTGTTCTGCAAAAGCTGATTCCAGTTACATGTTGTCTTTCATTTCAGGTTTGCACAATTTTTTATAAAGCCATTGATGTCCCCTGATGCAACTCTTAGGGAAATAAAGGCCGTTGACTCTGGTATATGTTGTTCCTTACCTGTTGCTACTGATTCTACTGAGAGGACCAGCTTCTAATTTTTTTGATTTTCCTCACTGGCAGAAAATCAGAAAAATCTATTGTCAGATCCATGGCGAATGAGTCAGGTACTTTTAGTTTTCAGGCTTATTTTGAATTAACAGCTTTCTGGTGGAAACTTTATTCTGTTAAAGTTGGATGGTATTAAATCTGACAATTTTAAGTTGTGGCGATGATTTTTCGCTAAATAAGAACCATCCTTTTTAATTTTGGGCCTTTTCATACATGTCTTAGAAGTATCATATTGCAATTCAATTATTTTCTTATTGTTTTTCACGCCATGAAGGACGAATATCTTGGTAGCAGCATTTCATATCATTGCTGAGAATATCTTTTCCAGAAACATGTGTTTGGAGAAGTTTAATTATTAGCTTGGTTGAACCTGCAACATTGGCAACCATCTTAAGGGCTGTGACCCATGATTATAAAAAAGGCCCATCAACGAAGTAATAACAATTAGATAATTAAAGATTAGATCAAATTTGAATTATTTCACTTATTAGGGTGTTTTTATTAAGTTCCATGCGCCAAGCAGTGGAACCGAAAGTCCAAACTGATGGAGAAGGGCGGACAATATATCTCAACACTCCTCACGTCTAGGCTCTGCCAGTCCTTAGACGTGGGATCGATGCAGGCCGCAAAGATTTTGGGCACTGTAATTTCCATCTCAACTAGTCAGACCGAGTTCGTTACTGGTTGGATTGCATGCGAATCATAAAAGCGGTGGCCCCACATGAGAGAATGCGGATAAGATCGATCTAACCATGGATGGAATCATGAAAAACGTGTCACCTACAGACGCGCAGAGCGGGTTGATGATCCAAGCACTGCATCATCGATGTAGTGACCACATCGTTGGAGTAGACGTGTCGTGGATCGATTCTGAGTAGAGTAGAGGCATGTGGTAGAGGATGAATGGTGAAGGGCGATGCAAAACGCCTTCCTAATTTAGAGCATGCAGTTGTATTTCATGTTATTTGCTGTTACATTTTTTTTCCATTTTCTATTATTCATCTATACTCTTCTGGTTTCAGCTCCAGAAGCATCTTTGCTCGAATAACCACCCATACCACAAGTTCAGCACTGGTGGGTATTTAGCCCTCATATCAATGTACAGTCTAATTTTTGTGAACATCCGTGAGACACTGCAACTATACTGCTTTATTGCAACGAAATTTATGTTTTATCTTTATATTTATATCTTAATGTTAGTGTCGTAAGTATTACATGAGAAAATTTTAAGAAGATATTGGATTTTACCTCTGTTTCAGTTATAGAATTTTGTAATGCCGCAAGAAATAATTCAATGTTGCCGTAACTATCACTTCAAAATTTCAACATGTTAGCCTTGCCCATAGCAAAAGAAAAAGTACTCAACTACTTCTTATACCTTGAGAATAACTTGTCTTCCATTGCTATGGGTGGGTGTACAATGCTCTCATTTCTTATCACCAGTGGTGCTCCCGATGTCCCTAAAGGAAGTGTTGGTTCAGCCTGGCATAGCGTCGTTAAATTGTGATTTTTTTACCACAAACATATGCATAGTGTGGCTGTACAAACATTGATTTCTGTAGAATTGTCACCGAAACAAAACAGTTACTTTAATATTATAATCAAAGCTGTAACCTGGAGACCATGTCAAAGTTGAAGATAACACTTACAGACATGGAAGTTATGATGTGATTAATTCGCACACATGATATTCTATTAATTTCTCTTTGACTCTTTTATCAGAAGTCATGGAAGTTATGGCGTGAGCTGAACAATTTTCGTTACTTGGGGGAATGGGTTAACACTAGTTGTTTATGACGAAGTTTCTGCTCATGCATCATGTAGGAAATTGGAACACTTTGGAGGTTAAACCAAAGGAGAAAGGATTAGACACAAGGCTTGAGCTTATCAGTTTCTATGATTCACACTACTCAGCCAACTTGATGCAGCTGGTTGTGTATGGAAAAGGTTTTTCATCAGACCATGTTACAACTTTTTTCATTTCGTTACAGATTCATATTTTCCCATATCCCTTAACATCTGCTGTATTTGCAGAGAGTCTTGACAACATTCAGACCCTTGTCGAAAGTAAGTTCTGTGATATCAAGAATGTTGAGAGGAAGCCATTTTGTTTCCCTGGTCATCCATGTTCAAGCAAAGATCTCCAGGTTTTATTTGCTTAGAATGAGTTCAATTCAAATGCACTACTTGGCCAAGTGCCATGAAGTGTTAAGGACACTTGCACACATTTATCTGATATTTGATAACTCGCAGATCCTTGTTAAGGTAGTTCCCATAAAACAAGGTCATACTTTGCGAGTACTGTGGCCAATCACTCCAAATGTCAGGCATTACAAGGAAGGTCCTTGTAGGTATGTGAGCCATCTAATTGGTCATGAAGGAGAAGGATCTCTCTTTTACATTCTAAAAAACTTGGGTAAGTCTCTTGTCTATTTGATGTAACGTGATTTATACTTCTTATTTTCAAAGCTGCTTTGCTAGTAACACTTAGCTTGTGGTTGCTGAACTTTGTTGTGCTTATTCTATAATCTGATGTAGAAATTAGCTATAAAAGTACTAAAGTAGGCAAGCTTGGGTCGAACAAACATAAAAATAGGCAAAAGCTGGTGGCCAAACGGGATTATTAAAATCCACAATGCCGAGCGCAGCCTAAGACTATCCTGCAGCAGGATTTTACTGGGAGTTCAAATTTTGTTTTTTCTTTACTGCTTATACTAATGCCTATTGCCCTAATGGAATGTTTGGATATGCACTGATGGTTAGTGCAATTTGATTTCAAGAAAGTCTTAGTCTTTCAGTTGTGTGATGACTGATTTCTAATTAGGGTTGGTTAATGCCATAGCGCTTGGCTCTTTTCCTTTTGTGCATGCTGCTGCACAGTTTTATATAACTCTCCTGTCTCCTTGTATATATAGAACTCCTTTTTCTTAGTGTTACATACTCTCCTGTATTGATTACTATTTGTTATCTGGTATGTCATCCTATCAAGTCTTTTAAGTCATTAGTTCTGTACTTTTGTTCACTTCATCAAATTTTAAGGGGCTAATGTGGTGTTCTAGTGTCAGAATTGAAAGTCAAAATACATTATTTATACACAACATGCAGTGAAGGGAAGAACAAAAGCATCCCACACGCACAACACTTGGATAGGGAAACCCCAGATTTGGAGCTACTGTTATATAATCCATCCGTTGGCGTTATTGTCAACTTAGTTCCATTGATTGATATGATCAACTTGGTCATTCTTGACCTGCAGAAGCATATTTTTTGATATTTCGTAGTGGTTGCCCAAATTAATTTTGTATGCTGTTAAATTCTCCAGGATGGGCTATGAGTTTGGAATCAGGGGAAGGGGACTGGAGTTATGAGTTTTCTTTCTTCAGTGTTGTTATACAACTCACAGATGTAGGCCATGGTGAGTTCTCGTTCAAGAAAGGCCATTTGATATTAATCTTTTGAAATGCAAGTGATGTCACCATTTGATATTTGGTGTCATTGATGATAGAGCACATGGAAGATGTCATTGGATTGCTGTTCAGATACATTACATTGCTTCAAAACTCTGGAACTCCGAAGTGGATTTTTGATGAGGTGAATTTAATTTCAGATTATGTCTTTTTAATTATTGTATGTACGCGGTATCAGGATAAGCTTTTTAAGTATGGTAAACAGGCTGCTGCCCAAAAACAATCATCATAATCAATTACTGGGGTATAAGTCCCAGTATTACTTAGCTGCTGCGTACACTTAGTTGTGCAGTGAGTAGCTCCTAATTGTTGCTGTTGGCCTTGCTAAACAAGCACCTTTGGACTGATGATATACAAAATTGCACCTCTTCTTGTCTTACTCAAACATAACATGCATGCTGCCTTCAAACAGTTTATTTTGTGTTGCTACTTTTTAATTTTTTTTATCAGAAGATAAAATATGAAACATATTACAGACTGGTAAGTACTAATGACTTGAACAGATTTTAGGCATCACATAGATTTTTTTTTGTTCAGCCTGATGCTTAGTAACTGTCTTACTTTCTTTGTGACTGTGAAGCTTCTAGCCATCTGTGAGACAGGATTCCACTATCGAGACAAGAGCCCTCCTTCGAATTATGTTGTCAATATTTCCTCAAACATGCAGGTATATTCGAGTTATTTCTTTAACATATCCGTTGCCTGGTTGTCGTGATTTTCATCTCCCCTACCCCCTTTGTATGTGCATGTACGGAGTTAGAAATTGATACAATAAAGTTCCAGTGTGTATTGGCTATTCAATTTCCTATTTCTTGCAGTGTTGCACTTAACAAAATTGTGCAGAATGTCAGACATTTTGATATTTTGACACTATTTAATTCCGTTCTAATTATTCTTTATAAGTGCTACATGAGTTTTACTTCTTTTTGCCATTTCTCATGTTTTTCCTCATTGTTCTTTACTGTAGATTTTTCCACCAGAAGATTGGCTGATTGCATCATCTGTACCTTCAAAGTTCTCGCCAGATGCTATTCAGAGGGTGCTAAATGAATTGACTCCAGATAATGTTAGGTAGGCATGAGAGCATTTTTGTGCCACATCAGGCTCTCCTGTTCGTTCGTATTTCCAGTTATTGATATTCTCACACACATTGTATGCTCAGCACATACTTAGTTAAAAACTGATGATTTTTGTTACGCAAGTCGGTTTACCTCCAGTCCAATGCTCTTATCCTCGATATAGTGTCAAACCACGTTCTTATTTTTTCTCCCTTTTATCTTTTGGATCTCATCGACATCATAATTCATTATATTTATAAAATCGTTTGTGTTTGATGACTTAAATGGTTCACCACGTCTCCATGTCTAAAGATCCTTTCTTTGTGTATACAAAGGATATACTTTCCAAGGCTTAGAGCATCTCCAGTAGATGATGTATAATTAGGGCACCAAAACTAATCCCGAAAAGTTCTAGGACAGGAGAGAGAAGGTTTTATGGCACCAGAAAAGTTTTTGCTATAACAGATGCCCTAAAATTTGGAAAGCAATTAGAACATGAGATCCGATGGTGGTGAGGGAGGGAGGCGCATCTGGCGGTCGCCAGGCGCCGAGCTCGATTTTGGCCGGCGGAAGTCTCCGGAGTCCAAGGAAAGGCGGCGAGGGCGGGGCTGGGGCCGGATGGGAGCCGGGGGATGCGGCCAAATCCGGCAGTGCCGTGCTGACCGAGCATCGAGAGCTTGGCAAGGACCAGCGGCGCCCCCCCAGTCGCACGAGGGTAGCAGCTGCCGCTAATCGATGTCAGTCGGCTGCAGCGGTGCTGTAATGACCATCTTGGGCGGCAGGGCGAGGAACTAGCAGATTCGGGCAGGGGCGTCCCGACATCCAGAGGCTGTCGCGGGGATTGTGGGAGAGAATCCGAGCGGCAGGAATGAGTGGTGAGTTGATGGCGAGGCTGATGGAGCTGCGGCGGTGGCGTGCGGCGGCGATATCTGGCTGGAATAGGTGTTGGGCGGCGACGATTGGACGGTGTGGAGGTTGGGTTCCGGCCACAACTTTTTTGGTATAGGGCATATGATGGGGCAGCCACAGAGGTGCCCCAAATATGCATCACTTGCAGCAAATTTTTAGGGCACGCCCTAAATTTTCTTAGCACAATATAGAGATAGGGCATTTGCTGGAGCTGTGTTTTTGGGTCCAAAACTCCAAATGCCCTAAAAAACAGTTTTTAGGGCATCTGTTGGAGATGCTCTTATTGAGAGCACATGAAAGCACATCTTGTTGTCATTTTCCAATAGAAACTTTACAATCAGTAGCTGAACTAAAATAGTGTGCCAATTATAATGATTCATGATGATAATCTGATGCATAAATATGTTTCGGAGGGAATTGGGTACCTGTCACTGTGATTCAATTGCACATTTAATTGGTCAACACTCAACAGTAACAAGAGGTCCTGTATTTCTCTTTGCGTTATTCTTCAACTGTTGGTTCCAGCTTCTGACAAACAATATGTGAGATTGTTACATGTAGCTCTTGATAAAGATTCATGACTCGTCTGAACAATAAAGACGTTATGTATTTTTGTATGTTGGTAAGGCCTTTTGTAGCAAGAGAAGCTATAGCCAGAAAGATGATGTAGTGAAGATGATTTCCAATTACCATAAGTTTGATGTTTATGCTCACAAAACAGTGAATAGAATTTCGTTATTTAATTTTTAAAATCCATGAGAGTCCCAAATCTTCTTTGATCCATCTGAAGGTCATGTGCTTTTCTCTCTCTCCTTTTCCGCAGCATGAATCTATTCCTTTTTGTTTTGCTTTTCTTCTTTCCCCTGTCCAATTATATTTTCGTATGGAATTTATTTTAATTGAGTATCTTCGGTATCTCTTTCAGAATTTTCTGGGAATCAAAACTATTTGAAGGGCAGACAAACTTAACAGAACCATGGTATGGTACGTCATATTGTGTTGAAACAGTGACTCCTTCCACTATGCAGGTATACCTTTGGATGTTTTTCTCCAATTCCTAAGATCCAGAAAAATATACAATTTCTTATGTTAAAGAGTTGTGTTACAGAAATGGGTAGAAAAGGCTCCCAATGAAGATTTACACCTGCCAAAGCCTAATATCTTCATTCCAACTGATCTTTCATTGAAAAAAGTTGAGGAAAAGGTATTTATTTTCAGCAAACTGTGTACCTAATTTTGTTATCGTAAACTGATCACTCATCTCTTTGGCTTGTCCAGACAAGTTTCCCTTGCATGCTGAGGAAAACACTGTTTTCCAGATTGTGGTACAAGCCCGACACACTGTTTTTCACACCCAAGGTCTACATCAAGATGGATTTCCATTGTCCTCTGTCCCAGAGCTCTCCTGAATCATCAGTTCTTACTGGTGCATTCACGAGGTTGCTGATGGATTATTTGAATGATTATGGTATGTATCAGTAATTGAGATTTCTAATGCATGATTCTTATGGCACAGTTGATTATGTTCTTGCAGTAACTTCTTGATTTCTATTTATATGAGGATCTCATTTGGTACACGTATATTTTATTTCAGATAGGGCATATACAACTATACTAATCTACTATACAAGAGTGTGGTGAAGTAGGATTTTTTTCTTTTGTTTCTGTGTGGTAGCTTTATATTTCCTATTTGGCCAAACTGGAGCTCGTGCTAGCTAGTTTACACTATACGCCCGTCATCCACTCTTATCTTACAAGTGAGAGTGCATCCTTCAAAAAAAAAAAAAAACAAGGTGAGAGTGCAGGAAGTGTAAACAATTGTGGGAGGGGACAGGGACAGGTTGAGATGAGATTTGTTTTGTACCTACAGCCTAGAAGCTGTTTGATTTATATCCTTATATGTCAGTTACACATTAAGACTGTTCTGTATATAGTGAAATATTAATGGGTAAATCACATAGTCACCTGGTGACTGCTTGCTTCATGTTTTACGGAGCTATCTCCAGATTACTTTTCCTTTGGTTCATTTCCCTGTTGCAATTACCCACCATTTTTTTGTTTTGCTTTCAGCTTATGATGCTGAAGTTGCTGGCCTGTATTATGCTGTTATTCCAAACGACATTGGTTTTCAGGTTAGTTATGCTATTAAAGTTGTAGAAGAAATTGTTTGTTCCTTCGTTGATGATCCAGATGATAATATGGTGCAATAGTTACTGTTAGTGGTTGTAGTAACCATGTGGTACTGTTAACTGAGCTGCTGGTATAGAATTAGTTGGACATTTGAGTCAGTTTCCTTGCTGGTTAGGCTTAATTCCTGTTGCAGATCATTTCTTAGTGGTCAAGCATACTGATCCATATGAAATAAACAATAAAAATATTTCTCTCCTCCGTTTTCTATCGCTTAACTCTCTTAGTTCTCATATCATATCCATGTCTATTCTCCCCTTCAGATACTGGGCTACAAACCAATCAGAAGACTTTTTTTTGTCTCTCTGCAAAATTCGACAGAAAATTGATACTTGTACTACTGTTATCAGTATTTTGTGACATAGGCTATAAGGTAGGGGATAATACGGAGATGGGTTTAGAATTAGGGTGTGGGGCTCCATTAGGGTTAATATTTTTTGGCACACCTTTTTTCTTCACTTGTTGTGTGTTACAAGCCTGCGCTGTTGCCTGTCCGTAGAAGTTGATAATGGATGTTTCAGGATTTATTATTCAAATTTCATCTTGTGGACAGGGATCAGAACTCATGACATGATATGAGATGTGCCTTACCTTAACTATTCTTGTTTTCTGATCGCCCCATATTTCCGTTTGATTATAGGTTACTATGGTTGGCTATAATGATAAAATGACAACCCTTTTGGAGACTGTTATTGGCAAAATTGCAGATTTCGAAGTTAAGGTTGACCGTTTTTCTGTGATAAAGGTAATGGTCAGTGCTACACTATTAAGTTGTTTTCTAACTGTTGGTTATTAGGTGACCTCTGGAAGTAACTTTTGTTGTTAGCTATTTAGCCGGGTTGGAAAATTGGAGAACATGTACGTGATTCTCTAATCCTTGCCAGAATTACTTCATTTGTGGAAAATGCAGTAATGAGATGTATAATATTGTTGTGCTGTGTATTATTAATACTTTGGCAAATTGGACTAGGGAAAATATCATGCATTGCCTTTGAAGCCTTCCGCATAGGAACTGCTCTAGCTGAGAGTGAATATGTTATTATACTACTAATCCTCAACAATTGATGAATTCAGTCACATGTTAATATTGTACTCAAGTACACATGAGGATTTTATTCAATCCTCTTACTGCTATATCTGGTGCATTATTTGACCTGACAAAGATGAAAACAAACACTTATCACCTAACGCCCTTATTTTGATTCGGATTAATTTGGCGGCCATATATATGCAATGCAATTAGTGGCATATACATGGGCACATGACTTTTAACCATTTCCATTCAAAGACAGAACTGGGTAGCTATGAGCAGGAGAAGGAAAGAGAAGCGCTGCCAATCATACATGTATACCTGATCTTCCGTAGAATTTCTTAACTTGATTAGGCACAACATTGTTTTGGTTAGTCTAGGATGTTCTAAAAGAGCAACAAAGGAGCTTTCCGACATTGTTTTATTCATCTTGTGAGTTTCTACTGTTTTCTTGCAATGCAAGGTAGAATTATATGTATATTTTGTATAATGTGAAAGCGTTTGTCTTTTGTTGCTGTTGTCAGGAAACTATGGCAAAGGGGTATGAGAATTTTAAATTTCAGCAGCCATATCAGCAAGCGATGTACTATTGCAGATTGATATTGGAGGAGCAAACTTGGCCATGGGATGAAGAACTTGCTGCACTTTCTAATCTTGAAGCTAGTGATCTAGAAAATTTCTTGCCTCGTTTGCTGGAAAAGACATTTATAGAGTGCTATTTTGCAGGTTTGTCAATACTAGGCTTGAATGTTTTTGTACTTGCTCATTAACTTATTTAATAATGCTTCTGACGCTTTTGTCGTTCTCTCTTTCTTTTGTTCTCCATTTTATTATTGGTGCACTTTCTTGTCTTTTAACTTGTAGGGCACAGAGAACATCCCAAGCAGCATTTAGCATTAGCTTCCGTTTTTTACCCTTCTAATTATATTATCTTTGTACTCTTAATTACGAAAGGTGATTCCTATTCTCACCACACAGCAGACCTCTCATCATCTCTGACCATTTGGTTCACATCCCCATGCCAATCAACCCACCTCTCTCTTTTGTTTCACTTCCCTCGCTATTAACTCAAGGCATATATGCAGAGAACAATGTCATTTGTGTTCACGGGCAGCATGTCTTTCATCCTGCCAACGTCTTCTTAATCTATGAGCTATCAAAACAAGCCTTATATTTTGAACGTAGTATCTTTACTGGCAGAATAATCTGCATTTCTGTATTGCTGTTAGTATTAATTGCATGTTTAACCGATTATAGGGAATATTGAACCAAGCGAAGCGAAAAGTGTTGTCCAGCATATTGAAGACACCTTATTTAATTCATCCGCCAGTGTTTGCAAATCATTACCACCTTCACAGCATCTTACAAAGCGAATTGTAAAGCTTGAAAGGGGTTTGAAGTATTATTATCCAGCAATGTGCTTAAATCACCAGGATGAAAAAAATTCTTCACTTCTGCAGTATATTCAGGTATACCTTTTTGCACCTGCTTGTTCTTCGAAGTTATTTCTTTTAATCTCATCTTATGTGCATTCAGTTAATACCAATTCAAACTTGCTGCTTCACGCTATAAAACACTGTTTGATTTCTGTTCTATCTGCATAAAAATTTCTTGGCTTCTGCAGTATATTCATGGATTCTTGTCTCTAACAATGTGCCGGTTTTGTGGCTGAGCAGAAGTGGCACAACCAAAATAAAATTTGATTGTTGAAGGTTAAAACGTAGCATGAGTGCAGACAATAAAAACAGGGAAGAGATAAATAGGTTACAAAGCCAAAAATTCTAGTGAAGAACAGGACAGAGTGCTACTGCAGAAGAAGACTACATTATGTTATGATTTTCAGTTAGAGAAGTAAGGTTTATAATACAAGCCCCACAAACTGGCTAAAAAATAACGAAAATCCAACCTTGTCGGCATCCTCCTTTGGGTGGTCATGCAAGTCAACTACGCGAAAGCTCCTAGGTGTCAGAGACCAATGTCATGACACTGTTGGTCCATATAATCGTACTGATGCAACGACAATGCCCCTCTTGTGTACGAGGTTGATAAATAGTAAAAACCATCAAAATCTATTCCTGAATGAGCTACAATTGACAATTTAGACTCTTGCAAACATGCCATCAACGCGTCCATTTGGGTCAACTGAACTGGGCCTTGGCTATCAAGCCTCTGCATGGCAATACCCTGCTGGCGGGAAGTGCCATCACAACTCGAGGTTGGTGTCACTAGCAAGCTATAGCAATCGGTGATTGCATCCATATCTTTTGGTAAGCTACGGGTGCCTTGTGCGAAAGCTGCTCACCCTTTCGTGACAAGTTCATTGCATATGGCTGTCGGCATTGAGTTCGCCAAGCTGGCTGGTGAGACTATGAGAGAGAACGGTTGTGGGAGGAACGCATTGGTATTGATCTTTGCTGCAGTCAATAAATTCGCTAGCATGTGTGGGAGCTGCCCAGTCAAGGATTCACCTCCACTTGCACACTAAGGGGTGCTGATCGGTGGTTGTCGCTATTGGGCGTGGATGACTCTATCTCTACTTCTGTAGTGACAGAACAGCTGATAGGGCTCTGCTGGTCCCGCTGATACCACGGGAAGCTGAACCAAGACACACGAGGAGCTCGGCGAGTAGTCAGTCCCTGGTTTGAGGTGGACGTGTTGCCACCCTTGCCGAACCAAGTAGGTTTACTGGTTGCTGGCAACTCTGGTGCTTCGACATGCTTATGAGCCACCCAAAGTGGCCGACACTGTTATCGTCGCTGCGATGACTCACATGTGCTCTGAAACAGCAGCTCGGACCCATGGCGGCAACGTAGTGCACCTCTGACCGAGGTTGATGGGTGGCAGCCTTGAACTGAGGGACCTGGCGCTCTGGCAAATGGGCCGATGCGCCATCCTTCATGTGACCCTAGCTCTTCCGCATGCCGGGATATCCATTGCTGCAGAATGTTACCAAATCCGTTGTGTTGTGCAATATTATTCTTGACCCACTGGTGCTATGTGCGCTTTTTGCAACAGCTGGGCGAAGAGCCGAGCGTGTCACTTAACCTGGTCAAAAGTGTAATTTACTCTTGATTTTGTGGCTTCTCCTTTTACCTTACTCTCTGAACTTCACTTCTTTCGTGACATAATTTTGTTTTGTAGTCTTTATATGAAAAGACTGGTGCAACACAAGACACACCATAAATGATATATAACTATATTTCCATTCGCTGCAGATTCATCAGGACGATCTCAAACAAAATGTCCTACTTGAGTTGCTTGCCCTTGTTGCCAAGCAACCAGCTTTTCACCAATTACGTTCGGTCGAGCAACTTGGCTACATAGCACTGCTTAGACAGAGGTATGGTGCCCTTAGTCTAATAATGTACTATGCTCTTTGCTTTGGTTTTGAAGATAAATGTTTATTCTAGTTGACCACACAATTCTGTCTACCCAGAAATGATTCGGGAGTTCGCGGGTTGCAGTTTATAATCCAGTCAACCGTGAAGGTATATATATCTTGTTATACTTCCATTAGTATAGCTATTCTACTCTGCTAATAAATTTGGTTGACAGGATCCATCCAATCTAGATGCCAGGGTTGAAGCTTTCCTCAAGATGTTTGAAGTCACTCTACACCAAATGCCTGATGCAGAGTTCAAGGTAGATGAACCCTGGCATTAGTACTCATTGATATCTGTTCCAGCATGCTGTAGCTTTATTAGATTGGTCTATACATTCATCTTAAACATCATACCAACTTGCAGAGTAATGTCAATGCTCTCATTGACATGAAACTGGAGAAATACAAGAATATAAGGGAGGAATCAGCATTCTTTTGGAGGGAGATTTCTGAAGGAACACTGAAATTCGATAGAAAGGAAGCAGCGGTACGTCGTAGTTGTTCGAGCAAAAGTTCTACTTTACCCTTGCTGTTTTATGCTCACAGCAACAGAACCCTCTGAATTATGAAATAAGCTAATCAGTTTATGAAGTATTGAAACCGTTTAAATAAACCCCTAGTCCTCTAGAGAGATGGAGCATGGAAGGAGAACACCATTGCTGGCCTACTGGAGCTGGCAAGTTGGCCGTGGAAACAAGCGGCGGAGCTGATACTGCTCGCATGGAGGTGACATTGTGCATGGAGTTAAGAAAACCGACATGAGCGCGAGCACAAGGGAGGCGAGGCAAAGTTAACCATGCAATCGGTAATTCGGTATTGCCCAGAGGAGGACCGATAGGAAGAGTGTTTGTATCCAGCATTTTAGTCGAGGCCTTTTTTGGCTAGGAACTGAAGCAATCAGATCCCTCTCATCAAACTAGAGTGCATAATTAAGTTGCTTATCAGCCACCGCACTCAATCTTCATCATCTGCACCATATCCTGTCGGATTAAGGATTTTGTTGTCAGTGGCTTGGTATTCTGGCTATGAGCAAGGGTGTGCTGCAGCTGCTCCATCGACATTCATAGCTTCCTATGACTACTTGGCCGGTGGATGAGGAGGAATTGTAACATCAAGAAGAAAGGAAGGAGGAGAACGGTTGGAGAAAGACTGACAAGTGGCATACTGCACAACATTCACACCATGCGTGCAAAATCACTGTGAAACAGCTAAAAATGTAGTGGACAGACGGGGTATTTTGACGGTTTTGCAAACTTTAGGGGGCTGGTTACCTGGTTTTAACGTACAGGGGGTCATGTTGTGGCAGAAAGAAAGACTGACAAGTGGCATACTGCACAACATTCACACCATGCGTGCAAAATCACTGTGAAACAGCTAAAAATGTAGTGGACAGACGGGGTATTTTGACGGTTTTGCAAACTTTAGGGGGCTGGTTACCTGGTTTTAACGTACAGGGGGTCATGTTGTGGCAGAACCAAACGTTACAGGGTCAAGTAGACTTTTTCCTTTGCTTAATGCGTGCTTTGGGGTGTTTTTTTTAACGCTTTGATCTCTCTGCAATTGCAGGTTGCTGCGCTGCGGGAGCTTAAGAAGGAAGAGCTCATAGAGTTCTTTGATAATCATGTCAAGGTTGGAGCGCCAGAAAAGAAAATCCTTAGCATACAAGTCTACGGTGGTCTCCATTCCTCCGAGTACGAAAAGATAGTACATGAAGCTCCACCACCACATTGGCATCAAATAACTGATATATTCAGCTTCAGGAGGTCGAGACCTTTATATGGTTCATTCAAAGGAGGTGCTGGTCAGATGAAACTATAGGACAGATTTGTGTGAAGTCATCTTAATTGTAACTTCCAACTTTCCTAAAGGAAATATCCGGTGCGAGAAATGTTAGCACCTTCTTCTAGGGTGGATATATTTCATAAGAAATCTAGTAATATCAATTTGACATTTTATATGCTGATATTTGTTTCTTTACTGATGGTGAAACTTAAGTCATAATTCGTGCTCTCATAGCTCAAGCTCTTCGTCTTATCATCGAAATGTTCCAAGTTAATTGCCTTTGAGGAGCAAACTTGTACTTTTGCACTTGTAAACTTCATAGAATAATCTCTTTTAATCCATGCTGCAAAAGCGTGTATCTTGATCCCTTTGGGTGATCATATTGAGTCTTTTAGAACTCTCGTATTCTGCAAAGGTTGAGTGTAATACTGTTTAAAACTTTTTAAATAATAAAAAGCTCTTTATCGAAAAAATATTAAGTATTCTTCCTCATTGCATGTACTCATGTTCCGGTATCTTCATGAGTGATCTTGTTGGCTTTTGAGGTTTGCAAGGAGGTTCCCAAGCTTTCAAGCCATGGACGATCTTCCTCTTGGAAGCCCTCGCTTCTTGCTCATACTCCTAAACCCTATAGTACTGAATAATCGTTGTAAACGTAGATCATTGACGACTTCAAAGTTCAAAGTGGTCCGTGTCGTCGTCTTTAATGTGCCGGTGATTATTTATTGTGTGGGGTTTGCCCGCTTGACCCCGATCGACGGCGGTCGTCGCCTACGCTAGGCGCTAGCCCATGCCCCACGGGCCATGGCAACCAACCATGCATGCACGTGGTAGGACACACTCGAGTATTTGACTCCGGGCCCTATGTCGGAACGCGCGGAACACACGGCCAACGGGACGACCCAAATAGACAAAGCTGTCTGAACATGTTCACGCGCACCCATTCCGGTCTCAGATTTGGGCCCGAAATGCATCGGTCCGGACAGCCCGCGCGTCCTCTCACGCCCCCTCTTGTCCGCCCCAGGCCTAGCCGACAGAGGCTCCAAGCCATTTCCCCTTCTCCTTCCCTGTGTTTCCCTGCTGCGCGCGCTCCTCCTCCTTTCCGTCGCCGGCGCTGCCACGCCCATCGCCGGCGTCCGCTTGCCGCCCCCGACCGCCAAAAAGAAGCCCCTCCTTCAACCGCACCCCGACGTCGCCCTAGGCCGCCGCCGGCCACCCTTCGACGACCACAACTGGGTGGGTTGAGAGAGCTGCCCTCCCAAGCCGCGCGCAACCTGTTCGGCCATTTGCCAACATGAGCGCGCCGCAGGATAGCAGCTCGGACGACAACGACATTGCGGCCATTGTCAACCTCAACAATGAGTTCTTCTACACGCACTTCTTCGACGAGTCTGACACCGACTCTGACAACGATGCCGACTTGATGGTGGCCGGGGCCACCGTCCTCAACGAGTCAAACGAGGCCTACATGCCTCAATGGAGAGGCTCCGTGAAGGGGCGAGCCGCCAATCTAGACCGCAACTAGGAGAGCGGCCACGTGCAGCTCTACGCCGACTACTTCCACCCGGAAACCCACCTCGCCCTCCATGAAGATTTGGTGAACCATATTTAGATCCATGTCGGGAACAACCCAGTCACCAACCCTGGAAACAACCCCATTTAAACTTATTTAGATTTTAGTTAATTATGTTGTAAGACATTCGAAGTATTTATTTCCAATCTATTTGTAATGTATCTTGCACTGATTTAAGAGTTTGTTGTCATCTATTTTTTATTTCTATACTATAAGCAAAATGAGAGAAATACTAGCCACAATTCGGACGCGGGCCAAAAAATGGGTCCAAACTGTGGTGGTCTGGCAAAATTGGGTCTCCCCGCTGGGTGCACCCCCCCTACCCAAACGGACAAGCGCTGTCCGCGCGGGATTTGGTGTCCGCGACCCAACCCAAACGGACCATTTCGGACCGCTTCGGACACCGAAATGGGTCGGCCCGGTGGAGATGCCCTAATGACCGGTAGTGTCAGCTCACGCGTGAGTCTACAACCCATTTACTAATATCATACTCCTGTTACAATGCATAATACTCACTCCATAACGGATTATAGGACAATTACGCACTTCGAGATAAACTTTGATCTTTAGTTTTAGTCAAGAAAATATAAGATATATTATATAAAAATTATACCATTGGATTTATATTTAAAAGAACTTTCCAATGGTATAATTTTTATATCAAATATCTCATATTTTCTTGACTAAAATTAATGGTTAAAGTTTGTCTTAAAATACATAATTGCCCAATAATCCGGTATGGAGGGAGTATCATCATCTATTCGTAGTATCGTAGTTATATCATATTTAATATTTTATAAATCTCAATGCAAATATGTGTACATGCTGTAGTAGACTTTTTAGTTTTGCGTGTGATGACACTATATTATATCACCCTCACTTCTCTCTTTATTAATTATTGGGCCATATCACTTTTTTGGTAACATGACATGTATGATACTCCCTCCATCCCGGTTTTAAGAGCATAATTCGTAAATCATGCGATCACAAAATACTTCCACCTCCTAGGCATATTAGCATTTAAGGTGTTTAATTAGCAGCTTTGTATAAGTAGTTTTTGTATTTTTAAGGCTAAACAACCAACGCATATGCTTTCTTATTAATTAATGGGTCTTTAAATAAGGACAAAAAGCAAAATCTCACCACCAATCATAGATCACCTAGGTCCAAAAGATTTGCAAATTATGCCCTTAAAATCGGGATGGAGGGAGTACCTGTGATAGCATTTGGAAAACTGGCCGAATATATTTTTACTCGCATTCACGCCGCAGCTATCATGGCAGTAAGGGCATCTCCAGCAGGCCGACCCATTTCGGTGTCCGGAGTTGTCCGAATCGGTCCATTTACGTCGGGCCGCGGACAACAAATCCCGCCCGGACAAGGCCTGTCCGTTTGGGTAGGGGTGCGCCCAGCGGGGCCGCCCATTTGGCCGGAAGGGCGATATTTGGCCCGTTGCAGGCACCTGTTGGCCACCATTTTCGGATTCAGATTAGTGAAAAAAGGCAATCAAAGACTAAAATTAAACAAGCACAACAATTAGGTCCGTGCAGGCCGGTTAGGACAATTCATGGCCACCAAAAAGTACAACAACAACGCATACAAATTCATGCATCACGTGCACGAATCATGGCTTGCTTGCTCTCAAACCATGCCCTTCTTGCCGGGTCCAAAGCACTCAAGTCGGCCATCATGATCTTGCTCTCCTCGGCAAGCAAGGTGGCCTCGTACTCCTTTGCTTTGAGCTCTAGCTCCTTGGCCCTTGCCCTTTCATTCACCTCCGCAAGATCGAGCTTCCTTTGTTGGATTTCAACCGTCCTTCTTTGTATGTCGGCGAAGCTTCGCATGTGCTCCTCCTTGTCCCGGCGCCTTTGCTCATCCCTTTTGGCACTTGCTTCTTCCTTGTCGGCAAAGACCGACTTCAAAGTGTTCCCAAGTGCGATGGCCGAAGCTTCACGGCGCAAGTCGGTCTTGCTTGCCTTATGGCCTCTTGGGCATTTTGCATAAGCTCCGCTCTCGCTTGGAGTGTCTTGGTCATTGTCCTCGGCGGTCCGCTTCCCATTCTTGAACCAAAGGAGAAAGCTTTCCTTCCACTTATCAAAATCTTTGAGTTTGAGCCAACAATGGCTCAATGTGAAGGCATGCTTCTCCACCTCCTTGAAGTAGGCCAATTCTTGTGGCACCTAAAAGCAATGCTAAGCAAAGGATGCCAATGTAACACGATGAAACTATGACATGAGGAGAAAACATCTTACCAACTCATTGACGTCGTGGCTACTTTGCTTGCGGTTCTTCACGTTCTCGAGTGCGCCATAAAATTTGTTGCACTCCAATTGAATGAAGCTCCACCGCTTCGAAAGGGAGACATCATTGCGATCGCTCTCGAAGTTATCGGGCTTGAACTTCCTATGCTCATGGAAGTATAGAAAGACCCGCCGCCAAAATTGACCTCCCTTTTGCTCGGCACCGTTGATAGGATCGGTGCCAATATGCAACCAAGCATCGCATAGCATGAGGTCCTCCTTGTCGGTGTAGGTGCCGGTCCGGTGGCTGCGACGGTCTTGTGTCGCGGCCAGCAAGACGTCCTCGAACAGTGGCTCGCCGTCGATGTTGCAGGTCGGCCCTTGTTGGGTCTCGACACCGGTGATGGTGCAGTCCTCATCGTCGGGCTGGGTGGCATCCTGCATTTTGGCAACAGGCACGACTGCTCAAAACGGAAGGCAACAGACCAAAACACAAGACCAAGGGGAGTACCTCATCGAACATGGGCTCTGACAGCATTTGACCAAACAGGTCGGCCGTGTCGGGGAGGTAATCGGCGGTGCGGGCTCGTGGAGCCTTGCTGTGCCCGGACGATGCGTCGCCCGCAACAGGCGTGCGGTTGAGGTCGATGACGGGCTGGAACGCGCCACCATCCGCCATGAACTCCGCCGAAACACCGAGGCGCGACGGGGCTGCCGACTGGGAAGATGGCTCGCGCGTCGGCGACTCTGGGCGTTGCCACCCCGCCACCGACGACACAGAGCTGGCTGTGGACCCAAAATGGTCGCCGGCGAACTGGGTCACCACCTCGCTCTTGAGCATGGCGACGGCGTGGACGGCTGCCTGTTTGGCCAAAGCCTCGGCCGTAGCCGTGGCGTGAACGGCCTGCAGCATTTCGGCCTGCCTCACCTTCTCCGCGGTCACCTTCCCATCCTTCTCCTTCTGCTTGGCCACTTGCCGCCGGGCTGCTCGTTTCTTCGATTTCGCTGCCCGAGCCTCCGGTGTCATTTCCTTCTTGCCCCTAGAAAGGACTGTGGGAGCGAGAGCGGTGGCGGTGGACTGGACGGAGGGCTGGGCGACCTGATCTACGACCGAGCACTCAACGGCGGTGGGATGGGTGGCAGCAGCGGCGACGACGGCGGTGTCCATCTCCATGGCTAGTGTTTTGGGCGGAAGTGGCGCGCCTGTCGAGCGAGAGGGGAAAATGAGGCGTTCTGCCTTTGTCGGCTGGGCCAAGGGCGGACAAGAGGGACGCGGGGGAAGGACACGCGCGCTGTTCGGGCCGACGCATTTCGGGCCCAAATCTGAGGCCGAAATGGGTGCGCACGGACAAGCTCAGACCGCGTTGTCTATTTGGGTCGGGCCGCTGGGTTGCGGTTTCCCCATTTTTCTATCCACGCGGACGCGTTCGGACGTGGGATGGTCGTTTGGGTCGGCCCGCTGGAGATGCCCTAAGCCAGCAAGCGCGTGCCTCGGGCTTCCGGTGGAATTTTCAAATCCTGTGAAATCTGGAGAAATCGGCCTAACAGGGGAAGTTTCCCTAAACACTGTTCACGTTTCATTTGTCCCGAACGCTTGCAAAGGAAAATATTTCAAAGGAATACTAGCTTTCCTGTGGAATTCCTGAAGAATTCTCGTGTGCCGAACATGGCCTAATTGTCCTGTTGACAGGTTAGATCAGATAGATAGCAGAGGATCTGCTCTGTGTGGGGTCAACAAGGGAGACTCGATCGCAACTGACAAAGACCAACTGTGCGCGCCGTGTGGAGTAGATTCATTTTTACTACTACCTGTCAAGTATTAGTTTGCTTCTTGCTCCTGGCTGGCACCATTTGTGTTTCTTCCCCAATTGTAGTGGCAATGGATGCCATGAGCTCAACAGTCTCTGCAGTTGTAATCTTCACCTCGTTCTTGTTCATCTCCACGCTACCTCGCTGTCGACCACTTTCGTTCAGCTACAACTTCTCCGACCCTGCCACTTTCGATCGTTCCAACATCACAACCGACGGAACCGCGACTCTTCCTCAACAAGATGGTGGCCTCATCGAGCTCACCCAGAATCCTGACCCTAAAGCGGAAGGAATTTTCAACACAATGGGTCGGGCGTCGTACAGCAAGCCGGTGCTCCTCTGGGACAAGGCCACCGGCGAAGTGACAAGTTTCACGACGCGCTTCTCCTTCGCCATCAAGTCATCCGGCGGCAGCCAGTCCCGCTACGCACCCGGCGACGGGATCGCCTTCTTCCTCTCGCCCTACCCGTCGAAAATGCCACCCTACGATGGTGGTGGCTACCTCGGGCTCTTCGTCAACAGAAGCACCGCCGCCACTCCGGTTGTGGTGGCGGTGGAATTCGACACATACCCAAATGTCTGGGACCCGAGCACCGATCACATTGGGATCGATGTTAACTCCATAAACTCGACCGCGGTGGAGGTGCTCCCATATCTCACACTCAACTGTAGCGAGCCGATGATTGCATCGGTGAGCTACAACAACAACACAAGATTGCTCGCCGTCGCCCTACAGCTCGACCCCAGAGATGGAGGCATGAGGTACGAGATCAATAGCACCGTTGACCTCAAGAGTTTGCTCCCCGCAGAGGTGGCCATCGGGTTTTCTGCTGCTAGCGGGTGGTCCGTCGATCTGCACCGGGTGCTCACCTGGTCTTTCAACTCCACGTTGGTAGAGACAAAGCCGGTGCCTGTGGCGATAGAAGAACCGAAAGGAGATGCAGTGGAGCCCAATAAGGCGGTCCAGCCATTTCCCTCAAAACTTATGGTATTGCCCGTCGCCGGTGCTGTGTTAATTGTCGCCTGCGTGGGTGCGTTGATCTGGTTTCTGACGATGAGGCGCCGGCGGCAGACAAGCGGGGAGCAAGAGCACGAGATGGAGGACCTCGAGGTTTGCAGCATGGACGATGAGTTCGAGAGCGGCACCGGCCCGAGGCGATTTCGCTATGGCGAACTGGCCGCCGCGACGAACGACTTCTCCAACGACGGGAAGCTCGGAGAAGGCGGCTTCGGGTCGGTGTACAGGGGGTCCTTGAGCGACCTGGGTCTTGACGTGGCCGTGAAGAGGATATCCAAGAGCTCCCAGCAAGGGAGGAAGGAGTACGTCTCCGAGGTCACCATCATAAGCCGCCTGAGGCACCGGAACCTGGTCGAGCTCGTCGGCTGGTGTCACCGCAGCGGCGAGTTCCTGCTCGTCTACGAGCTGGTGCCCAACGGCAGCCTCGAGGCCCACCTCTACGGCGCCGGCATGGCGCTGACATGGCCGAGCAGGTACGAGATCGTGCTCGGGCTCGGCTCGGCGCTGCTCTACCTGCACGAAGGGTGCAAGAGATGCGTGGTGCATAGGGACGTGAAGCCCAGCAACATCATGCTGGACGCGTCCTTCGCCGCCAAGCTCGGCGACTTCGGGCTGGCCAAGCTCCTCGACCACGGCAGCAGCCTGGAGACGGTGGCTCTGGCGGGGACCATGGGGTACATGGACCCCGAGTACGCCGCCTCCGGCAGAGCCAGCACCGCCTCCGACGTCTACAGCTTCGGCATCGTGCTGCTGGAGATCTGCTGCGGCAGAAGGCCCGTGCTGCCCCGAGAGAAATCTATCAGGTCCGTCCTCCTCGAGTGGGTCTGGGACCTCTACGGCCGGGGAGAAACTCTCCAGGCGGTCGACAAGAAGCTCGACGGCGACTTCGATGAAACGCAGATGCAATGCGTGCTGGCCGTGGGGCTCTGGTGCGCGCACCCGGACCGCGGCGCGCGGCCGTCCATCAAGCAAGCGCTAGCCGTGCTTCAGTTCCAGGCTCCATTGCCTCGTCTTCCTCCCAAGATGCCCGTGCCCACGTACACGACGAGCGTCCCAGCTGGGTATGCTACCCGTAACCAAGGCCATGCTGCTGCTGCTGCTGCTGATTCGTCGACGAGTGGTGATTCTTCCAGTGCCGGAGTTTGTTCTTCCACGGGGGACAAGCTTTCGACGACGACGAGTTCCTCCACGACATGTTGACCATCCAGCGGTCGGTTCTCCTCGTGTAACCAGTGAGCCACAAACTGCTGACGCCGTAAGTCGTAACCATGCATCATGGTGTTGCATATCGGAATTTCTCCCCATTCCAGACTGGTCAGACCTATCCAGGAAAGAAAATGTCGGCCTTGTCCTTGGGAAAGAGGATGCATTTCTTATTCTGTACAAATTTAGTACAGTAGTACTCCGTATTTAGCTTTTGTGTGTGTGTGTGGTGTGTGGGGGTGTGGTGTTGTAGCCTTGATAGTTGATACGGGCTATATGACATATTCACCAAATGGAGTTTCTTTGAATGAAAACACTAGTTGTGAAGATTAAAATGGATAAATTCTAGTCACTTATCATCTCGCCGGTTTTGCATCTTGCATGTGGCTGTGTATTGTTTTGAGCAATGTGGTTAGGTTCCCTTTTTACAGTTACTAGGTACTAGTAATTCACACTGTTAAGTATAACGATTAGCTGATTCTAATTAGATTCTACTTCTGACTTGTACTCGACAGGTTGCTAACTACACCGAGTGATTGGTATAAACAGTTTTTGAATTTATGTCGGTCCAACACTTATTAAAGAAAAACCGTCCCCCCGAGTCGCCCCACTAGGGTGATATGGGGAAACCGTCGGCAGCCGGCCGGGTTCTCCACCCTAGGCCATCCTCCTCCGCCTAAATAAATGCATGTCAACTTATATGAGTACAACAACATTTCTTATTTTTATCTTGAATCTCAAGTTGCCTTGTCTGCGCTTCAGTTAACATTCTTGCCGCTTGGGATGAAAATATGTCACTTGAGTGGAGTACCAACAACAGTACATAATTGGACAAGCAGGTCTTGTTCCAGCCGCCAACACAAACGCTAAATGCCTAAATGCTTCGTTTTGGCGTTGCGATTGTATGGCAACGATGACAACGGTGTCTCCTTCCGCATAGTACAACGTGTTTTTTTGGTTCCTATGTCAAACCCTGCAGTGACGCGGTGAAGTCAGAATTGTGTGTCGCGGGGTGGCATGTCGGTAACGATGCCACACAAATGACAAAATGGGTGATGATCTCCAGTTAGCGTGTGGATTTCATTGGTGCAAGGTTTGCAACTTTCTCCCGTAAAGCTCATCGCAGAAGTTGGATCTGCATCTTCATCAACGCATTGGGTTGACAGTTTGGCATGTGCCGACATGTGTTCCGACTCCGTCGGTGGTCATCGAAGGTGAAGTTGCAGTTACTACCTTGGTGAGGAGTGATGACTATGACGCTCAATGGTGATCTTTCTTCTCGACAGCGTGCTTTGAGTGGGTGGGCCAAGTCGCCCGGTGGTGTCCAATATGGTTCTCACACGTTGGTGCACATGTAGCAGTTTTCACATGTTTTCCGTTAATTTACTTTGCAGTTCTATTATTCTTAATTCATGAGACGAGGCAAAGCTTTTGCCTTCAATTGAAAAAGTATTGTTCGTTTTATGTTCCCAGTACCCATTTCTCCATGACTGGCGAAAAGAAAACGAGCAGCAAGTACATTTTGAACAACGTACATTTTTGCTTCTACTACATGCATTTCAAATTATAAGACGTTTTGATAAGCTATTTTTAGCCTACCAAAACATCTTTTAATTTAGAACAGGGGTAGTAGTATCTAGTACTACATGATTCAATTGACAGTGGCTATTTAAGATTGTATACTTCCTTTCATGTGCACACTTCGAGCCCAGAGCTCATCCAAGTACAGTCAAATTGATTAAATGAGGAGTAAATTATACATCAAATCAGGTATAAACATCATGAGAAATGACTACGAGCATTATTATGCTTTTGATGTTCCTCCATGTTCCCTCTCAACATGCTCCACGAGCAACACTGGATCCTGAAATCCCTTGCTACATTTGGGACAAGCATCGATTGTCACTCTGCCACGGCTCGGTTGCGAGCTGTTCCCATGGGATTTCTCAACGTGCTCAATTAGGGCCCCCACATTGGAAAACCTTGCAGGGCACTGAACACATTGCTCCACGAGGTCACTGCTACTGCTGCTCGGGGTAATCCCATCCTTAGCCTTCTGGACAGCTTCGCTGGTGGCAATGCTCAGTTTCTGCATTCCTGCTTCTGCCGATGATCTGATACTTGATGCTGCATTCAAAAGGCTGGAGCTCCACCAGGAAGAACTACTGCTACTGCTGTTCGCGCGTGGCTCGACTTTCTGACTTCTCCTTAGCATGTTGGCAAAGGGGAAGGTAGGCTCCAGTTTTCTTGGCCCCGGACACTTGTGATCAGGACCAAACCTGTGCTTGAGGCAGTGCTCCTTGCTGCAATCTTTGCACCTGATTGTGTTCGAAAATGTCAGTGCTTCTCTGCACCCAGGAACTGGGCATTTCTTTTTCTTTGTTGCTCTCTGGTAATTTGATGGATCACAATCGGTATTAACATGAGCCTCCCAGGTGATGTTTGCATCTTCATTTGGATTCAAGCGAACTCCTTTAGCACAGAGTGGGCAGATGACGACAGTGACATCCTTATTATTTGCCTTCGGACATCTATGTGATGTATAACTTCGGTGCTGAAGGCAAAAGACCTGAACAATTGTATAATAGCCATATTAGCACAATGGCTGGCTGCAATTTAGTAATGACAACTATGTAAAAACTGTTAGAATTGGGGTGCCCATATATTTCAAAAGGCAAGGAAGACAAAATAAGATGAATTTCTAGAAGAATAAATACTACACATTCTGTGAAAAAATGCTGATGCAATTAACTCAGCAACAAAATTCCTTCTTAACTAATTACTATACAGGACTACCATCCTCAATTCTAATGTGCAATCTTCCTTACAGATTAAGAAAGCCAGGAGGTCCAGAAGCATTGAACGTGTTTTGGGGGAAAGAGAAAGAATAGTCTATCTGTTATATTTAGCCAGCACAGTAACAACTAACAAGGATGTGGTACTCCCTCTGTCCCTAAAGGATGTCGAAAATTTGTCCTAATTTAGATGTATCTATTCACTAAATCGTGTCTAGATACATCCAAATTTCAAAAAATCTTCGACATCCTTTTGGGACGGAGGGAGTTTAAAATTCTGCTTTTGACACACTTCAAAGGTATCATACAAATGCTTAAGGTAAGTATCGCCAGGTAATATACAGGAACTGCATGTTCTTGTATGAATCAAGGGTATTAATCAAGGGTAATATACAGGTACATGGGATTTTCAGGGGAGTGCAGCAAGGGGTTGCTTGCTCTTATAAGAATCAAGGGGATGACAGTTAGGAACAAGTTTTACATTCGATTTCAAAAGTATGTATCTATAAATTGATAAGCCAAGCACAGTGGACTTGAAATCAATGCCTCAGTACCGAGCATCTCAAATTATAAGAAAATGGATTATTAGTGGATGGCTCCCGAAACGGTTTTCTAGGGTTCGGAGTGGCGATAGGCGGCGCGTTGGCGATTTTGGATCTCCACGGCGCAAGGGGGACTTCTTCATGACAATCTGCCTGCCGGCTCTACTCCTATTCTTGTGATGATGGCGAGTGGGGCGTCGGGGGTTGATCGGGGAAGGGAGACAGGGAAGGAGAAGGCCATAGCTGATGGCGATGTGACGGAAAAATTCAAGAAGATGATCCTGACGGAAAAGGAGAAACAGATCTTGGACATGGATGATCTGGAAGATGATGAAGGTGATGTGATCGCTGTGGTGGGAAAAGTCTTAGCGCCATCGAAGTTTCACATCCAGACCATCATCAGCGCGCTGCGGCCACAGTGGGGTAACCCTAAAGGTTTGGAGTTCAAAGCAATGGGTGATAATGTTTTTGTTGCTCATTTGGAAAAAGAGAAGGATCGGGAGAGGATCTGGGAAGGGGCGCCCTGGATGATCGGGAACCATGCTGTTGTTCTAGATGATTTTGAGACCAGCATGCGCCCATCGGAGGTTCGTTTTTGTAGGCTGCCAATTTGGATCCAATGCCATGATCTCCCTTTCAACTGGCTGAACAAGGAGAGAGGGGAGAGTATTGCTAAGCAAATCGGAGACTTTATTAAGCTGGATACAACGGGCACTAGTCGGGGATGGGGACAAATCCTAAGGGCTCGAATTTGGTTAAACATTGATGAGCCAATTCAGCGTTGTATCCAAGTCTATTCGAAAAAAAGGAAGGAGCTTATACAATATCCGATCCTGTATGAGAAGCTCCCATACTTTTGTTTCTCATGTGGCTTGCTAGGCCACTCAGCTGCCTTCTGCCCATCACCGGCAGAGAGGGACGAGGAAGGTGATTGGCCGTATGACTCCTCGGTGCGGGCACCGGATACAAGGAAGATAAAGAAGGAACCCGGTCTGCAGTCAGGAGAGAAGTTTGGTGGAGGGGGAGCGGGACAACCCGTGTCTCAGCGGGGTCCTTTGAACCCTAATACAAACCCAAACAACCAATTGAACCCTTTTGTGGGGATGTCAGAGAGGGTTTTAAACTTTGGCTCCCAGAAGGTGGAGCAATTTTCAGCCCAAGGTAGGGGCAGAGGAGGGAGGAAGCCACCGACTAGTCGTCAGCTCGCTCTTGGGACCCAGATGTATGCTCCAAAAAATATGACGGACCCCCCTGGGCTGAATGACGACAGGCAAGGTATCAAGAGGAATGCTTTGTTAAATTCACCGAGCAAGATTGATTGTGGGGCGACTGATGTAAGAAAGAAGCGTGTGCTGGGAGATGTTGAAGATGATCTGATCAATGAGAATATGACTGATGATTTAAATTTAGCGGAGGCTGTGGACCAGCCCCGCTCGTCACAATGAGATGCATATGTTGGAACTGTCGAGGGCTTGGGAACCCTGAGACAGTTCGTGAGCTTCGCGATTTAGTGAGGCTAGAAGCGCCCGCCGTTGTCTTTTTGTCTGAAACTAAGATAACGGGTCAACGAGCACGTGGTTTAACACGATTGCTTGGTTTTGATGGCTGTCTGGCTGTAGACAGCGATGGCTTGAGTGGAGGGCTTGTTATCTACTGGACAAAAGAGGTTGAGGTCTCTTTACAGTCTCAATCTGACTCTCATATGGATGTGCATGTACGCAATCTAGAGGGTGATAAGTGCCTTTGGAGATTTACGGCTTTCTACGGGAAACCGCGTAGAGAAGAACGCAGGGATAGTTGGTACCTGTTAAATTGGCTAAATGGACAAAGTGATCTTCCTTGGGTCTGTGGGGGAGATTTTAATGAAATCTTGGATAATTCTGAATACTTTGGGTCACATGAAAGAGCTGAATGGCAGATGTTGGGCTTTAGAGAGGCCGTGGATAATTGTGACCTACAAGATCTCGGTTATGTGGGAATTCCCTACACATGGGATAACAAACAGCAGGGGGAGGCTAATGTAAAGGTGAGGCTAGACCGGATCTTTACATCCCCTAGCTGGTTAGAGAAATACTCGGAGTCGATGGTCAGGCATGTCTCATCGCCAAAATCCGATCATTGCTTGTTGGTTGTCGAGATCCGGAGTAATGTCATGACAAATGAAAGGGGACCATATACTTTCCGCTACGAGAATGCTTGGGGTCGTGAAGAATCATATGATGAGGCGGTGGTGGCTGGTTGGGCTGAATCGCAAGTTGGCACGGAGGCGAGTCTACTGGGAGTGGCGGAACGCTTGGGCCATATGCAAAGTACTCTACAGAGTTGGAGTAAAGAACACTTCGGAAATATCCGAAGGAAATTAAAAAGGGCTCGTGCTGAGTTTGAAAAAGAGCGCCAAAAAGCACTTCATAGAGGATCATCAAATCGTGAGAAGCAGTTGGCGGCTCAGATTGCAGAACTTCTTAGGAAAGAGGAAGTTATGGCAAAACAGCGGTCCCGTGTGGACTGGCTAAAGGAAGGTGATCGAAACACAGCCTTTTTCCATGCATGAGCTTCGGCTCGCAAACACCAGAACAAATTACGAGCACTGAAGGACGATACAGGTAGGCTGTGTATGGAGAAGGAGGAGGTGAAGGGCATTGTGCAAGGTTTTTATACTGATCTGTTTAAAGCTCAGGAAGTAATACATGTACAGGCAGTTACACAATGTGTTCCCGCAAAAGTTACAGAGGACATGAATTCAAATCTCTGTAGGATTTTCGAGGCAAGCGAAGTGGAAAAAGCTCTCTTCTCTATGGGGCCATCAAAAGCTCCTGGAGTGGATGGGTTTAATGCACATTTTTATCAGAAACATTGGCCACTGATAAAAGATGATATTACAGAGGCCGTACTGGGATTCCTGAATGGAGGTCATTTACCAGAGATCATTAACACGACTGTTATTGTTTTAATCCCAAAGGTAAAGATACCCCAGGAAATTACCCAATATCGGCCAATTGCACTCTGCAATGTAATTTACAAAATTTGTTCAAAGGTACTAGCAAACCGGCTCAGGTTGGTTCTTGATGAGATCATCTCGGAGGAGCAAAGTGCTTTCGTACCTGGACGTCTAATAACGGATAACGTAATCACTGCCTATGAATGTGTCCATTCAATGAGGAGAAAGAAAGGAAAAGCTGGTTTTTGCGCGGCTAAACTGGACATGATCAAGGCGTACGATCGTGTGGAGTGGCCATATTTGCAAGGTATAATGCGAAAGTTAGGTTTCGCCGAAACCTGGATATCTCTCATTATGAGGTGTGTGACTACTGTGAGTTTGGAGGTGAAAGTGAATGGTGAATTATTACCGTCTTTTAAACCAAGCAGAGGTCTGCGTCAGGGAGATCCTATATCACCGTACTTATTTCTTATCTGTGGTGAAGGACTCTCTGCCTTGCTGAAAAACTATGATGGTGGCTGGATCGATAGAGGCATCAGGGTGAGTTTTCAATCTCCTTGGATTTCACACTTATTATTCGCTGATGACTGTCTAGTCTTTCTAAAAGCCGATATCCGGAGTGCCCGGCGCCTAGATGACATTCTTGAGATTTATAGCAAGGGGTCCGGGCAACAACTAAATAAACAGAAGAGTTCCACTTTCTTTAGTCCAAATTGTCTTGCACCTATCAGGACTATGATAAGGCGTGTCCTTCATATTGATCGAGAAGCTTTATCAGAAAAATATCTGGGGCTGCCAACGGCATCAGGTAGGCTTACAGATAAACAGTTTGACCATATTGTGGAGAGCTCACGCTCGCGCGCCCAAGGGTGGTGCGAAAAACTCGCATCCTTTGCGGCCAGAGAAGTTTTGATCAAGTCGGTGTTACAGTCCCTATCAACCTATTCTATGAGTTGTTTTAAACTCACAAAAGGTTTGTGCTCCAAATTAATGACGATTGCGTCCAAGTACTGGTGGGGTGGTTCACTTGACAAGAAAGGAATGCACTGGCAATCTTGGGAGAAGATGTCTATTCCAAAAGGGAAGGGAGGTCTGGGTTTTAGAGACTTCCAAAAATTTAATGATGCAATGCTTGGTAAGCAGGCATGGAGATTATTGGTTAATCCAACGAGCCTATGTGCTCGAGTTCTGAAGGGAAGGTATTTTCCAAATGGAGACTTTCTATATGCTGGCTGCCCTCATAGTGCTTCGAGGGTCTGGAAAGCTATTCTCTGTGGTAGAGAGGTTCTCAAAAAAGGCTTGGTTAAGCGCATTGGGAATGGTATGAATACTCGCATATGGGAAGATCAGTGGATCTCTGGGGTCCCGGGTCTGAAACCACTCATGCACACTGAGCCGGATGAGTCTGATGACGAAGGAGAGTTAACATTGGTAGCAGAGCTTATTGATCCAGCTACTGGAAGTTGGCAGGAAAATTTAGTCAGGGAAACTTTCTGTACGCTGGATGCAGAAGCGGTTCTTAGCCTGCCTCGTCCTAGAAATGGTGGAGATGATTTCTGGGCGTGGAATGAGGAGAAAAATGGTCAATATTCAGTGCGATCGGCCTATAGGATGCTGATGCAAGTTAATACGGAGGCTGGCTGTTCAAACTGGGACTCTGATCAACAATGGAAGAAGCTGTGGCAACTCAAAGTAGTTCCAAAGGTTAGAATTTTCTGGTGGCGTGCCATCAAGGGATTCCTACCTTGCTACGCTGAGCTGACTAGGAGACATGTGAAGGACGAAGGTACATGTAAATTGTGTGGATATGAAGATGAAACACTCTACCATACCTTGTTACAGTGTGTCCATGCTAAACAATTCTGGACAGCGACTTTGGATCACTTTGGGTTTTCAATCCCAAGGCTCCATCCGGCGACATGGATGCAGGACTTGATGCTTGGCTCGTTTCTGAAGTCTGATCAAGTCCCAATAGCGATAACTGTCCTATGGTGTATATGGACGAGCCGGAATAAATATGTTCATGGAGAAGAACCATATAGACCCATGGGGTCTATGCAACTGGTTGAGGAGCAGATCACAATGCTAGAACTTCCACCAAAACAGGTTGCTCCTAATAAACCTGTGTGCAGATGGATCAAACCGCCCCTGGGCTGGTGTATGGTCAATACCGATGGTGCTTTAAACTGTACCACCCGGGAAGCAGGGTCGGGCTACGTTATTCGTAACGAGCTGGGAGAGTTTTTGGAGGCGGGCTGTCGACGCCACTCCTTTGTTGAAGACCCTTTTATCAGCGAGCTTCTTGCGAGCCGAGAGGGTTTAGAAGCTGCGGCTAGACAGGGAATTCCAAAAGTGATCATCCAAACTGATTCCAAGAATTTGGTCAGTCTTTGGCAGGATGAGTCACAACCGAGATTTCAAGGAGCCCACGTTGTTCAGGAGATGAAGGTTTTATGTGAAAACTTCCAGGAGGTCAAGTTTCTTTATATAGGCCGAGATGCGAATAAAGTGGCACATAGATGTGCCAAAGAAGCTTTAAGCGTTGTAGGATCTGTACGCTTTGACGTAATGCCTGGATTTCTGGCTGATGTATTTCAGTCTGATTGTAACCACTATCCCGTTATTTAATAAAGCAGTGGATTAATTTCAAAAAAAAAATTATAAGAAAATGTGATTGTACATTCAACGGTGTTCAGAAAAAGGTCATACAGACATTGTCACTAATTGATCAAACGCCAAAAGAGGTGACACAAGAACTCAACCGCGGCAACAAAGCAAGCAGAAGCACTGCTTCAACATGGCAGCCGTTAGATACTTTATTCAATGGGAACAGGCGAAATAAAAAATGTTCTTCATTCATGCTGCCAAGGCACCAACATGAATGGTGAAGGGACATTAACAAGAATTAGCATCCCTGTTCCATCTCCTGAGGTGAGCTCTTAGTAGGCTGCCAGATCACAATATCCTCAAAGTAAAACCCAGCTGAGGTCTCCCCGCCCAAACTACTAGTCCCAGGATCTACTTCAGGAAACCGCGTCTACAGAGGAGGAACAATTCCTCCTGGTCCATAATCTACCGAACAAAACTAAGATTGGCGCGAGCTCTAAACACGAACGATCCAATCTCCACGCCAATTAACAGTCCAATCCGGTCAACGGAGAAAACGGGCAGAGGAACAAGGGGAGGCGGAAACGTACGTAGTCGCATCGGTCGCAGGTGAAGGGGAGGAAATCGATCTGGTGGCAGTCGCCGACGCTGCAGTGCTGCCCCAGGTTAGGGAACTCCGGCGTTCCCATGGGTCCCCGGAACCGCGCGCTCGTCGGGGGAATCGGAGTAAAACCCGCCGGTGCGCGTCCCCCTCCTCCGCGTCCGCCGCTTCGGTCGTTGCCGCCGGCAGGCAAGGGGGGCGAAGAACGGAAGGAGTCGGTCGCTGGCAGGCACGGACGCGGAAGGGGCACGAAATCGAATAGAAAACGTTTTGACGGTGCGGAAGTTTACGGAAAGGCCCTCGGACTTGTGCGCAGTTTTATTCCAGGACTCGGATGAAGTCTTCCTTCTTTTGCGATGAGGTTGGTTTGGTAGCGGTGGAGTCGGTGACCGGCTAACGGGAAGACCGTGATACTAGTCTACGGTGATGGTGGGGGCAAAACAATATTTAACCTCGAAAATACAAAGAGATTAAGAAGTTGAGTGGGGGCAGCTGCCCCCCATAGCTAACACGCTGCATTCGCCCCTAAGGAAGGTGATGTATAGTTTGTGGTTAAATATAGAAAGCTGCCCAATAAGATCAACCAAGTGCATTTTCTTCATACAAAAAAGATTTGCCAACACTTTCCACAAATATGCCAACATTTTCTCTGTAGAAAAAGGGATGGCCAGAAACGAAGGATAAAAATCAAATATATAAAAAAACAAGTGGTCACAAAAATATCAAGGCAGTCCACTTAGGTTTTGTTTACTTCTCTCATATTTTCACCCCCAAGTGATTTGGGGATGAGAGAGAATTTACTCTTCACCCAATCCCCTAAAATACTATGTAAAAAATACTCTACTATGTTAGAGAGTTTTTATCTAGACAAAAAATAAGGGGATTTGTAGGATTATCCCATCAAAATCTGGTGTGGTAAACAAACTATGGGGATTCTCTAGGATTTGGGATAAACCTCTCTCACCCCCCCCCCCCCCCCCCCCCTCAAATATACCAGAAGTGAACAAGGCCTCAAGGGAAAAATTAGCAAGGCGTCCACTCAAGAAAATTATCAAGACATTACTAAAAAAAATTGTACAATCCAAATAACAACATGGTAGCATATACAAGTGACTTTCAACAAGCTGAGTGACATGGCCAAAAAACTAAGTTAGTTCCTCCATCCCCATCTAGGTGCCGCACACACTTTTTAAAGTATAAGTTTGATTATTTAACTAACGGAACATGGATTGTATCTCACGAAAATTATTCCCATTCAATTCGTATTCGGATAAATTTTCTAATGGTATAATTTTATAAACAAGGTGAAAATAAAAATGTGGAAACCAAGGACTTTGTATGCATTGTTATGCAGGAAGCAGAATGCATATGTTGCCGCTCTACACAACCACACGAAAGGAGACGGCCATCCATGAAACTTCCAACAAGATGGTGCAGTTAGAAACTCATCATGTGGTTGAACCCATTCAGTTCTTGCTCACTTGACCGTAGGCAAAAAGTTGATCATTGCCTCCCATGGGGCTACAAAATATATAACTTTTCTAGGGTTTTCTCATTCTGCATTGGCTGCGAATTAAGGAGTAGCATGGCCATCCATTTTGTTAGTTTCGCTTTGCTCATCTTCACTAATTTCGTGGATGCGACCCCAAAGTCCACACAAATAGTCTTAAAGATGGCACTTGAATACAGGTAGTCACCTAATTCAAAACATCACAATGCAATACTATGACATAGCATACATTTCACCATCCCCGGTATTTCTTCACTTGTACCAAAGAGAGCCATTGTTAAATATTTAAAAGAGTTATGATCCACCTTAGCAACTGACGGCCGTTCTCTTCTAAGAAAGCCGTTGACGTCACACACGGTATAACTCACAAATAACGTGATTGAAGGACATGAACCGGTAGAGACACCAAGACAATAATGATCAGCAATATCCTAAGTTTACAATTTATGCAGCTCATTTCAACTTGTATATCTAGCTAGTCAGCAATTTATTTTCTTTAGTCAAACGGGAAAAAACAATGTTTAATGGCCATATCAAAGCTGATGTTATCAAGTCGAGCTTCCAACTAAGCTGAAAGATTCGACGTTTTCACTAATAACGTTGCTTTCTCAAACAAAAAGCATTTGCTTTAGATGAAGCGTAGTACATTCCTTGTCACTGGTTGCTGCAAGAAACGTGTTGTCACCAGCAGCAGGGACGCGATTGTATGAATATAATATTTATGAGTGCACTTTTGAATAAAACATCCGGCAAACGACATCCCGTAGTACCAGCGAACAGCAAAGTGCAAGGACTGGGGACGAAAAATCCAGATATACTGGCGCGTACGAAGAGGAGAAACGTAAAGGGCCTAGAAATAAATGTCCAAGGACCAGCGCGCAAAACCTCAAAAAAATTTGGACCATTTCTCGATTTGTGCGTGTCATCCTTGCGCAGGGGCCATGCTAATCTTCTCTGTATCGTTCCAATTTTATCGGATGTCCCCGAAGGGACGACACCAGTGCGAAGCGTCGGCTTATATCCTGGTGTTTTCCTTCTTCGCTAGGCGAGGTGGGACTAAACGTTGTGCTTGTTGTTCCCCGCAGCGCCAGGAAGCCAACGGATCTCCCCCGCCAGCCGAAAGCTAAATGGGCTTTGTTCTTGAGACGCAGCCCATGTTTAGCAGCGGGCGATGGGCTTCTTTCTTTCGGAAAAACGTGCTAGTTGCTGATTTTTTTTCACGTTGCTGAGGCTCAAAAAAACTTGCTAGTTCAGATATAAGTGTTTTTTTTTTGTGAAAACAGATATAAGTGTTGGTACAGAAATATCTCAACACGAACGGAGAAATTACCGGACAGGTGGTTGCAAGTCGAGCAAGGTGGACACGCTCACAAGATGTTCCCATGAAAGACCAAAAGAGAAGATTCCCGAAGAGGCGAAATCCAGAAAAATAAATTAAATCTCTTGAGCCAAAAAAAAAATGAAACCCGGTGTGAAAATAGAACGCCTCCTGCGTTCAGCAATCAGCATCGCACTGCCCCACAGGAATCTCAGCCGCATTTCCCATTCCAATCAGACTACAGATGAAGACGTAAATCGTCAGACAGAGACAGAAGCAGGTGCTGTGGACACTACACTGCATCGCCATTGCCCACGCCCAGAGCTGTCCCAAGCCTCAAGAATGAGACATTTTCGTGGGTAAAACAGGCCACACCTCCACAAATATCGGCTACTGTCGCCACTCCCATTGTTCCAATGTGACTGTGCCCATCCCCGCTGTCGTCAAACGGACACGGCCACACTGCACCACCCATCCAAATCCCGCATCTCTTCTCTCTCTGTCACCGTATCACCGCCATCCCCTTGGTCTGCTGCTGCTGCGCGATGGTCGTCGCCCAGGCCGCAGCGGTGGTGACGCCGGTGGTCGCCGTGGCCGCGCCGTCCGTTTCGCCGCGGCCGTCGTCGCGAGGGCCGATTGGGACTGGAGGAGGGCTGGGGTGCCGGCGGCGGCGGAGGGGGAGCACCGGCCGCGGACTCGTCATCGTGGACGCATTCGGCGGGACGTACGAGGACGGGTTCGCAGACGTGGAATTGGTACGTACGGTGCGCTCGAATGGTCACTCGACTTAGCAATGTTCCTCCTATGCTCTCCGAAATTTATCTCCCGAGCTAAATATACACCCGAGAACACGAAAGCTTATCACAATTCCTAGTCTGAAGGTCATGCATTGGTGTCCGGTCGAGATAACAATGGCGGAACTTTTTGATATAAAGTTTCCTAAATCCCCTGGGAAAACACAAGGCATGAATTTATAGACATGGCTCTCTGGAGGCTTCAACGAAATTCTTGCATGAATTTCAAAAGGGGGAATAAGAATAAGCATGCAAAAAAAAGTTCTTTCTCATGAAAATAAACATATTGCCAGGAATCGTATAGGAAAGCTCCATGTGAAATTTGATGGTTTTGTTCCTTTGGGTAGTTATAGGGAGGAAAATCTTACAAGCTAAACTGATAGTTCCAAGATTCTAAAAATATTATAATAGAAAAAACATGGACCCTCATAGGGCGCAAATCGTGTGGATTTTAAGCCCATGTGAAAGGATCGTATGAGCGACTAGAGGGGGGGGGGGGGGTGAATAGGAGCTACCCAATAATTTTAATTCTTTTCAAGTTAAGGCTAGACACGAAGGTAAATTCTCTAGATGTGACACTAAGTGAATTTACCTAGAGTGACAAGCAAGCTAGCAATAACAATATAAGTAAAGGCACAAGTAAATGATAGAGGTCACCGCAATGAAGACACGAAGACACGAGGATGTATTCCCGTAGTTCCTTCCTTGTTACGGGAAGTACGTCTACGTTGGAGAGGTGTGGTGCCACAAAGGCCACCAACGCCACAAAGGCTCACCCTATTCTCCGGTGAACAAGCCACAAAGGCGAGTTCACGCTCCACTAAGCGATGCCCTTGAAGGCGGCACGACACCTTTACACAAAGTATTGGGGCAAGCTCCACAACTCAATTGGAGGCTCCCAATAGGCCCACCAAGCTCTTACACACAAAGTCAAGCTTGGGGGACGGCTTCTTCCGGCTAGAAATCCGATGAATCACACAAGGAACAAGCCCCTCAACAAAGAGAGGGGGGAAATCAAATCGCCTTGGTGGAAGTGTAGATCTAGGTCTTCTCCCTCAAATCCCAAAAGGGCTTTGAGTTCTATTGGCTAGGGAGAGAGATCTTGAGCTTTGAAGCTTTGGAGCAATGGTGGAGAGAGAGTGGAAGCCGCAGTCCAGTCTTGAGGTGGAAGAAGACTATTTATAGTCCAAGCCGAGGACTAGCCGTTGCTGCCTTTTTAGGCCGGAGACTCCGGGGTCCAGAGCCCGGAGTCTCCGGGGTAAGTCGACAAGGCCGGAGTCTCCGGGCCAGAGACACGCTTCTGAAAAGCTTCCGCCCAGAGTCTCCGCCCCCATATCTGGGACGAGCGACACTCGGCGAAAAACGACCCCGGAGGCTTAGGCCGGAGTCTCCGGACCCTGACCAAAGACTCCGGCGTGTGAACACCGGAGTCTCCGGGGTTGGTCACCCGGAGTCTCCGGGGCAGAAACGCCAGCAACAAGTGATCTTCTGATTTTCACCTATAATCAAGATTAAACTGAGACACAGGGTTAGATACCTGAGTATTGACAACAAACACCCAAAAATACATTTTGCTAGAAGATGCTCTTTCAATCTTCCCCTTTTTGGTGTTTGATGATAATACAAAGGTTTAAGTAAAGATCAACCATACAGGGTGAGCTCCCCCTAGATGTGTGCAAGTTATAAAAAAAACTTGATGCAAATGCACACATACTAGACACAAAGCTCCCCCTAAAATAGTGAACCACGATCATGTGCATGCTACATAGATAACAATATGAAGTAATAGAGCATGACTATTACATTAAAGCACACCACAAGTCTCACACCATAATAAGATAGGTACCACAACGACGAAGTTCAAAGTTTAAAGAACTAAGTACTAGAAGAGAGCACAAGCATAGGCAAACGAAAGCTCAACACAAAAGAAATGCTTGTGCCCGACCCTTGCAAATCCCCGATAATCATGCTAATAGAACTCTTCTCCCCCTTTGGCATCGAGACACCAAAAAGGGGAAACGAGCGATGCTACACGTCCCAACAAGTCACTCGTCGTCGTCCTCGTCGTTGCCTTCATAGGAAGGATCTTCATCATCACGCATAGGACCCTTGCCACGACTGGAGGAGGATGGATAGTTGGGCTTGGACACTTCCTCAAAATCTCCCCATTGGAGTGAGCTGCCCATCTCTTTGTTCCAAGCACCATAGCTGAGAGTATCATCTGAGTCTGAAGGAGGATGCTCTGGAGGAGGAAGCTTGCGGATAGCACGAAGGTGTTCAACCATCAAACCTTGGTTGTGAGTGATATGCTTGTTCTGAATGTAGATGTTGTGCTGCTCTTTGCGAATATCCACTCCCATGCAAAGCATGGTCCTCTTGAACCAAGATAGTTTCTTGATCTCCTTGTTGACTTCTTCTTTGTTGCGAGAGGGAAAAGGCTGGTTGCTAGCATTCTTGCTCCTCCTCTTTGGTGGAGAAGGAGGAGCGGTCCGAGTCACTTCAATCTCTTCCTCACCCTCTTCTCCTTCCTTATCCACATCATCCTCATCACCTTCCATGTCTTCATCTTCTTCATCTTCACTAGCGGAGGCAAAGGGTTCATTGGTCACTCCCGGTGCCGGTTTCTTTTGAGGCTTCACAGTTTTATGCTCAAACAACTTGGAGACGTCAACACAAAGAGTGTAGTTGGGAGACTTCCTCTTGATAAGCTTCATAACATATGGAGCATAGACCGGGGCTTTCTTGGAAAGAATACACTCATACATTTCCCGGTGGATGAAGTCCATGACGTCAATGGGTTGGACTTGAGCTTCTTCTCCTTTGCAAAAGACCTCATGAGAGTAGGCAAGTAGGTTGACCAAGCCACCACGAAGAGCATCCAAATTACCCGCACTTGGGGCAATGTTCTCACAGAACAAGCGGAGAAGAATGTTGTATCTAGTCCTCAAACCATAGGCCTCCCCAACGACAATCTTCTTGCCTTCTTCCGCGGCAGCTTTTGTGAGCTTACCATAGAGGGAGCAAGCGCCTTCTTATTGTAGGCAACTCCGGAGAGGTGCATCCTTGCACCACTTGGCACATGGTTCCCACTGAATGGGTAACCAAGCTCTTCTGCAAACTCAATGAAGTTGGATTTGATAACTTGATCACCGGTCATCCATGTCATGGGAAGCTCTTCTCCATCTCCAAACACAAGTGTTGCAAAGAATTGGTGTACAAGGAGAATGTTGTAATCTTGCTTGAGTTGCATGAGCGGGTGTAGACCAAGCTTTTCAGTGATCCACAAAGCTTCCTTGAAGTAATCATTCTTGTGAAGATGCTCAAAATCAATCACCTTCTGAGGGCAAATCCTTGTGGGTGAGGTTGGCATAGAGCTCGGTGCAAATCAGTTCTTGCTCCCTTCGATGAAAACAGTGGTCATTGGTGTTCCTTGGCAACTCATACATCTCCCTCTTCCTCATATCAGCAAACTCGGGAAGTGACATGCCCCTGAGTGTTGGCAAGTTATCAAACTTGGCCTTTTTGGCCCTTTCTTCCTTAGCCAGCTGAGCTAGACGAGCTTTTTCCCTCAGAGCATCCCTAGCAACTTCTGCAGCACTCTGTCTTTCCACATAGCAATCCTTTGCCGGATCATAGTCAAAGGTGTGCTTCCTCGGGATACGCTTGCGACGACCACCTGCACTACTACCTGTGAGGGAAATGGCACGAAGTAGCAAGAGAAAAGTCAAAAACATGCTCAGAGAGAAGGAACTAGCAGCTTGTGGAGCCAAAACAACAAAAAAGATCTACACCGGAGTCTCCGGTGCCTGACCCCGGAGTCTCCGGCCATTAAAGGGCGGAGACTCCAAAGTATCCGGGGTTTGAACCCCGGAGACTCCGGGCAACTCGAGGGCAGGCAGAGGAGGCATGGGGTAGCTCAAGAATTTGCACTAGATCGATTCCACAGGTTGCTAGAGACTCAAATTGCCGAACTAACAGCATCCCATGAGCAGAAACTAGCAAACACTTCCAATCCCTTAAATCTAGGAAAGCTAGATGGGAGGAGGAGGAGATTTACCAGAGGGCTCCATGGAATGGCAAGCAATCCGGAGAAGAAGGTCTCCGGGAGCTTGAGGAGGAGAATGGCCGGCGGCAAGCGGCGGATCCGGGGCCGGGGTGGCGCCCGGCGGCGACTTGGTGAAGGCGGCGGCGCCCCTGGGAAGTTTGAGGGAAGGGGGTGAATGAGGGAACCGTTGAGGTTTCCCTCACCCCGACCCTCTTTGATCCAGGGAGAAACCGCTTGGGCCGGAGTCTCCGGGGTTGGACACCCGGAGTCTCCGGCCACCAGACACCGGAGTCTCCGGGGTGCAAAACCCGGAGTCTCCGGCCTGCCTTGACCAGATCACACAGCTATAAATTTGAGCATGTTTCTTCGAAAGATGAAGTGGTTTCAGATGAAAGGGATAGGCTTGGGTCAGAAAGAGGTCACTGAGTGGTACTTAGTGTTCAAGTTTGCAAAAATGCAAATAAAACTCAATTAAGGCCAAACATGAACACATTCCCATTAAAAGGCAAAAACATGCAAATGAGGTGCAAATGGGAACAAACCTCCACATAGGAGGTCGGTGGCCGAGGCCACCATGTTTGAGTATAACGGTATGGCACCGCGAAGATATATCTTGGGCCCAAAACCAAAACTCATCAATTAAGCTCAAAATTGCCACAAATGACAAGATAGAACAATTTGCTTACTATCGGCATAATGGGGGGAGGGATAGTCCAATTTGTTAGGACCGCACTCCCCCTATTTCCATGCCCACATCTAGAGCAACACACAAGTTAGAGTATGGGAGTAAATGCACCTAGCTCAAGCCACATTGCTTGAGTCAATGATATTTAGTTCATGCCTCAATTCCCGGAATCTTGCTTCATCAAGAGGCTTCGTGAATATATCGGCAAGTTGCTCATTGGTGCCAACATAAGATAGATCAATATCTCCACGGTTGACATGATCCCGAATGAAATGATGACGAATCTCAATATGCTTCGTCTTGTTGTGTTGCACCGGGTTGTGAGCGATCTTGATTGCACTTTCATTATCACATAGAAGAGGCACTTTGTCAAAAATGACACCATAATCCTTCAAAGTTTGCCTCATCCATAAGAGTTGTGCACAACAACTAGCCGCGGCTACATATTCGGCTTCGGTGATAGAGAGAGATACACAATTTTGTTTCTTAGATGACCAACACACCAACGACCTACCAAGAAATTGGCAAGCCCCGGAGGTTGATTTCCGTTCCACTTTGTCTCCCGCCCAATCCGAATCCGAGTAACCTACAAGATCAAAACTTGCTCCCTTTGGATACCAAAGACCAAAGTTAGGGGTATTCACTAAATATCGAAAGACTCTCTTGACCGCCACTAAGTGGCTTTCCTTTGGTGCGGCTTGAAAACGTGCACATACTCCCACACTTAACATAATGTCCGGTCTAGATGCACATAGGTAAAGCAAGGAACCAATCATAGATCTATAGAGTTTTTGATCCACTTCTTTACCATTAGGATCGAGATCAAGATTAACCTTTGTTGGCATGGGAGTCTTTGCACCTTTGACTCCTATCATCTCGAACCTCTTGAGCATGTCTTGGGTATATTTGGCTTGGTTCACAAAAGTCCCTCCCTTCAATTGTTTAACTTCAAATCCAAGGAAGAACTCCAACTCCCCCATCATAGACATCTCAAACTTGTCGGTCATGAGCTTGGCAAACTCATTATTGAAAGCTTTGTTAGTAGAACCAAATATAATATCATCAACATATATTTGGCAAATGAAAAGCTCCCCATTGACCTTCTTAGTAAAAAGAGTGGGATCGATCACCCCAATTTCAAAACCACGATCAACCAACAACTCTTTAAGGTGCTCATACCACGCACGTGGGGCTTGTTTGAGGCCATAGAGTGCCTTATCAAGTTTGTAAACGTGGTTAGGAAACTTAGGGTTTTCGAAGCCCGGGGGTTGCTTCACAAAAACCAATTCATTTAAGGGACCGTTGAGAAATGCACTTTTAACATCCATTTGTTGAAGTTTAAAGTTATGATGTGATGCATATGCAAGTAAGATGCGAATGGATTCAAGACGGGCAACGGGAGCGAAAGTTTCACCAAAGTCAATACCCTCAACTTGGGAGAAACCTTGAGCCACCAATCTTGCCTTATTACGAATGACTATGCCATTTGCATCTTGCTTGTTCTTGAAGATCCACTTGGTCCCAATGACATTACGGCAATCTTTAGGCCTTTCTACTAGAGTCCACACATTGTTGCGCTCGAAGTTGTTGAGTTCATCATGCATGGCATCAAGCCAATCCGGATCCTCAAGCGCCTCATAAACTTTCTTGGGTTCTACACAAGAGACAAAAGCATGATGAGAGCAAAAGTTAGAAAGTTGCCTCCTAGTGGAGACACCTTTACGAACACTCCCAACCACATTTTCCAAGGATATGCTTCTTCGTCGTAGAATGGACTCAAGCTTCTTCTCACGGCGAGTGCGAGCCTCAAGAGGAGATTCTTGAGAGACTACTTGATCATCTTCATGATCACTGTTCTGGTCCTCGCCATGACCATCAAGTGGATTGCCTTGATCATCAAGTGGCCCATAGCCACGGAATTCCGAAGGATTTTCATCAAAGGCTTGATCACCCCCGGAGACTCTGGTATCCATACTCGGAGACTCCGGTATAGGCCGGAGAGTCCGGACCACAGGGGCCGGAGACTCCGGGCAAGATTGCTCGGTGGGATGATCTTGAGGTTGAGGGTGTGCAGCTTGTCTTTAGTCAATGTCCTGTGTGTGTTCAGCAGGTGAAGGCTCCACATGTGTAGAGCATTGTCCTTCTCCTTCGGCCAAAAGGTGTCCCTCAATGGGCCGGAAGAATCCGACACCCATTCTTCTTATGGCTTGGGGAGGAATTTCGTCACCTACATCACGAACACAACTTTGTCCTACAAAGGAACCATTATCCTCATCGAACCTCACATTACAAGTTTCTATAACATGCCCGGTGGACTTGCTATAGATCCTATAGGAATGTGAGTCCGTGGAGTAACCAACAAAGATACCCTCTAATGCTTTAGAATCAAATTTTGACAAACGAACACCTTTCTTGAGATAGAAACACTTACAACCAAATACCCGGAAGTACATGATGTTGGGCTTTTGCCCGGTAAGAATTTCATATGGAGTCTTGTTCAAGTTCTTGCGGAGATAAAGCCGGTTGGTGGCATGGCATGCGGTATTAATAGCTTCGGCCCAAAAGTTGTATGGAGACTTGAACTCCGCCAACATAGTTCTTGCCGCATCCATGAGAGTACGGTTCTTCCTCTCGGCAACTCCATTTTGTTGCGGGGTATATGCAGCGGAATATTGATGTTTGATACCCGCATCACTAAGAAACTCATTTAGGGAGTAGTTCTTGAACTCGGTGCCATTGTCACTTCTTATAGTCAATATGGTGGTATTGAATTGACGCTCAACTTCGGTGGCAAAGTCTTTGACGGTTTGTTGGGTCTCACTCTTGAATTCAAAGAAATAAACCCAAGTGTATCTTGAATAGTCATCGATAATCACCAAGCAATATTTCTTGCCACCAAGACTTGCATAAGTGGGAGGTCCAAAGAGATCCATGTGAAGGAGCTCCAAGCACCTCTTGGAAGAGATAATAGTCTTGCTCGGATGACTTGTTTCATGCATCTTTCCTTCAATACATGCCCTACAAACACGATCTTTGGCAAAAGAAACATCCTTTAGTCCGAGTATGTGGCTGTTGGTGTAGAGATTTTGCAAAGCTCTCATATTGACGTGGGCTAACCGGCGATGCCAAAGCCATCCCACGTCGGCCTTAGCAATTAGGCATATCGCGGCCGTAGTGGGTTTCTCCGAGAAGTCCACCACATACAAGCCATTTTCGACATACCCAACAAAGGCAACCTTGAGAGACTTACTCCACATGACGACCACAATATCAACATCAAAATATGTGGCATAGCCCATAGTAGCAAGTTGATGAACGGAAAGTAGATTATAACCAATGGTTTCGACAAGCATGACATTCACTAGGGACACGTCCGGAGTGATCACCACCTTACCGAAACCAAGTACCTTAGAGGATGAATTATCACCATATGAGACCGTGACATTTGAAGTATTGGGCTTTAGATCTTCCACAATATTTTTGCTTCCGGTCATGTGGCTTGTGGCACCACTATCAATAATCCATTTTACTCCTCCGGAAGCAATGTCCTACAAGAGATTAATTCTTGGTTTTAGGTCCCCATCTTTGAATGGGTCCTCTTTTGTTAGTCACAAGAATCTTAGGTACCCAAATAGCATATTCAATGAAACCATTATGGGGACCAACATATTTAGCATAGACATCACCATAATAGTCCCTAAGAAGAACATAATGAGGATTATATTTTCCTGCAAAATTATTATGAGAAGGGCCGGAGACTCCGGTCTTTGGGGGCGGAGACTCCGGGGTAGATGAACTTACCGGAGACTCCGGAGCCTTTGACCCGGAGACTCCGGTCTCCTCGATTTTCTTCTTTCCATTCAGCTCCTCCCACTCCTCCTCGGTGTAACAAATATCAAAGGGGACATGAGGAGTAGGAGCAGCAGCAGGCTTTGTCTTCTTCTTGTTCTTCTTGTTCTTCTTCTTCTTTGAGGACTCGGCCACCAAACAAAGATCCCCTTTCTTTGAGGACTCGGCAACAAAACCGAGGCCCTCCTTTCCTTTGTACAATCTTTGATTGTTCAAGAGATCATTGAGATTCTTCTCTCCTTGAATGCAAGTGGCAAGGCCCTTAGCAAGATCGGCCTTCAACCTATTGTTCTCCTCAATGATATCACTATGATCACAAATAGAGTTAGAAGAACAAGGAACTTCAATAACTTGCATTGGGGGAACTTTAGATTGTTCAATAGTTAGTTGAATTTGAAGTTGTTCACGAATCTTGGTGAGATGAGAGAATTTGCCCTCCAAAGCCTTGTGAGCTTCTTCAAGCTTCTCAAACTTCTCACGAAGATCATTATGACCAACGTCAAATTCAACTTTCTCCTTTTTAAGCAACTTGACCATAGCAAGGGCATGGTCACGTTCTTTAGTGAGTTTTGACAAGATTAGATTATGAGACTCTTCTAGTCCCAACAATTTCTCCTCTAAAGAGACTCTCAAGTTTTGCTCTTCTTCGAGCTTAATTGATAGAGAGCCAATATCATCGGCGGCTAATCTTTCCAACTCCTCCTTCTCCTTGATGGTGTCATGGGCATCACCAAGTTCACACATTAGTGTCTCAACATATACCTTGGTTGGCCCCTTCATGTTAGCAAGAAAATCATCACAAGAAACTAGTTCTTTCTTAATCTTAAGACTACTCACATCATCCAAAGAGGTAGTATTGGAATGTGATGATGAAGGAGTAGGTGATGAGGTTACCTCCGAGGCCTTAGCCATAAGACACTTGTGAGTGGTGATGATGGCGTTCTCATTTAGTGAGTTGAAGAGGGATGTAGGTGGTGTGGAGACAATGGCAATGGCGGCCACTTCTCCATTCTCTTCATCAACGGAGTCATCATCATCGGACTCGGAGTCATACTCCTCATGAACCACCAATACCCTTTCTCCTTTCTTCTTGTTGTCCTTGTTCCCATGTTTCTTGGATGGGTAGAACTTTGATGACCGGCGCTTGGGGACGAGCCGACCCTCATTGTCCTCCTTGTTCTCATAAGGACATTCGGCGATGAAGTGCTTGATTCCTCCACAATTGTAGCAATGCCTCACTTTAGAGTCACCACCTTTTCTTGGAAAGGATTTGAACTTGGATCCCTTCGTCTTGTGCTTGTTGGCATCCCAAAAGGCATTTGCATTGAGAGCCAAGTGTTCATGAAGTGCAAACTTGAGATCTTCCGGAGACCAACACTCTTCTTCATATATTTCTTCTTCTCCTTCTCCTTGCTTGGACACCACCTTGGCCTTGAGAGCAAGATTGTGAACTCCTTGTCCGGCAAGAACACGGGCTCTAGTTTCTTCCGCGTTCTTCTTCAAGATAGACAAGGCGGTGAACTCACAAAGAACTTCATTTGAGGTCATACTCCCAAAATCCGGTCTTGAACGGATTATCTCGGATCGCATGGGTTCTCTTGGGTTGATGGAGGTGATGAACATACGCTTGATATAGTCATCACCATTGTCTTTGCACCCAAACCCGGTCAAGGCCGTTGCAAGAGCCAAGATCCTTTGGTACATCTCACCGGGAGTCTCATTATCACGCATAATGAAATCCCTTTCTTCACTTTTGAGCTCATCAAACTTGGAGGACCGAATACTTTCATTCCCAATGAAGAGCATAGTGAGATAGTCCCATACTTCCTTGGCGGTGTTCAAGTTGTTGATGTGTACCGCATGAGTATCCGGTACGGCTTGTTGAAGGAGATGCTTGGCGGTGGCATTGAGTTGCTCATCAACTTCTTCCCTTCCGGTCAAATTGAGAGGATCATGAGGTGCAAAGCCATTTTGTATGACCCTCCACAAATGAGTAGAAGAGCTAGAAATATGAGATTTCATTAGTCCTTGCCATTTAATAAAATTGCGAGAATCAAGCTTAGGAGGGGAACCCATGTTGTTAATGTGTGGCATAGGATAATGGACCGGCGGAGGTGAGTAAGTGTTAGGGGGCGGAATGTTAGCACCCTTTGCCGGACCATCATCTTCCTTAGGAGGGTCACCTTTGATTTCGGCGGAGGTGGAGCCATTGTTAGGTGGCTTCACCTTAGCCAAGGAGAGTTCCACACTAGGTGTGGTGTTTGGGTCGGTGGGCCCGGAAGGTTTTCTTCCAAAATATTCCTCAAACATAGCCTTCATCTCCAATCTCATAGTGGTTTGCATTGTGTTCAAGGACGCCAAATGCTCCTCACGAGAGATTGAAGAGGAAGAGATAGATGGAGGATTATCCTCGGGAGGAGTTTCTTTATTCTTATCCCCTTCCATGGTCGCTCAAACTCTTAGGCGGTTAAGCCCGAATAAGAGACCACGCTCTGATACCAATTGAAAGGATCGTATGAGCGACTAGAGGGGGGGTGAATAGGAGCTACCCAATAATTTTAATTCTTTTCAAGTTAAGGCTAGACACGAAGGTAAATTCTCTAGATGTGACACTAAGTGAATTTACCTAGAGTGACAAGCAAGCTAGCAATAACAATATAAGTAAAGGCACAAGTAAAGGATAGAGGTCACCGCAATGAAGACACGAAGACACGAGGATGTATTCCCGTAGTTCCTTCCTTGTTACGGGAAGTACGTCTACGTTGGAGAGGTGTGGTGCCACAAAGGCCACCAACGCCACAAAGGCTCACCCTATTCTCCGGTGAACAAGCCACAAAGGCGAGTTCACGCTCCACTAAGCGATGCCCTTGAAGGCGGCACGACACCTTTACACAAAGTATTGGGGCAAGCTCCACAACTCAATTGGAGGCTCCCAATAGGCCCACCAAGCTCTTACACACAAAGTCAAGCTTGGGGGACGGCTTCTTCCGGCTAGAAATCCGATGAATCACACAAGGAACAAGCCCCTCAACAAAGAGAGGGGGGAAATCAAATCGCCTTGGTGGAAGTGTAGATCTAGGTCTTCTCCCTCAAATCCCAAAAGGGCTTTGAGTTCTATTGGCTAGGGAGAGAGATCTTGAGCTTTGAAGCTTTGGAGCAATGGTGGAGAGAGAGTGGAAGCCGCAATCCAGTCTTGAGGTGGAAGAAGACTATTTATAGTCCAAGCCGAGGACTAGCCGTTGCTGCCTTTTTAGGCCGGAGACTCCGGGGTCCAGAGCCCGGAGTCTCCGGGGTAAGTCGACAAGGCCGGAGTCTCCGGGCCAGAGACACGCTTCTGAAAAGCTTCCGCCCAGAGTCTCCGCCCCCATATCTGGGACGAGCGACACTCGGCGAAAAACGACCCCGGAGGCTTAGGCCGGAGTCTCCGGACCCTGACCAAAGACTCCGGCGTGTGAACACCGGAGTCTCCGGGGTTGGTCACCCGGAGTCTCCGGGGCAGAAACGCCAGCAACAAGTGATCTTCTGATTTTCACCTATAATCAAGATTAAACTGAGACACGGGGTTAGATATTTGAGTATTGACAACAAACACCCAAAAATACATTTTGCTAGAAGATGCTCTTTCACCATGGCGCGACGGATTTTGAGAGTTGCGGGGGAAATTTCTAAGTGGGACACTATCATGTTGTTCTTTGATTTTTCCGATTTGGAATCACCGTTGGTGTTTGAAATCTTACGGAGGAGGGCCGTCCCATCACAGAGCCACTTGGGGAACGTTCTCCCAATATGTTTCAGGAATATGATAGAAACACATGTGCAAAACAGATGGTTTGAACAATACAAAAAACTATGAACTCGTGTGTTTGGTTCACATGAATACAAAAACTCTAATAAATACAATAAAATCAAACGCAAAATCTATTATGTGCCTGGGCACCATCATGTCTTAGCCGGTGCCCACCCTTTTCCTCCGTCCGATCCAATCTCCGTGGCGTGGGGCAGTCGGTTGGACAGTGGGGGTTGGGGCCCACCACGAGCGAGCCTTATCTCCTGCGTGAGATTTTCCCCTTCTTCCATCTCACACACGCACACTGCCGCCATGGATCGCTCGGCCGCTGCCGGTCGCCACATCCGCACGCGCGCTGCAGCTGGCCGCCACCTTCGCACGCGCGCCGCCAACGGCCGCCACCTCCGCCGGAGTGCGGTGGTTCTTGCCGTCCTCCTCGTGTCTTGCCTAGTGCTGCTGTCTAATCCCCTCCTCACATGGCGTGCCACCGGGAAGGGCCTCGTCCCCACCCCGAGCTGTTGGGCCCTCTCTCCCATGCGCTCCGCTGGTCCTGCCACCACTCCTCTTCACCTCAACTCCCGCTCCTCCCTGGCCCCCTCAGTTCTACATCTGGAAATATCAAAGGAAGTAAAACTCTCTAGTTCTAGTTGTAATTTTTTTGAAGCTGGATGCATTTTTGATCTTTTTTTTACATCGCGGATGATGGTAGGGTGGATGTAATTTTTCTTCTTTTTCTACATCCGGGATCTTAAATTAGTAGGTTCCAGTTGTAATTTTTTGAAGCTATATGCATTTTTGATCTTTTTTACATCCCAAATGATGGTAGTGGTGGATGTAATTTTTCTTCTTGTTCTACACCCGGTATCTTAAATTAGTAGATTCACCCCATTTTTTGATGTGATAATAATTTAGATGTAATATATTTCTGTTTTCTACATCCACCTATGGTATTTTTGCAAATTTTTGCAACTACATGTACTTCTAACTTTTTTTCTGCATCCAGAATGATGAAAGCTCAAGATGTATTTCCTCAATTCTAGGTGTAATTAATTTGCAATTGGACGTATTTCCCAAATGAGTAGGATGTAATTTTGTCATTTTTATACATCTAGGATGTTGGAAAGATCAAGGTGTGTTTCCTCAATTCTAGGTATAATTAATTTGTAGTTGGATGTACTTTTTATCATTTTTCTATATCTAGGATGTTGGAAATATCAAGGTGTAAAACAGTAATATTTTTATTTCTTGTATACTAGGATGTAACTTTTTTTGGTACACTTTTGTTTGTCAAAATAATTTTGCAAATAACAACCAGCCACACGCTAGAAAAGCGGTGTGAAACCGGAAGGTGAAAACAGTAGTCGCTGGTGTTTTCCATGTCACAGGAAAGCGCGTGGGAAGAAAGGATGCCGTGGGGACCAGAACTTCCTATTTTTGAAACGTATCGGGCATGCACACGTGTTTGTTTCTATTTTAGGGAGGGGCACTGCGTAAGACTAACCGGTAACCGGGCACCATGTAGCCACACCCTCAAACAAAATCAAATTCAACCACATGAGGCTCATTGTTTATCTGTAGGATTTGAAAAGGAGGTCCAAGCAGATCGTAAGATTGAAAAGGGAATTTGGAAATCGAGATCAAAGGGAATTTGTTTTTCTTCTTTATGTTTGCTTCAATCCTTTGAGCTAAATGCATGAATAGTTGCGCCATAGGAAACTTTGCTAGGAAATCGAGATCAAAGGAAATTTGTTTTTCTTCTTTATGTTTGCTTCAATCCTTTGAGCTAAATGCATGAATAGTTGCACCATAGGAAACTTTGTTATTCATGTGTTATTCCTCTGCTTTTGCTTCAAACCAAATAGTCCTTATGAAGCTATTCAAACGAGCCGTTAGAAAAATGATGAAGATCGGGAAAATATTGAGCATGTTCTGAACAGAAAATAAATTCCTTATGCCATTGATGTGACTTTTCAAACTATGCCTTTCTCATGTCCCTTTTTTTTTCTTTGATAACCCTTCGTCTTATCTTGATTTCCAGGAAATAATGAATTACTTCACTTACAAAGCCACAAAGACGGTTCTCTATCAGTTGTATGAAATGAATCCACCAGCATACACTTGGCTTTATAAGTAAGATTCTATCTGTTTACCTTCTACGTGCAAAATACTTCCCCTGCTAGGCAGTAAGAGTATTTTTAATAACTTCCTCAAAATTATATTTCTCTTTTGTCAGTTACCTCGTCGTCAACGATGCAAAAGAGGGTATACATTTCATTCGAGCACTCACAAAGGTATCCTCTTCGTTTCTACAGACAAATATGAGGTGGGAAAGGACAATGTGTTTCTGGTCAATTCTTTAACCAGCTTGATATGTATAACAGGAGAGGCAAGACCTGGCAGAGAGGGTGATGATCACACGCCTTCACTTATACAGCAGATGGATCAAGGTAACAGAGAGCCACTTCACTGATTCTAACAGAGACCTTTGATGCAGAAAAATATTTACCTTTACCATCTGTCCATCTGATCAGAAATGCGACCATACAAAAATGTACGAGAGGATTTCCAATGAGAACCTGGAGCTCATGCGCGAAAGACTAATTGAAACCGTAGTGTGGCCATCTGATGACACGAACACCACTGGCAAACAAGACTGAATTGAACTCATGTTAGAGTTAAGTATTGCAGAATCCCTGCAGGTTTAGAGTTTTGTGGGTTACTCATTTGTGTATACAGCCCGCATGAATAGAATAGTTTGGTTTGTTATTGAAATGAACACTCGATCCTTTATCCTTTGAACTCGAGAAAAATATCAGAAGGCGTGGTTTTGTATGCCCTTGTTTGACACACTGATTGTTCTCATCTGTGCGGTTTGGTAATGATCAATCAGGCTGTCCGCCCTTTGCTTTAGCTTTGGCAATCTAATTTTCCAATTTAATAAGGGTAGTTGGCAGAATACAATGGCATACAGCACGGAAATTGAGCTACAAACATGTAAAACATTTACAGTTTGTACAAAACTATTCCCTGTTGAATGATATTGTGATTCCTTGCGGCACAATGTGTCAGACCAGGGAGATATCACACGAGAGGCATGCCACATATATAATACATGTTCCATCTGCTGAACGGAGCATTTTCGGATCGCAACCAACAAACTACATATAGGGCGGATATCCTTGAGTCCTCGGCCTCGTTACATGGCCAGCAATGGCGATGCAAACCAAGCCATGTCTCCCCTATTGGAAAGCTCAATTCATTATTCAGCACCGTGCCATTATTTAATAGCTCCACCAACGTAAGCTCCAAATCTGAGCTGCCTCTCCTTTGGCTCACATGTCTTCTCAGCACCTATTGGCAGGCCGGCAGTATGTCGCCCAAAATACCTGCAAGGCTATCAAGGGCTGACAAAGTTGATAACTTATTTGCAGCAATATGCATACGTGACAACTTGTGAGCTCCGCAGAAGTTGTTTTTGTTCCTCTCCTCCCTTCCTTCCACCCCTCACCTCCCCCCACTTTTTCCCCAGTCATGGGATCAAGAGCCACAGGAACTTGCTTCTTGGCTCTCCAGTTCTTCATATACTTCAATTTCAATATTGCCCGTGTCAGTTCTCTGTCCTTCAAGCTGGATTTCACCGAATCGAACCATAGCTCATTGGCCGCAATCCAGTTCCAGGAGGATGCATTCTACAACAAGGTCATCAGGCTCACCAAGGACGAGCTGAATGACCAGATCACCGACAGTGTAGGCCGGGCGGTCTACACCGATCCAGTGCCTCTCTGGGATAGCACCACCGGTCAGTTAGCCGACTTTGCGACCCGCTTCACATTCAGGATAAATGCCACAAGCAATATGTCAACCGGTGAGGGCCTGGCTTTCTTCCTCTCACCCTACCCTTCTGTGATCCCGAATAACTCAACTGGTGGTTTTCTTGGCCTCTTCAGCAATAGTAATGATCCATCTAGTGAGCTTGTGGCTGTTGAGTTTGACAGCCACGATAACACATGGGATCCAGACGGCAACCATGTGGGAATTGACATCAATTCAATTGTATCCGTAGCAAATGTGACGTGGAAAACTAGCATCAATAATGGCCGGACAGCCAATGTGTGGGTAACTTACCAGGCCAGTTCCATGAACTTGAGCGTCTTCTTGACCTACCTGGACAACCCACAGTACAGTGGCAACTCCAGCCTATCTTATTCAGTTGATCTCAGAAAATATCTTCCAGAAAAAGTGGCCATTGGATTCTCGGCTGCCACAGGGAGATTTGTGGAGCTTCATCAGATACTTTACTGGGAATTCAATTCTACAGATTTGCAGATGATGAAGGTTGAGAAGATGAGAAGTGTACTGGTCATAAGCTTGGCAACTGCTGCAAGTGTCGTGCTCTGTTCTATGGCCTTGGTTTGGTTCCTTTTGTATTTTAGGACTAGGAGGTCAAGAAAGGAGATGGAAAAGAAGCTAGAGTATAATGAGTCCATTGACAATGAATTTGAGAAAGGGAGGGGGCCAAGAAGATTTCGGTACAATGAACTTGTGGGTGCCACGAAGAATTTTGCTTTGGAGAGAAAGCTTGGAGAGGGAGGATTTGGTGCAGTCTACCAGGGCTTTCTGAAGGATCAAAACCTCGACCTTGCCATAAAGCGAGTGGCAAAAGGGTCGACACAGGGGAGGAAGGAGTACATATCTGAGGTGAAGATCATAAGCAGGCTGAGGCATCGAAACCTTGTGCAACTTGAGGGCTGGTGTCACGAACATGGAGAGTTCATGCTTGTCTATGAGTTTATGCCAAACAGGAGCCTGGACACACACCTCTATGACAACAGTAACCTACTAGCATGGATACTGAGGTTCAAGGTCACTGTCGGTGTTGCATCCGCCCTCCTGTATCTTCACGAGGAATGGGAGCAATGCATTGTCCACCGTGATGTCAAGCCGAGCAACGTGATGCTTGATTCTGCATTCAACGCAAAGCTTGGTGACTTTGGGCTCGCACGGTTCGTCGACCATGACCGAGGCTCACAAACTACAGTCTTAGCTGGGACAATGGGTTACATGGCTCCAGAGTGTGTCACCACTGGCAAAGCAAGCAAAGAATCTGACGTCTACAGCTTCGGGATTCTTGCATTGGAGATTGCTTGTGGACGGAGACCAGTTGTGCTCAAGGAAAACGACGACAAGATCAGATTGGTTCAGTGGGTATGGGATCTCTATGGAAGAAACGAGATTCTCAATGCAGTTGACAGCAGGCTTGATGGCGCATTTGAAGAGAGAGAAGTTGTGTGCTTGATGGTTGTCGGACTGTGGTGTGCACATCCAGATTGCAATTTACGACCTACAATTCGTCAGGTCATAAGTGTACTGAAGTTTGAAGCACCATTGCCTAGCCTTCCCCCAAAGATGCCTGTGGCAATGTTCTTTGCGCCGCCAATTTCTCTATGCAGGTTTTCATACACGTCATCTGATGGGACACTGAAGGAGCAGGAGCTGGGGAGGTCCAATGGTTATGGAAAGACAAGCTCGTCCAGTGCAACCAATACTTCGAGCTCGCCTCCCTCTGTTCGGCTGCCAGATTTGGGTTACTAAGTCTGTTGGTTCGCTTCTATATGTTCAACTTTTGTTTTGTTTGGTGCCGAATGTATTAGAATGGCACTAAAGTTAAACTATATAGATGTTATTGACTCTAGCTGAATGTTTTGAACGGTATTTGTTCAATTACTTGTGTATAGATTGGCTACCTGTAGAAGTAGAACATAATCAATGAAATGTATCCTGGTGAATTCATGTTCTCCTAGAGTGGTGTTGACACCTCTTCTTTATTTTTATGTGGGCTGTTGAAGGAAATTTTTGCTTTTGTATAGGATATTACATCATATGGTTATGGTGATACAAATCAGGATCAATTTTTCTACTACATCAGGAAGGCCTAATTTCGCAACCTATGCACCACATAAACAATGAACGCACACCACTGAGCCTATATCTTTCCTCATCTTTACTTACTACTATGTGTAGATGTGTCCCATTTGAAATGACCTTACACCTAACCATTCAAGTGTTGGGACTTGTGAGTATCTAATATAACACACCGTGATGCCAATATATTTATACTCCTACACAAAACGAAGTAATGAACTGTGTACTTATATCTGCACCTCATAAGAAAAGGAATAGGCTACTAAATCGATACATCATTCAGATAAAAAATAGCAAGACAGGATAAAAGATGGAGTGAAGAATATTTGAGGTGAAGTAAAATAAGATCTTACATGTCCATATTCATGTCTAATGTGCAGAGGCACCATGTCATTGAGATATTCACTGGAGGTCATTCGTCATGAAGTAAGTAAAGAACCACAGTAGTACCGAAGACCGAGAAATTGCCATGCCCAAAGCCCCAAACTACAAAATTTGGAATGTACTTCGCTTGCGAACAATATGTGTCAAATGTCAACTACCACAGTTCATGCCATGTAATATTATAGATACGCTTTCATGAAATTCAGAAATACAAGCTAACAATTTGATCGTGCTCCACGAAATCAACCATAAACTGGACCAGCAGAACAGCACCCTGACCAGTGTATAACTAATTTTCTTTCTCAGTTGCACAATGTTACACTGTTCCGAACTCGGAACAAACATTTTCTGATTAATTTGTTACATCATTTGCGACAAACATTTTGCTTTGACTCTAACAGTAGAATCTACTAGCATGGGCATAAGCAATGAGGCATCCGTTACCTTTTTGGCAGCTTCTTATTCACTTCTTGCCAGGCTGCAGCTTCTTCGCAGTGAACCGGTAGACTACCGGACCATGGCGCCAGCCTTCGGGGGCTGGATCCTTGTGCAACACCTCAATGTCGAACACTTTCCTTGCCTTCCCAAAGAACTTCTTATCAGTGCGCTTCCACCTCCTCATGTGCGCCATCAAAAACACCACCTCCCCCTTCACGAAGAACCGCAGCGTCTCTAACAAGGGGTCAACCAAAGTTTCGTAGTAGACAACGTCCGATGCCACAACGAGATCAAACCTAGACGCCGGCGCTGGGGCTACCACTGCCTCCATCGCGGCGGCATCGCCCCAGGGGAGCGGGATGACGGAGATGGAGCCGCCGCGGGAGTCGAGGAGGGGCGCGTTGAGGGAGGCGTTGTGAAGGAGATTGGGGAGCGCGGCGGGGAGATCGGAGAGGACGGTGTGCGCCGGGAGGGCGGCGGCCAGGGCGAGCCCCGCAGCGCCGGTCCCGGAGCCGAGCTCTAGGATGCTGAGTGGGCAATGTGGGGAGGGGGAGCGTGGCAGGAGATGCGGGGAGGCCGGGAGGAAGCGCAGGAGCGTGGTGGCAGAGGGCCAGAGCTGGAAGGTGAGCCCGAGGGAAGGGATGGTGCGGACGGTGACGGGGGACGGGAGCGCAGGGATGTGGAACTGGTGGAGCTGCGCCTCGGATGCGGTGGCGGTGGCGGCGGCGGTTGAAGCGGGGAGGAAGTTTGGGAGGAGGAGTTGGAGATCGCCAGAGTCGGATTCGGAATCGTAAGCAGAGGATATAGCAGATACGGCGGCGGCGGCAGCAGCAACAGTGGTGACCGCGGCAGCGGGGGCAGCGGCGGCGGCGGCGGCCATTATATTCGATAGGGATTCTTTGGAGCTTTGACTGTACCGTAGTTACATCAAAGCCGTGGTTTTGACTAGACTGGGTCTAGACCATGCTTGCTAGCAAAAGTAACTAATTATGTTATCTCAAAAAAAAAAACTAATTATGTCTAATCATCAGTCCAGATATAATCTAATGACTTCAAGATAACATTTGAAACAGCCTTTTTTCCGCTTTATAAATAAAATTACATACGACTAAATCGACACAAGATGATAAGAAAAACCTCTTATACAACACATTAACGATAGACAAAAGAAATACAAGAAGAACCAAAGCTTGCCATCAACGACATCAACTAAGATTGAAAGGAATAGAGTTCCATGTCAACGCCTCCAAGAGAATAAATTTCTATCACTTTCCTATACATCTCATAAGATTACTCCGTCTAATACACACATCCTCACATATATTCTAGTATACTAGTTTGATCATATACATCTATCAATATATCAGAAACAACTAGCAATTTGTATCTCATAAATCATCTCAAATTTTTTTTTGTTATAGAGGTAATACAAATATGGTCACAATCATAATAGAAACTCATGTAACTCTAATTAGTGAAACATAATAGATAGACTGATACAAGTTACTTTCATAATTGCATAGTCTATGAATGAACTATCCCCTCTTTATTATGGTGATGAAGGACATGGAGTTCATGGGGTTGAAATGGCATCCGAGGGCGACTCTTGCAGTGTCTCCCTCCTATCCTCGTAGTCTACATATCTGTTTCGTGTATTTCATGTTTCTCCACCGTTCCTTTGCGATCTCGTCAAATGGTCATATATATAGTCGATTTTAGGTCAAGATGTATCCATAGAGACAAAAAAGAAGTAAAATGGTCCACAATGCAGAAGTTGGGCCCCACAAAGCGACCAGGTAGTGAGACCACGTGGTGGGTGCTCTTTTCCCCTCGTGGCATTCCACATTGACTTCTTCCACTTATCTAACGTGGTTCCTCGAAAAAATGATGTACCAAAAAATTTAAATACGTTTGATGTTTGGAAGGTTTCTGAAACTCAATATGTAAAAACATGAATTCCTATTCTACAGAGTTAAAACCAATATAAAAGGGGTCGTTTAGAAAATCTCTAAAAACAATATTAAACATGTCTAGATCTTTAGATAACTATTAAATATAAAGAAATATGACTTAATAAATTACAAAATTCGTGGATGCATTTTACATTCATCGTCATGCACCACTAAGAAATCAAGAAAGTACTCCTTAGTTTTTGTGTTGTTATCAATAATATGAACACACCAAACTATCAAACTCATTTTTTCTTGGTGACTGTCATCTAGGGTACAATCAAGAATAAACTAGGAAATATTTGTCCTCTTTAACAATCTTTATAACACGAAACTTGTAATGGTATAACCAATAAGATAAATCAACTCATTCTGATTTTTTAGCTAAGATAATGGTGTTGAATCTTTTTGTTTTGTATACAGTAGATATTGTCTTGCATTACCAAGTCAAAGTCCCCAACCATATCGACACAAGCTAAGAAATTACCATTATGATCACGGTAGTGCTACTCACTAGATCGTAATAAATATCAATTGTGTTTGCTAAGAAATTTCACAATAGCAATTAATCTTAACAAAACTTGCCTTATGCGCTCTTTCTCCTTTGTGATCTGATGTCGTAAATACTTATCAATTGTCTCATGTTTTATATGCCTAGTTCTCGGCTCATTTAAAGAGTTCGTAGTGGTAATATGCTTGACACTAGCTTCATATTCTTTTGGCCTCTCATTGATATTTTTCCAATCTCTAAGCCCATCATGCCCTAGTGCACTCTTGTAGTTGAGAGGATTGAAGAACTTCCAACAATAAGAAAACACTTTGTCAACATGTTTCAAATATACTAACCATTTCGATAATGTAAATCTCCATTGCTCACTTTTCTAGAGTAACAGGCATAGGAAAATGTATTGATTTTCCATCTAAAGAAAAAGTATTGTTTTCTTTCCATGATAGGCCCCTTCTCCACTAATGTGTCATTTGACTAGCCCAATTTACCGGGTCATAAGTATCCACACAAACTGGTTCCTTATCAGAATTAACAAATTATGTAGGAGATGAATCATGTGTTCATGATCACTCGCATTGTTATCATTCATGTTGATGTTAGCATTTTCTTATATAGAAACCTCATCTTCTAGATCAATATTAGTTGGTTCCTCTATAATAACTAAAGCCAACTCATCTAGATTTCTTAAAGTGCTCGTGTTACTCTTGTCAAGGGCTCTCCTCCGTGATTCTATCAACTCATTTGTTTCTCTTCTCCTTTTCCTTTTCATTCTATCCAGATAGACACTTTTTGGGTGCCGATGTCGTCGACATTGTCGCCTCCTAGATGGCTTGGGTGACGTCTTTGATGATCTATGTTGTTTACTTTAGAACTACTAAGTTCAACTTTTTTTTGAAATAAAACGATCAATAAATTGAGCAAGCAAGCCGCCTCATTAAAAACGTTCTAGTCCCCTTAGGTACTCTGGTAAGGAAAAGAGTGCGTCTGAAACTTGTTGCTCCAACAGTTCAATTACATCGTGTTACAATCAATTGTGATCAGATCCTGCACGCAGGTCGGAACAGCATCACGAAGAAACCCAGAAAACCCGGATTTGCCTACCTGGGCCAACACATGTGCCACGCCATTGTTCACCCGGTCCACCTTCCTAATATCAATGTCACGGTAAAGCTCCAACAGATCCCTAGCTTCTTGTATCACCGCCCAGCTACACGACAGTTCATGCCCCTTAGATGACATGGTTTGAACAGCCCGCAAACAGTCAGATTCTAGGGTCGCCGGCCACCACCGGAGCGCAATAAGATGCTTCAGTCCTTGTAAACATGCCTGTATTTCGGCATCGTCCGCACTAGAGCAAGATGGAATGAAGGTCCATTGCGAAAGCACAGGTTGTCCTGAATGATCTCGGATTACTATGCCAATACCTGCACTCTTTGACACACTCTCCCAGCCCGTATCAACATTGGCTTTGATCATACCTTCCAAAGGATCTGCCCATGTAGATGGGCCTTCAGTCTTGTAGTTACCCGGAAGGTTTGGCTTAGTGACCGCCAAGAAGGACTGATAGTAGTTACTGATGAAAGACGCCGAAGCAGTGATCGGTCACCACGAACCACATTATTCCGGTGGTGCCAGACACGCCACAAAAGGAAAATAATCATTGATCGTGTAACCGTAGAAGCATTTCTCAAGATGTGCAAGATCCATTCCTTCCCGGTTTTTTGGAATTCCTCCTCTGGGGGTAATTGCGAAACACTTCTCATTTCTTCTCGTAAAGCCCTAGCTAGATTACAGCGGATAAGGGCATGGTGATTGATACGTCTCCAACGTATCTATAATTTTTGATGCTCCATGCTTGTTTTTACACCATTTGCCTAATGTTTCGTTACACTTCGTGACACTTTTATGCATTTTCCGAAACTAACCTATTAACAAGTCGCCACAGTGCAAGTTCCCTGTTTTCTGCTGTTTTTGTGTTTCAGAAGTGATACACAGAAAATATTCTCGGAATTGGACGAAACAAGTTCCTGAAGTCTTATTTTTCCCGGAAGCTTCCAGAGATCCGAAGAGAAGTAGGAGGGGGGCCACAGGGGCCCCACACACCAGGCTGGCGCGGCCCAGGCCACGCCGCCATGGTGTGAGGGAACCTGGGTCCACCTCTGACATCGCCCCTTCGCCTATAAAGACCCCCCGACGGAAAAAACCTAAGAACCCGATCAATTTTCCAGAACACATCGCGATCCGCCGCCGCCGTCGACCCGAAGATCGGGAGGGTCCAGAAGCTCTTCCCGGCACCCTACCGGAGAGGGGAATCGCCACCAGAGTTCTTCTTCATCGCCATGCTTGCCTCTAGAGCGATGAGTGAGTAGTCTACCTTGGACTATGGGTCCATAGCAGTAGCTAGATGGTTGTCTTCTCCACCATGTGCTTCATGTTTAGATCTCATGAGCTGCCCTACATGATTGAGATCACCATTATGTAATTCTACATGTTTGGTTTGTTGGGATCCGATGAATATTGGTGTTATGATTAAGTTGTTGTGTTGAATATTATCTTATGTTATCTCTATGTTGTTTATGATCTTGCATGCTCTTCGTTGTTAGTAGCTATCTTGGCCGAGTAGTTGCTAGTGACTCCAAGAGGGGGTATTTATGCTCGATAGTGGGTTCATGCCTCTATTTAACCTGGGGGAGTGACAGAAACCTCTAAGGTTGTAGATGTGCTGTTGCTACTAGGGAGAAAACAACATTCATATGCTCAAGGGCATATGCTTTGTTTACATTACACACTTTGCTTAATGCAATTATCTGTTGTTCGCAACTTAATACTTATGGAGTTCTCGGATTGATTCACCACAAGTGGATTATTAGTCATAGATGCTGTTGGATGGCGGTCTATGTATTTTGTTGTAATGCCCAGAGTAAATCTCATAGTGATCTTCTTGACATATCACGTTTATCTTTATTCTATCAATTGCCCAACTGTAATTTGTTTACCCAGCATGTGTTATTTATCTTATGGAGAGACACCACTAGTGAACTGTGGACCCCGGTCCTATTTCCATCATATTGCTATCACCTGTTTACTTTACTCGCACTGTTTACTTTACTCGCATACTATCATCACTTTCCACTCGATACGCTCATACCCTTTGTTTCAAGCAAACCGGTGAGATTGACAACCTCATCGCAAGTTGGGAACAAAGTACTTGGTTGTGTTGTGTGCAGGTTCCGCGTTGCAGCTAGCAAGCAAAGCTTGGACGAGGCGCCATATATAAATTGTCTGAAGCTGTCGCAAACTAGCAAGCATCACCTTCAGTCGTATTGTCTGCTTTTCTCCTGATCGACATAAACCTTGGTTTCTTACTGAGGGAAAAACTTGCTGCTATATACATCAAACCTTAATCTTGGGGTTCCCAACAATCTAGCAATCAAGCCTTTTTCTGGCACCGTTGCCGGGGAAGAGTGCAAGACCTCTGCGAGGGGAGTTTTCGCACGCACTTCCTTTACTTTGTTATTGTTTTGCTTTACTTTATTTATTTTACCTGCATCGTTTTATATCAAAAACCCAAAAAAATTAGAATCCTTGGTAGTTGTTTTTACTTATTTACTTTCGTTTTGCTGAAATGGCCAATCCTGAAAACACCAAGTTGTGTGATTTTACTAGCACGAACAATAGTGATTTTATCTGCACTCCTATTGCACCACCTGCTCCTACTACAAACTTTTATGAGATTAAGCCTGCTTTATTGAACCTTGTTATGAAAGAGCAATTTTCTGGTGCTAGTACTGAAGATGCTGCAGCTCACCTCAACAATTTTGTTGAGCTATGTGAGATGCAGAAATATAAGGATGTAGAAAGTGATATTATTAAGCTCAAGTTGTTTCCTTTTTCTTTGAGACGAAAAGCTAAAGATTGGTTGCTGTCTTTGACTAAGAATAGTATTGATTCATGGGCTAAGTGTAAGGATGCTTTTATTGGTAGATACTATCCTTCTGCTAAGATTATATCTTTGCGTAGCAATATTATGAAATTTACTCAGTTTGATAATGAACATGTTGCTCAAGCTTGGGAAAGAATGAAATCTATGATAAAGAATTGCCCCACTCATGGACTGACTACTTGGATGATTGTCCAAACTTTTTATGCAGGACTGAATTTTTCTTCAAGGAACCTATTGGATTCAGCTGCTGGAGGCACTTTTATGTCCCTCACCTTGGGCACCGCAACAAAGCTACTTGACAACATGATGGTAAATTATTCTGAATGGCACACCGAGAGAGCTCCACAAGGTAAGAAGGTAAATTCTGTTGAGGAAACCTCTTCCTTGAATGATAAGATTGATACCATTATGGCTATGCTTGCTAATGATAGGACTCATGTTGATTCTAATAATGTTCCTTTAGCCTCTCTGGTTGCTCAAGAAGAGCATGTTGATGTGAATTTCATTAGAAATAATAATTTTAACAACAATGCTTATAGGAACAATTTTGCTAGTAACAATTATAGGCCGTATCCTCCTACCAATGGTAATGGTTATGGTAATTCTTATGGTAATTCCTACAACAACACTAGGGCCGCGCCCTCCGAGCTTGAGGTAATGCTCAAGGACTTCATCGGTAAGCAAACTGCTTTTGACAAGTCTGTTGAGGAAAAGTTAGGCAAAATTGATATTCTTGCTTCTAAAGTTGATAGCCTTGCTCATGATGTTGAACTTCTGAAATTAAAAGTGTTGCCTAATGATGTGAAAGAGAACAATGTTTTTGCTACCGCTAATGCTATTCAAGTTGGAATTGATGAAAATATTAGATTGTTAGCGGAATTGCATGCCAGGTGGGAAAGAGAAGATGAGATGGCTAGAGAAATGAAGGTATGTACCATTACTACCTCTAATGATGTTTCCCCTAATGCTAGCAATCCTCTTACTTTGATTGGGGTAGAGAAAACTCCCACTCCTTGTGTTAAAAAGCCTAAAACTGCCAAAACTTTTTCTCAAAAGAGTGCTGAAATTTTTCGGAGTGTTGGAGATGATAGCTCTACTTCTTTTAATAATTTTGATGTTGATGGCTGCAATATATCTGAAGTTATTTTGTTCTTGTAAAAGCTTGCTTTGACTCCCAATGCTAGTTCTCTAAATGTTGCTTTTACTAAGCATATTACCAATGCTCTCATAAAAATTAGGGATGAAAAGTTGAAGCAAAAAGCTTATGTTCCCAAGAAGTTAGAAGATGGTTGGGAACCCATCATTGATATGCATGTTAATGGTTTTGATTGCCATGCTTTATGTGATCTAGGTGCTAGTATTTCTATCATGCCTAAAAAAATTTATGACATGCTTGATTTACCACCGCTTGAAAAGTGTTATTATGATGTTCCTATTGCTGATGTTGCTAAGAAGAAACCTTTGGGGAGGATTAATGATGTTCTTATTGTGGTTAACAATAACCTTGTTCCCGTTGATTTTCTTGTTATGGACGTTGAATGCCATGCTTCATGTCCTATTATTTTGGGAAGACCCTTTCTTCGAACTGTTGGTGCCATCATTGATATGAGGGAAGGCACTATCAAATATCAATTTCCACTCAAGAAAGGTATGGAACACTTCCCTAGGAAAAGGAAGAAATTGCTTTTTGACTCTATTCTTAGAGCAAATTATGAGCTTGATGCTTCATCACTTGATGTTACTTGATTCGCAATTTTCTGCGCCTAGCTCAAAGGCCTTAAAGAAAAGCACTCTTGGGAGATAACCCAATGTTTTATTTTCAGTACTTTTTCTTTTATTTGAGTCTTGGAAGTCATTACTACTGTAATGACCGCTCCTTATCCTTTTTATTTTGTTTTTGTGCCAAGAGAAGCCTCTAATTCGAGTGAGGTAAAGATTTGGGGATGTTGCTGTCCTGAAACTGTTTTCAGTGCTGCACCGTAAATATTCGTATAAATTCTCTGTATATCTTTTGGACCTGCGATTTCTTGTGCATATGACCCAAGTTATATCAAAACTTTCGTTAGTTGAACACTTTTTGATTTGAGCAACATAAAACCCCTCAAAAATTCGACCTTTGTCAGTTGTTCTGTTTTGACAGATTTCTGCCAATATTTGTGTTTGCCGCTTTATCACTTTCTTTTGAGTTCTTTTGATCATGGAACTTGTGGGGAAGTTGCTACAGTAGTATTTGCTATATATGTGGTGGTTTTGGGTTGAAACTTGAAGCAAAAAGAGGTTGATTATATATTATGCTACACTAATGTTGCTAATAGATTTATGTTTAGTTTTGTATGAAGGAAGTTTTCAAGTGTAGGGATTGGAGAATGATGAGATGAGTGGAAGAATAGACAAAAGCTCAATCTTGGGGATGCCCATGCATCACCCCAAGAAATATCCAAGAAGTACAAGCGTCAAAGCTTGGGGATGCCCCCGAGGCACCCCTTCTTCATCGGCAAAAATCAGGTCACCTTTCAAAACACTATATTTTTATTGCTTCATGCACTATGTGTTTTTCTTGGAGCGCCAGTTGTTTTAGTTTTCTTAGTTAGTTTTGTTTTGTTTGCTGCAATAAATGGTTGGACCCCAACAAATTTCTTTTGGAGGAGATGTACTCGTTTTCATTTGCCAAGAACACTCCGTTTTTCATTATTATAATTTCAACGAGTGTTCTTCTTTTTCCGCTACTACTTTTGGTTTTCGTTTTCGCCTTGAATTGCATTCAGACCTTGTCATATCTCTTCATCAAGGTGTATTTTTGCCTCCGATCTTTATTGGTTTTCATCAAAAGAGGTGTTTATAAAAATTTCAAATGGTGTTGGAAAAGAGAAAAAGCTTTATGCAAAAAAGTGGTACAAGAAGGGGCTTGTGTAGACTGCGGCTTAGGCTTTTTCATGTCATGCTTGATGTCTTTTTGATAGTATGCTTAGTGGTTTTGCTGTAGCATGACTTGTCTCAAACAATTGAGATTGCAAAATGAGCCTTTGAAAAAATCATGCGTTGTTTTTAATTGTATGGAAGCATTATTTTGGTTTTCTCCTTGATGCTTTATTTGGGTTGACTTGGCGCATGCTCACACATGTTAGAATCTTACAAAGTCGCTAATAGCCTCTATGATCATTTAGTTTTTGACTTTTGATGCCATCTTATGCTTCTTTTAATGTCGTTTTGTCGCTTTGCATGATTATGGCCATTATTGCTCTCTTAGTTGGTCGCTCCCAGTCTTTTGCTAGCCCTCGCCTTGTACTGAGTATGAGCTCTACTCGTGCATCCAACTCCTAAAAGCCAAAGTTTTCCAAAGTGTCCACTATACATACCTACTAGCAATTTGCTATTCCAAATAAATTTGACTTGCTTTTATTTTCTCTTCAAATTAAACTCTTACCAGTGTTATGCGAAATTTGGTCAGTAAAGCTCTCACGAACCAGAAGGCACACTTTACTTTTTCCTGTTCTTAAAAAATTGACATTGTGGTCTCTTATGTTGAGTTGTTATGCTTGCAAGTTGTAAGTTGGAGACTAGCCCAGCCATGCAGTCATGGGCAAGCTTTCAACATTGCACTTCTTATTTGAGTTGATATCGTGATCTTTTGTTTATGGATGCCCGTGGTGTGAAATGAATTGGGAATCTTGTGGGGATCATGGAGTTTGTATATGTGTTAGGGAAACGCCGGGCCGCTAATCTAAGCCATGCATAATTCATGGTGGAAATTTGCAGCATACCCATGGTGAACATTCGACGATGCATCTTACAATAAAAAGCTAAATAAATGGCAAATAAAAGAGATGTCGAGGTGTTCATTGTCTGCTTGTCCTATCATTTTGATGTGGGCTTGTTCCATGTCATCGGGCACGGAGGTACCCCATTGGCGGTTCTCAATGATATGCATATATTTACAATGACAAGAGCCTTGCTTGGGACTCTAAGTAAAGTAGCATGAGGTTTGGGTACTCGTATTCACGGGACACGAGGTTTTCAACTTATGATTTGTCAAGCATATGCATCATAATTGTTCTCGCATTAACTTTAATCATTCAAGATGCTTATGATGGGGGCAATGAGAGCTCAAAGCCGGTAAGTACCATAATTTTTGAAGGTTATAAAACTTGCAATCACTGCTTCCCTCTGCGAAGGGTCTTTCTTCTACTTTTATGTTGAGTCACCACCTTCTATCTTTATGCACCATTAAGAGAGCATAGTTGTCATTCTTAGTATAATGTGCATTGTCCCAAAGTCCATTGATTGATTCATATTGTTGGTTTCACTTGTCCTCAAATTATTTGTATCTAGTCGCCCTCTTAAACTTGAAGGTGTCCTATGCATTTATGTTTTGCTCTCTTTGAAGGACAAGCTGAAAACCATTTGTATGTTTTTCCTTATGATTTGAACACACATTTGACTTTCATTGTTTCATTTTCATGATCTTTTGTTTGTGTTCATTTTCATGTTTACAACATGGTTGCTAAGTTTCTATTGTCAAGATTATATCTTTCATGCCCATGTTTTAAGTTCTTAGGATCCCAGCTCACAAATGCTTACATACATGATCAAGATTGTGTAGGTGCGTGTCACCTCAAAAATTATTCTTTTGTTATCACTTACCTACTCGAGGACGGGCAGGAGTTAAGCTTGGGGATGCTTGATACGTCTCCAACGTATCTATAATTTTTGATGCTCCATGCTTATTTTTACACCATTTGCCTAATGTTTCGTTACACTTCGTGGCACTTTTATGCATTTTCCAGAACTAACCTATTAACAAGTTGCCACAGTGCAAGTTCCCTGTTTTCTGCTGTTTTTGTGTTTCAGAAGTGATACACAGGAAATATTCTCGGAATTGGACGAAACAAGTTCCTGAAGTCTTATTTTTCCCGGAAGCTTCCAGAGATCCGAAGAGAAGTAGGAGGGGGGCCACAGGGGCCCCACACACCAGGCTGGTGCGGCCCAGGCCCTGGCCGCGCTGCCATGGTGTGAGGGCACCTGGGTCCACCTCTGACATCGCCCCTTCGCCTATAAAGACCCCCCGACGGAAAAAACCTAAGAACCCGATCAATTTTCCAGAACACATCGCGATCCGCCGCCGCCGTCGACCCGAAGATCGGGAGGGTCTTGTCGTGGTTTCGTCAACAGATCTGCCATAGAGGTAGGGGTATGGCGGTTTGTGGAAGGGGGTGAACACGGAGGAGCGATCCAGGACGGTGGTAGCACGAGTTTACCCAGCTTCAGATCCCGCAACGGTGGCGAGACCCTACGTGCTGCTATAATTCACTATATGGCAACAAGTGCTCGATTACAATGATGAGGTTGGCTGTTTCGCTATGCGATTGGCCGTAAGATTGGTCTGATGCCTCAAGGGCTGCTCCACGCCGGGCTTATAAAGGCGCCTGGCGTGGGCTACACGTTGGTACCGGAGCGGATACAACTTGGAATCCTAGACTAAGTCCTGCGCGTACGCTACAAGGTCACCCGCCATGGGACGTCATCCGGATCCGCCATAAGCTCGCCGCTAGTAGCCCGCCATTGGCCTGTCTCCGGATCCGCCATAAGCGCCTGCGTCCAGTACCGCCGTGCCAACTTCAGCAACTGGGCCGCCCGGTATGGCGAATCCGCCATACCACCCCTGATGGGCCACCCTGGCTTGCTGATTTAGGACTACGTCGCTGGTATACCTATTTGGTATATCCCCAACAGTAGCCCCCAGGGAACTTCAAGATCACCATCTAATTCCGCCATGCTTGTCCTTGATAAGTCATTTCCTCCATAGCTCTTCTTTGCTGGGATGGCGGTTATCTTGATGTTCCTTTTCCATCTATCAATCCGCCGTAAATAACGGATCAAGCGATGTAGTTATCTTAGCGAGATTTTCGGGATCCATTGGATCATACCGTTGAAATCCGCCGTAAATTTCGGCACACAGTTCCTTCTAGGGCAAGATTAACAGTGCACGCACTATTTTCACCAAGTTACTTTTTTACCCTTGGACACGTGTCACCAGATTAGGGTTTCTGCGATCGGGATGAGCGGTGGTGATGGCGGGCACGAATCTCGAGGTCCGGGGTCTATATATACCCCGGCCTCTCACCCCCGGCCGGTCACCCCTTCATTCACCCCGTCGCACTCTCTCTCTTCAGCGCCGCTACGAGAGCTTCGTGATCTCCGACGAGCCGCCGCGGAAGACCTCGCCGCCGGTAGCGTTTTCCGCCACAAACTGGCATCGTCTTCCTCGTCCTCGCTCGAAATCCTCGAAGTCATTACCGCCACGCCACTTGCCGCCATGGAGCCTGAATCACCTCGCGAAGCTACCAAGTCCGAAGCTGCTGAAGGTTCAGTGCGGTCCTCGGATACCGAGTCCGCCATACCCGAAAACTCAGGAGGAGACTGGGACTCCTGCAATCTGAATGAGGAAATTCTATCTTCCTTGGAGCGGGAAGGCCGTATAGCTGCTAAGGAAGCCTCCAGATGGCGGGTTGAACCTGGTGAAGCGAAGCCGACTCCTTCAGATGAGGAGGTCGTTATGCTGAAGTCCCATATTGATCGTGGCTTCAGCCTTCCGCCATCCTACTTCCTGAGGGAAGTTCTCCGTCATTACAGGTTACAGCTATACCATATTGCTCCGAATAGCTTCACTGCCTTAGCGGGATTCGTTGCGCTATGCGAAGGATATCTGGGCATCAGCCCACGCGGAGATTTATTCCGCTTATATTTTAATATCCGCCATAACCGGGACGCGAACGGGAACCCTCGCAATTGCGGGTCTATCTCCTTTGTTCCTCGGCACGGGAAATCCTACCCCTACATTGTCCCTCACGACTCTGCTAAGGGATGGCGGGATTCCTTCTTTTATCTGGCTAACCAGGCCCCTCCTGAAAGGAAGTTCGGCCTGCGGTCTTTTACTGATGGCCCCGCCGAGGAGCAGGATAGCTGGGGCGTTATGGATGATTTCACAATGGATGATGAATGCCAATTATGCTCACGGCGGATTTCGAAACTTGTCTTCTCTGGACTGACAGGTGCTGACACCATTTACTGCTGGATCTCACGGCGGATTCAGCCTCTTCAATACCGCCCAGCCCTGATGTGTGAGTATAGCGGAATAGACGATCCCCAGCGCTATTCCAAGGAGGAACTATCCGCTGAGGAGATCGAGCTTCGAATCCGTAACATCATTAAGGTGGGGCGAGATGAGCCTCTGAAGCTAAGAATCCCTATGTATGAGAATGGCAGTTGTCCAAAGGTAAATGCTTCTCCTTATTCCGCCATAACGGCTAATTTTCCTTGAATAACTTCACATTTCTCCGCAGCTCTCTTCCCTGCCACCCTCTGAACTGAGCGGTCTCGTCCGCTATCCTCAGACGAAGGATTTTACTGACGATGAGGACGAGACATCCTCGTCTCGCAAGAGACAGAAGGTGGCGGAAGAAGAGGTAGTGGCGGATGAACCTGTAGTGGCGGTTCCTCGTGGCGTTCGCGATGCTGGCGGGCGCATTCGTGGAATGGGCAAAAGAGTCATCTCTCGCCATTCATCCCCTGCCCTTCGCGGCCATCTGGACACCGTGCCAGAACATTCCGCTACTATAAATCTACCAGAGCGGAAGTAAGTATACTCATAACTTGCCTTCATACCATGCATAACTTTTCTAATCTGTCTCTTTTGCACACAGAAGAAGAAAGGTTTCTGGCCCGAAACCTCCACTAGCCAAGCCATCTCCTGCTGCCATTCCACCTACACCAGATGCTCCTGCTCGCCCAACTGGGCCTTCCACCTCTTCTCAGCATACCAGCAAGGTGGCGGATGCTCCAGGAAAAAGTGCTGGACCATCAGATCGCCCCGCTAAAGGTGCCAAGAAGGTGAGTTTTAGCGGAAAAGCAATCCAGACGGATACAGGAGCTGGGGAAGCTTCAAAGTGGAAGAAGAAAGCAACTGCTCTTTTCCGCCTTGACAATATGCAAGAGGAGGCCAGTAACAATGTGTCATCTGCAATGGCGGCATTCGTTCAGAGAACCAGTCTTGTTAAAGAGGTATGTACTCCCAGTATCCCCCGAGCGCCATAGCGGATTGCAGACTCGATCCGCTATGGGGCTTCAAGATTGACTTCTGTAAGTTTCTGAATAGTACAGCCCCCGAGCGCTGGTAGTTCACACAGTGCTCTATAGAGAGCTTAATTTTCATACTGAGTAGCCCCCGAGCGTTATGGCGGGTAATTATCCGGCATAAAGCTCTTAGAAGACAAAAAATCAGCATAAGTAGCCCCCGAGCATCATGGCGGATGCCATCCATCGTGATGCTCTAAGAGTGACTAAAAAAGAATCAGTGAGTAGCCCCCGAGCGTTATGGCGGATTCGCATCCGGCATAAAGCTCTAAGAGTGACTAACACTTCAGTTTTGCCAGAACTACAAGAAGGTGGTGGAGGACCTGGTCTAGGTCGTGAGCTCGCAGGAGAAGGAGCTGGCGGAGAAATGCGCTCTTGTGGCGGATTTGCAGCAGCAGCTTGAGAATAGCGGTAATCTACTTTAAGTTTCCTTTCATTTATGCTTATTCAATCAAACGCTGAACTGACAGAATTCTGCCATGCAGACGCTGCCAAGCTCAAGTCCACACTTGAGGGGATGAAGAAAGGCCACGCCATTGCGATGGATGGGCTGAATGAACAGCTCCGGAAATCGCTGGCTGAAAACGCCACCCTCGAGAGGCAGCTGAAGGACCAGGAGAACCAGGGCAAGAAAAAGGACAAGGAGATAGCGGATCTCCGCAAAGCCGCCGCTGACTTTGAGAAGCGGCGTGAAGGCTTTAACGAGCTCCTCCATCACTTTCAGGACAACTTGCTAGGTACCACTTCTTCTTATAGCGTAAATTTTTTCAATATCTGTTATGCCGTTCGTGACGCATCTTCTTTTTTCCGCCATGCAGCTTCCTTGGGGCAAAGCGAGATGGACACCGCTGAGGGCTTGCGCATGGCCACCGACGCAGTGAGGAAGGAGCTTGATGGCCTTCTCAGCGCTGGTCGCCAAGCGTGCGGGAGCCTGCAGATAGCGGGTTCTTCCAACCTTTCCGCCATCGCGCTCACGCAGAAGCTACTGCTGGTGCCAGGGCTGGTGGCGGACTGGAAGCTGTCCTCCGCTCGGGGTGGTGCTAGGACGGCATTAACCTTGGCAAAGGCCCACTATCCCGAGATGGACCTGGACCAGCTCACCTTCGGCATCCCTGAGAGCGGCGAGGACGGCGCGCCGGTGGACGAGGCCGCCATCCGGCAGAGCGTGCTTGGATACGATCAACTGTGTGCCCTTGGCACTCAGTTGAACGTATATTATGAAGCATACGAGCTGCCAGGGTCGCCAAGCCAAGCTTCGGCATCCGCCTCCGCGGCAACTGCAGGTGGTGATGGCGGTGACGAGGTGTCCTCCAAGATTCCGCCATCTTCTTGAGATGTGCCCTGCAACATGGCAGGAAAAAATACTTTGCATCAATTTGGCCCCTGAGTGGGTCTGTAATCTTAAACTTAAACTGCGTGTGATGTGTCTGCACTGTGACTGATCTGCTAGTGGCGGATCAGTGGAATGCTTGTGAACTTTTGCAGTTTGTTTTTTATGAAGTGGTTTTAATTGCGCGAAGAAACTGCCAGGCCTAGTTTTATGCAACTTGCAGTTTTTGCCATGCCCAAAGAACAACACTTAAAATTTTTCACGCGTAGGATTATGCGATCCGCCATCCGGCTCTCTGTGCTTGACTTTTCGTGAGATGGCAAAATCTTCGCACAAACAATCCGCTAGGGCGACGATACTTAATAGCAACCGTCCAGAACCCTGAGCAGATGGCGGCTTGGATCGTCAAAAAGTCACTACTCTGGAATCCACACAGAGAACATCGAATGAAGATCAAAACATAAAAAAGCTACGCGGACCGCTTATGGCGGATTTAAAAGATACGCAAGTGCAGAGCACAATTGCGCAAAAGGTTCTATACGATCTAAATGAACAATAAAGGAGGTAAAAGACTCAGAAAAAATCAAGAGTGAACCAAATGCTTTATTTCATTGATCATATAGAGGTGCCTGTTACATAGCTAGAGAAATGCTAAGTGTAGAAAGGACGTAGCTGTGCGATGTTCCATGGACGATCTGTCTCGTCGTAGATATCGTCAGGGTCTCTTCGTTTGCGCTTCTTACTTGGTCGCTTATCTAGCTCGCGAATGTCAACGAGGTAGTAGGAACCATTCAGTAGAGCTTTGCTGATGACGAAGGGTCCTTCCCAAGGCGGGGATAGCTTATGGGACTTCTGCTGCTTGAGGCGTAGCACCAGGTCGCCTTCTTTGAACGAGCGTTGGCAAACTCGCCTGCTGTGATAGCGGCGGAGATTCTGCTGGTAGATGGCGGATCTCTGGGCTGCTAGGTCTCGTTCTTCTTCCAGCAGGTCCACAGATAGTTGTCTGGACGCTTCTGCATCTTCTTCCTTGTAGGCCTCTACTCTTGGAGAATCGTACTGAACATCACTTGGCAAGATTGCCTCTGCTCCGTAGACTAAGAAGAAAGGGGTAAGGCCGGTTGATTTGTTTGGCGTGGTCCGTAGACTCCACAGTACAGATGGCAACTCCTCTGACCAGGCTCCAGCTGCTCTGTGTAGCGGTGCTTCTAGGCGTGGCTTGATCCCTGACATGATTAGTCCGTTGGTCCGCTCAACTTGGCCATTAGACTGTGGATGTGCCACAGATGCTAGGTCAAGGCGGATTCCGTTGTGATGGCAGTATTCTTCAACTTCTCCCTGAGACAAGTTTGTGCCATTATCGGTGATGATGCTGTGTGGGATGCCGAATCTAACCACAATGTCCTTGACAAACTTTAGGGCGGTTTTGCCATCAAGTTTTCTGATGGGCTTAGCTTCCACCCACTTCGTGAATTTGTCTACCGCTACCAAAAGGTGCGTAAATCCCGAAGGCGCTGTTTTTAGCGGACCCACCATGTCCAGCCCCCAGACTGCAAAAGGCCAAGTTATAGGGATCGTATGCAGTGCTGTGGCGGGCATATGGGTTTGCTTGGAGTACATCTGGCAACCATGGCAGAGCTCCACAATGCGGTCTGCATCTGCCTTGGCTGTTGGCCAGTAAAACCCATGGCGGAATGCTTTAGCTACTAGGGATCTGGCGGCGGCGTGATGCCCACATTCGCCTTCATGGATCTCTCTTAGTATTTCGATTCCATCCACTTGGGGTATGCACTTCATGAAAATTCCCGAGGTGCTTCGTTTGTAGAGTTGGCCATCTATGATGGTGTACGCTTTGACTCTACGCTCGATTTGTCTTTTCTGGACTTCGTCTTCGGGAAGCTTCTTGTTCGTCAGATACTCCAGGAAGGGCTCTGCCCATGGCGGATTGCTAGGCAAAACCGCCATAACAGGGGAGCTCGCTATCTCCGGATTTTCTGGATCCACCATCTTGACTGATGGTACGCGCAGATGCTTCGAGGAATACGCCTGGCGGAACTGCCTTTCGGCTGGATCCCAGTTTGGACAAGGTATCGGCCGCCATATTATCTTCTCGCCGTACATGTTTTATGTCGTATCCGAGGAAACTTTTGGCCATCTCGTCCACTTCGTCCCTGTATGCCGCCATTACTTCGTTCCGAGCTTTATATGTGCCAGCCACCTGCTGAGCCACAAGGTCAGAATCTCCACAGCACATGATGTGTTGTACGTCGATCTCCTTTGCGACACGTAGCCCATGTAGTAGCGCTTCATATTCCGCGTTGTTGTTGGTGGTGGGGAAGTGAATCTGGAGAACGTAGCTTAGCTCATCTCCCTTAGGAGATTTGAGCGTCACTCCAGCCCCCGAGCCGTGTAGCAACTTTGAGCCATCAAAGTGCATCACCCAATGCTCTGGTTCTGGGACAGGCGTAGTTTCCTGCGCTTCCTTCCAATCCGCCATAAACTCCGCCAAAGCCTGAGACTTGATAGCAGTGCGAGGCTTGTAGTCGATGTCGAAAGAGGCCAATTCAATGCCCCACTTCGCAACTCGTCCTGTTGCGTCGCTGTTGTTGATGATGTCCTTCAGTGGGGCTTTGCTCACCACTGTGATCTTATGGTCATAGAAGTAATGCCTTAACTTACGAGAAGCTAGGAAAACTCCGTATGCCAATTTTTGGTAGTGAGGGTAGCGCTGCTTGGATTCCGTCAGGACCTCGCTGACATAGTAGACTGGTCTCTGTACGCCATACTCCTGCGCTTCTTCCTTACGCTCTACCACCATGACGATGCTGACCACCCTATTGGTTGCCGCCATGTATAGTAACATGGGTTCCTGGTCTTCGGGAGCCGCTAGAACTGGTGCAGTGGATAACACTCTCTTCAGATCCTTAAGTGCAGCGTCTGCCTCGTCGGTCCAGACGAATTCGTCTGATTTCTTCATCAGCTTGTAGAGTGGCAAAGCCTTCTCGCCAAGACGACTGATGAATCCGCTCACTGCTGCCACGCAGCCTGTGAGTCGCTGTACGTCTTTTAGGTCGATGGGCCGGGAGATGTCGAGGATTGCCTTGATCTTCTCCGGGTTAACCTCAATTCCGCGGTGGGAGACGATGAATCCTAGGAGTTGTCTAGCTGGGACCCCGAAGACGCACTTCGTTGGGTTAAGCATCATGTTGTACTTCCTGAGATTGTCAAAGGTCTCTTGCAAATCCGCTATAAGGCCATCTTGCTTCTTGGACATAACTGCGATGTCGTCCACGTAGGCGTGGATGTTTCGTCTGATTTGATCCGCCAGGCACTTTTGCATAGTGCGCTGATACGTTGCTCCAGCGTTTTTCAGACCGAATGGCATTGTGACATAGCAATATGTGCCATAAGGTGTTACGAACGACGTAGCGAGCTGATCGGACTTTTTCATCTTGATCTGGTGGTATCCGGAGTAGGCATCTAAGAAACACAGTAGCTCCGATCCCGCCGTCGAGTCAATGACTTGGTCAATGCGAGGCAAGGGAAAAGGGTCTTTTGGACATGCTTTGTTCAGGCCAGTGTAATCTACACACATGCGCAGAACTTTTGTGTTTTTCTTAGGAACTAGCACCGGATTCGCCACCCACTTGGTATGTATCACTTCCTTGATGAAGCCTGCTTTCAACAGCTTGGAAATTTCCTTTGCTATGGCGCGGCGTTTTTCATCTCCGAAGCGTCTCATGGCTTGTCTTACTGGCTTTGAGCCAGGAATTATCTGCAGAGCGTGCTCGGCGAGTTCCCTGGGTACACCCGTCATGTCAGATGGCTGCCATGCGAAGATGTCCCGGTTCTCACAGAGGAACTCGACGAGCGCGCTTTCCTATGCGGGGGACAAATTCGTCCCAATGGCGGTGGTCTTGGCGGCATTGCCAGCGACAAGTTCCACCTGTTTGGTATCGACTGTAGGCTTGAAGGTGGGCGGGGAGGCGGAAACCTCCTTCTTGGATGCCGGCATCTCCGCGGGGTCCGTAGCGGCGTGGATTTCTTTGAACTCCTCGCCGAAGAACACTGCTTCCGCGAAGGCGGCTTCTCCTTCCTCGCACTCCTTTGCCTTTCTGAAGGTGCCATAAACGGTGATTATGCCATCCGGTCCTGGCATCTTTAGTTGATTGTAGATGTAGCATGGCCTTGCGTGAAAGCTGTGGAAGGCCGGGCGCCCGAAGATCACGTGGTAAGTGCTTTTGAACGGGACCACCTCAAAGGTTATGGGCTCTTCTCTGTAGTTTTCCTCACTACCGAAGGCAACCTTGAGTGTGATGGATCCGAGGGACTTAGCTTGGCGGCCAGGAACCACCCCGTAAAAGGTGACCGCGCTATGGCGGAGTTGGGTCTTGGTAAGGCCGAGCTTTGTCAGCGTTTCCACGTACATGATGTTCAGGCTGCTGCCGCCATCCATTAAGCATTTGGAGAATTCATAGCCATGAATTATAGGGCATACCACCATGGCGTAATAGCCATCTGGGATGTGCTCTGGATGATCATCGCGGCTCCAGTGCACCGGTACTTCGGACCATCTGACGTACTGGCGGATTTTTGGCACGGTGGCGTTAAGTGAGCGCATAGCAGCTCTCTGTGCCTTAGCTGTGGGGGGTCCAAGGAATGTGTGAAAGGCGCCTTTTTTGTCCTTGATTGGGTTACCCTTGCCAGCACCACCCTCTGCCTTTTCGGCGGGTTTGGGCGCAGGGTCTTCGTCCATATCACTGCCATCCCTGGACTCTTTATCTTTGTCCGCTTTTCCTTTGCCACGAGGCCGTTGTCGCCGGCTGCGCTTGAAGCCAGCCTCTTGATCCGCCTTGAGGTCGTTGACAAACTTGCAGTTCCGGTTGGTGTGGTTGCACTTTCCTGACGCGTCACGATGGGCAAAACATGGCATATCGCGGTATTCATCGTAGGACACGGGGGCGGATGGCGCCGAAGCGGGAGTTGCGGAACTCCGCGGCTGGCCACCGCCACCTCCGCGTCCCCTGCCGCGCTGGCTGCTTTGACCCTTGTCGGCAAAGGTTGTGGCGACCATGTCCGGAGCCTGCGGCTCTTCTGGCGGATTCTTCCGTTTGTTACTGCTATTCCGCTTTCCAGTGTTCTGGATGGCGGAAGCCTTCAGAGATTCGCGGCCGTCGTCGTCAGCGGCCGCGTAGTTGCTTGCGATGGTGATCATGGAATTTAGGGTCAATTTCCCTTCATTCCTTTCCCGCAACAGGCGATGGCGGAGCAGTTGGCCTCTCTCCAAACTGTCAATAAACGCGAGGATGGCAGATTCGTCAGTAACCCCTTCACAGGAGTTCTTCATATCAAGCCATCGCGTGAGGAAGGTTCGGGAGGTCTCGTCGTCGGCTCATCGGCACCGTTGGAGGTCACCAATGTTGTGGGGTCTCTTGTAAGTCCCCTCGAAATTTTCCGTGAACGCAGTTTGCATATCGAACCAGGTTTGGATGGAGTTTTCTGCCAGGTCATTGATCCACTGCCTCGCAGTGCCGGATAGCATCAGGGGCAAATAGCGAACAGCGACATTGGGAGATCCCCCGGCGAATTGTACTGCGTTGAAGTAGTCTTGTAGCCAGGTCAAAGGCCTATCGACTCCATTGTACTGGCGGATATTTTTCTCGATTTTGAACCCATACGGGATGGGCTCATCACGAATCCGTGGTCCAAAGCACTTTGGGCCGAGGAAGAAGGCCGTTTGAGACTTGGCAATCTCGTTTAGATGGGTACGGGCGTCGTAGGGCTTCTGGTCTGGCGGATCCTTGCAGGAGTTGCGCGATCTTGCTGGCCCGCCGCCACCGCCACCGCCGTCATGAGGGCTCCCTGGTGGGGATGGCGAAGGGTCGCGTCTGCGCTTACTCTCGCCGTCCTGCGACTGTTCTCTGCAGCTACGACTTCCGTCCGTTCTTCGTGGAGATGGGTCATCGTCATGGCGGCGGGAGCCTTGCCCTTTGTCATCGTGGCGGTGAGTGGAGCAATGCTTGTCCTTGTCACCGTCACGATGCGCGCCGTCGTCATGGCGAGATCGGTCCCTTCTCTTGGATCCGCCATCCCTGCTGTTTTCTCGTCGTGGCGGATCGTCTCTGCGTCCAGCGTCACGGCTTCGTCCTCGTTTGCCATCATTGTCGCGTATGACGATTCCTCCCTTGGGGACTTCGAACGTCTTATGCTTTGGCGGCGGCATGTTGGTCTTATGGCGGGGAGCAGCAGTGGCTTGTTGGTATCCGTAAGCCGGGTAGTTCTTGCGGGGTGGCGATGGATTTCTCTGTGGGCCTTTGCCATTTGGTTTGTCATCGGAGGATATTGGGATGGCGTGTCCCCGATTGCGAGCTTCTCTTCTTCGGATCTCCGAGGATCCGGTATGAGATTCGTTGTCAGGACGTCCACCATTATTGCCAGCCCCCTGAGCTTTAGACGCAGTACTGGACCTGCATAGCGCAGGATCAGATTCGAGCCGCCGTGACGACGTAGCCTTTTCCTGCTGCACTAATGCTTTGGTCATCAGTTTAACCGCCGTCTCTAGGGCTGCTGGACTCTTATTATGCTACAATAGCTCCTTTGCGGCCACAATGTTCTCGATGGGCGTAGCCCTAACTTCATCGTGGTTTTTGTCCACGTATGGCAGATTCTTGATGTACATCCTGGCCAGAGTTTCCGCTGTTGGTACGGTGAACTCGAGGTTTCGTACCAGCTGCGGGTCGCCTCCCTCATTGATCTGGTTCTGAATGAGAGTGGCATACTTCTCTTCCATGTTCCTTGCGCGCTTCAGCGTGTCCTGAGCCTTAGCAATGTCGTCATCAACCTGCTGGCCCATCTTCTCGACTCGCTTTGCTTCCTTGAGGAGTGCTCGCCTCTTCTTCTCGAGATCGTTCACATCTCTGACATAGTCAGGGGTGATTGGATCTGCTAGAGTTTCGTAGACGACCTTATCCAGCGGGGTCGTGAAGTCTTCTTGGTGCTGGTCCTCGGGGATGGCGGGTAACGGCCTGGGTCCGCCATGAATCTCGGGAAGTTGCTCCGCGGCGGGATCGGCGGCTAGTGGCGGGTTACCCTGCTCATTGCCGGCATCTCCGTCGTGGACTGCCTGAGATGGCGGATCACCGGTTGTCTGCCCAGCATCATCTCCTTTGTTGGTGACAAACACTTGCTTGGCCGTTGCGCGTTGCTCTTCAAGTGCCTGCTGCGCCAATTCCGCCTCGAGTTTCCTCATGGCGGCATCGTAATGGTCAGAATCATAGCCTTTGCTATCCCAGTCATCCGATTCACCACTTTCGTTAAGTGCCTCTAGGATGGATTCACCTGGGCTATCTTCTCCATTGGAGGTAGATCCCGAAGTGATACCCGCGAACGCAACAAGGCAGTACCGCGGTGTCTCTAACGCCAGATTGCTCATGGCGGATTCGCTGTGGTCTTCCACCACTTCCTCTACCTCTAGGGCGGGCTGGGTGGGATTTATTTTCAGATCAGATGAGTCCTCCCCCGTATCCAGCTCGAAAGCGGTCCGTTTGGGGATTTCAGCCATACCAATCCGCCGGAAATTGGTTTCCGTAGCGGGGGTAGGGTTTGTCTCTCCAATGAAGATATGGATATCTCCAATCGGGATGACGGTGAATCGAGCAGGGTCTTCTCTAGCCGGCACCCAGAGGTTATCCGCTGGGACGATGGGGAAGCCGGAATCGTAGAGGACACGCCTGATGGCGACGGTGTCGCCGATGCCTGCAAAGGCGGATCCCGCCTGGATCCGCGCTCCAGACGCGCTTTGCCCCACGGTGGGCGCCAACTGTCGTGGTTTCGTCAACAGATCTGCCATAGAGGTAGGGGTATGGCGGTTTGTGGAAGGGGGTCAACACGGAGGAGCGATCCAGGACGGTGGTAGCACGAGTTTACCCAGCTTCAGATCCTGCAACGGTGGCGAGACCCTACGTGCTGCTATAATTCACTATATGGCAACAAGTGCTCGATTACAATGATGAGGTTGGCTGTTTCGCTATGCGATTGGCCGTAAGATTGGTCTGATGCCTCAAGGGCTGCTCCACGCTGGGCTTATAAAGGCGCCTGGCGTGGGCTACACGTTGGTACCGGAGCGGATACAACTTGGAATCCTAGACTAAGTCCTGCGCGTACGCTACAAGGTCACCCGCCATGGGCCGTCATCCGGATCCGCCATAAGCTCGCCGCTAGTAGCCCGCCATAGGCCTGTCTCCGGATCCGTCATAAGCGCCTGCGTCCAGTACCGCCGTGCCAACTTCAGCAACTGGGCCGCCCGGTATGGCGAATCCGCCATACCACCCCTGATGGGCCACCCTGGCTTGCTGATTTAGGACTACGTCGCTGGTATACCTATTTGGTATATCCCCAACAGGTCTAGAAGCTCTTCCTGGCACCCTGCCGGAGAGGGGAATCGCCACCAGAGGTCTTCTTCATCGCCATGCTTGCCTCCGGAGCGATGAGTGAGTAGTCTACCTTGGACTATGGGTCCATAGCAGTAGCTAGATGGTTGTCTTCTCCACCATGTGCTTCATGTTTAGATCTCATGAGCTGCCCTACATGATTGAGATCACCGTTATGTAATTCTACATGTTTGGTTTGTTGGGATCCGATGAATATTGGTGTTATGATTAAGTTGCTGTGCTGAATATTATCTTATGTTATCTCTATGTTGTTTATGATCTTGCATGCTCTCCATTCTTAGTAGCTATCTTGGCCGAGTAGTTGCTAGTGACTCCAAGAGGGGGTATTTATGCTCGATAGTGGGTTCATGCCTCTATTTAACCTGGGGGAGTGACAGAAACCTCTAAGGTTGTAGATGTGCTGTTGCTACTAGGGAGAAAACAACATTCATATGCTCAAGGGCATATGCTTTGTTTACATTACACACTTTGCTTAATGCAATTATCTGTTGTTCGCAACTTAATACTTGTGGAGTTCTCGGATTGATTCACCACAAGTGGATTATTAGTCATAGATGCAGTTGGATGGCGGTCTATGTATTTTGTTGTAATGCCCAGAGTAAATCTCATAGTGATCTTTTTGACATATCACGTTTATCTTTATTCTATCAATTGCCCAACTGTAATTTGTTTACCCAGCATGTGTTATTTATCTTATGGAGAGACACCACTAGTGAACTATGGACCCCGGTCCTATTTCCATCATATTGCTATCACCTGTTTACTTTACTCGCACTGTTTACTTTACTCGCATACTATCATCACTTTCCACTCGATACGCTCATACCCTTTGTTTCAAGCAAACCGGTGAGATTGACAACCTCATCGCAAGTTGGGAACAAAGTACTTGGTTGTGTTGTGTGCAGGTTCCGCGTTGCAGCTAGCAAGCAAAGCTTGGACGAGGCGCCATATATAAATTGTCCGAAGCTGTCGCAAACTAGCAAGCATCACCTTCAGTCGTATTGTCTGCTTTTCTCCTGATCGACATAAACCTTGGTTTCTTACTGAGGGAAAAACTTGCTGCTATATACATCAAACCTTAATCTTGGGGTTCCCAACAATCTAGCAATCAGTGATCGTCCTCCTCCTCACAACCACAGATTGTGCAAACCGGATCAGTCTCAGGGATTCGTCGATGGAGTCCAATACACACATTGAGCATGCCGGTAGCCACCTTCCTTGCAAACACGCGAAGTTTTTGCGGGGCTGTAGCTTTCCAAACCAGATTCCAAGCACTCCTATCACCAGTAGGTTCCGAGCTCGATTGTCCCTGGTGGAGTTTCTCCAGAGTCGGATGAATACCCAAACGATATGCTGATCTGACACTGAAAATACCATTGCTCTCACCGCTCCAGGCGACAAAGTCCTCGGAAGCTCTCGCTGGCAGTTTGATGGACAGTATTATTTCTGCGTCCCGTGGTAAATAGCAGTCGCGCACCGATGACTCATCCCAAGTTCTTGTCAGTGGATTTATCAGTTTAGACACTGACTTCATACAAGAATTACCCCATCTCCCTTCTACCTTCATACCATCTGATCGAGGTAGCCAATTATCGCGGAAGATCTTGACCTTGGAACCAGACCCAATCCTCTAGATAACACCTTTTTTTAGAAGATCCAGTCCGTGCACAATCCGCTGCCAGGTTTGCGATTGGTTTTGAATAAAATCCGTATCAAGCAGAACACCCGAGGGATAGTATCTAGCCTTCAATAAACGTGCACACAAGCTATCTGGGTAGCGAAGTAAACACCAGGCTTGCCTTGCAAGCAAGACTTGGTTAAATACTCTGAGATCTCGGAAACCCATGCCACCATGTGATTTTGGCCGAGCCATCTTTTCCCAGGACATCCAGTGCATGCGCCTTCTGTCTTCCTCATCTCCCCACCAAAAATACCTAATTATCTGCATCAGATCATCGGTTAAACCAGCCAGGAACTTAAAAAAACCCCATCGCATAGGTAGAAATTGATTGGAGCACGGATTTGATGATAATTTCCTTTGCTCCCGAGGACATATATTTTTCCGACCAGTCTGAGGCATGTTTAGAGAATTTCTCCTTGGTGGACTTGAACTTGTCGCTTTTCATCTTTCCTTTAGGCACAGGAAGCCCCAAATATTTTTCTTCAAAACAATGGGTCTCATACTTGAAAATATTCTTAAGATCACTTTGCACCTCAGGTGGACATAGATCGCCATAGAGAACTGAGCACTTTCCCATGCTTACCAATTGCCCAGTGCCTCTTTCATATCGGTCCAGAATAGACTTCACAATATTTGCTTGTCCGACTGTAGCCTCAAAGAATAATAGACTATTGATACGTCTCAAACGTATCTATAATTTTTTATGCTCCATGCTTGTTTTTACACCATTTGCCTTGTGTTTCGTTACACTTCATGGCACTTTTATGCGATTTCCGAAACTAACCTATTGACAAGATGTCACAGTACCAGTTCCCTGTTTTCTGCAGTTTTTGTGTTTCAGAAGTGATACACAGGAAATATTCTCGGAATTGGACGAAACAAGTTCCTGAAGTCTTATTTTTCCCGGAAGCTTCCAGAGATCCGAAGAGGCGAAGGAGAGGGGCCACAGGCCAGCCTCACACTAGGCCGGCGCGGCCCAAGCCCTGGCCGCGCCGCCTAGGTGTGAGGAGGCCTGGGGCCACTCCTGACGACGCCCCTTCGCCTATAAGAAGCCTCAGGACAGAAAACCCTAAGGGAGTCGGCGAAATTTCCAGAACAGTTCCGCAGCGCCGCCGCCATCGAAGACAAATTTCGGGGGACAGAAGTCTCTGTTCTGGCACCCTTCTGGGACGGGGAAGTGCCCCCGGAGCCATCTCCATCGGTCTCCATCGCCGTCTCCGTCATCTCCATCGACCTCACCGCCATCTCCATCAACCTTGCTGTCTCCTATGATGAGGAGGGAGTAGTTCATCCCCGGGGCTGAGGGCTCTACCGGTAGCTATGTGGTTCACCTCTCTTTCACATGATGTGATCTTTATGTGATCGTGAGCTTTGTATCATGTTGAATAAGTAGATGTTACTCTTCTTCATTATGTGTACTCTAGTGTGTTATTAAAGTAATCTATTCCTCTTGCCATAGTGTAACGGTGACAGTGCGTGCATTATGGTGGTACTTGGTCTAGGCTACGATTGTGATCTTTTATGGATTATGAGAATAATTATCATTATGATAGTATTGAAGTGATCTATTCCTCCTTTGATGGTGTAATGTTGACAGTGTGTGCACCGTGTTAGTACTTGGTCTAAGTTGCAATAATATCTATCTTAAATTGTGATTTGATTTGGATATCTCTATGAGTGGTGTTTGTCAAGTATTTGATGAACTTTGAGGAGTGCTTCGTAGCCCTACGCAATGATTAGTGTTATTCAATAGGAGAGTAATTCAGAGTACCATAGTGAAGAGAAGTTATTTATTTGTTCAATTATGTTATATTTGTTGGGAGTGTGTCCACTAGTGAAAGTATGATCCCTAGGCCTTGTTTCCAAGCTTTGCACACCGTTTACTTGCTGTTTTGTTACTTGTTTGCTTGATGCCATTTTTATTCCAGATTGTATTTACTACTTATAATCATCCATACCGTTTGTATTTCACTATCTCTTCGCCGAACTAGTGCACCTATATATCTGACAAGTGTATTGGGTGTGTTGGGGACACAAGAGACTTTCTGTATCGTAATTGCAGGGTTGCTTGAGAGGGATAGCTTTGACCTCTTCCTCCCTGAGTTCGATAAACCTTGGGTGATCCACTTAAGGGAAACTTGCTGCTGCTCTACAAACCTCTGCACTTGGAGGCCCAACACTGTCTACAAGAATAGACGCGTGCGTAGACATCAAGCTCTTTTCTGGTGCCATTGCCGGGGAGGTAAGGTAAAATGTACTCACATTCTTTGGCTACTAAGTCTTTTAGTTGCTGGTGAGTGCTCGAAGTTATTTCCTTTAGATTCTGCAATTACATCTTTTTGTTTCTTGTTTTTATTTTCACTAGTTAGGCTTAATGGAAAACAAAGAGTTCTGTAGTCTTTTTCCTGAGTTTAGATATGAAGTGTTTGAAGAGAAAATTGAAAAACCTTTGGAGCTTAATTTGCATGCTAATAGTGTTGTTAGTATGAATGCTTTGAACACTGTTTTAGAAAAGTCTAAGCTTGGGGAAGTTGATTTTGTTAAGCATGATATTTTTAGTTCCCCAGCTTTAGTGGAGAAAGTTTGCTCTGATGATATTTTATCTCCCCTATGTGATGTTCCTTCTTATGATGATATGTTTGAAGAATATGCTTTGCGAAATAGCTGTTCTTTAGCTTGTGATGATACTAAACCTCTAATTTATGATGGTTATGATGATGGGTATAATATTTTCAGTTCACCTACTATTGAGTATAAAATTAGTTATAATTACAATATGCCTCCTGTTTTTGATGATTATGGTGATGAGAATAATTATTCTGTTGAATCTGCTCCTACTACTATTGTTCCTGTGGTGAGTATTAATCCTTTTATGCATGTGGCTCATGATAGGGATGCTTTATGTGATAGTTATATTGTTAGTTTTATTCATGATGCTACTGAAAGTTATTATGAGAGAGGGAAACATGGTTTGATGTATCTCAACAATATTGAGTTTCCCCTCTTTATGTTGCAATTCTTGAAGTTGTACTTGTTTTGCCTTCCTATGCTTTTTACTTTGCGCTTTCATGACTTGTCTCTTTACAAGACTATTTTTCATAGGAAGTGGTTTAGATTTAAATGTGTTCCATACTTGCTTTTTGATGCACTCTATTGATTTAAGTTCCTATATGGCTCCTTTGCCTCAAGCTCTTATATGGCGCCCACATGAGCATCTTTGCAAATTACTGCGCCTAGCTCAAAGGCGTTAAAGAAAAGCACTCTTGGGAGATAACCCATTGTTTATTTTCAGTACTTTTTCTTTTATTTGAGTCTTGGAAGTTATTACTACTGTAATAACCGCTCCTTATCCTTTTTATTTTATTGTTGTGCCAAGAGAAGCCTCTAATTTGAGTGAGGTAAAGATTTGGGGATGTTGCTGTCCTGAAACTGTTTTTGGTGCTGCACCGTAAAAATTCGTATAAATTCTCTGTATATCTTTTGGACCTGCGATTTCTTGTGCATATGCCCCAGGTTATATCCAAACTTTAATTAGTTGAACACTTTTTGATTTGAGTAACAGAAAACACCTCAAAAATTCGACTTTTCTCAGCTGTTCTGTTTTGACATTTTTCTTCCAATATTTGTGTTTGCCGCTTTATCGCTTTCTTTTTGAGTTCTTTTGATCACGGAACTTTTGGGAAAGTTGCTACAGTAGTATATACTTTATATGTAGTGGTTTTGAGTTGAAACCTGAAGCAAAAAGGGTTGATTCAATGTTATGCTTACACTAATGTTGCTAATAGAATTGTGTTTAGTTTTGTATGAAGGAAGTTTTCAAGTGTAGGGATTGGAGAATGATGAGATGAGTTGAAGAATGGACAAAAGCTCAAGCTTGGGGATGCCCATGCATCACCCCAAGAAATAACCAAGAAGTACAAGAATCAAAGCTTGGGGATGCCCCCGAGGCACCCCTTCTTCATCGGCAAAAATCAGGTCACCTTTCAAGACACTATATTTTTATTGCTTCATGCACTATGCATTTTTCTTGGAGCATCAGTTGTTTTTAGTTTTATTTTGCTTTGTTTGCTGCAATAAATGGTTAGATCATATCATGTTTCTTTTGGAGGAGATGAACTCGCTTTTCATTTGCCAAGAACACTCTGTTTTTCACTCCTATCGTTTCAACGAGTGTTCTCTTTTTCTGCTACTGCGTTTAGCTTTTGTTTTTTGCCTTGATTTGTGTTCAGATCTTGTTATATATTTTCATCAAGGTGTATTTTTGCATCTGATCTTTATTGTTTTTCATCAAAAGAGGTGTTTTCAAAAAGGTTTGAATGGTGTTGGAAAAGAGAAAAAGCTTTATGCAAAAAAGTGGTACAAAAAGGAGCTTGTGTAGACTGCGGCCTAGGCTTTTGCATGTCATGCTTGATGTCTTTTTGATAGTATGCTTAGTGATTTTTGCTGTAGCATGATTTGTCTCAAATAACTGAGATTGCTTAATGAGCCTTTGAAAAAATTATGCGTTGTTTTTATCGTTTGGAAGCATTATTTTGGTTTTCTCCTTGATGCTTTATTTGGGTTGACTTGGCACATGCTCACACATGTTAGACTCATACAAAGTCACCTATAGCCTCTATGATCATTTAGTTTTTGACTTTTTGATGCCATCTTATGCTTCTTTTAATGATGCTTTGTTGCTTTGCATGATTATGGCCATTATTGCTCTCTTAGTTGGTCGCTCCCAGTCTTTTGCTAGCCCTCATTTTGTACTGAGTATGAGCTCTACTCGTGCATCCAACTCCCAAAAACCAAGTTTGCCATTGTGTCCACTATAAATTCCTATGCATGGTATTTGCAAGCCATTCCAAGTAAATTTTCATGTGCTACCTTTCAAAACTTTCAAATACTTCTCATTTTGTGACACTGTTTTCAGCTCATGGGGACGTAGTGGTCGGATTTGCTATCTTCCATATTGTCTTATTCCAAAAAGAAAAAAAGAGAGAAAAAAGACACTCCTCCATGGAATGTGAATGTTGGTGGGCACCCGATGGAATCGGTTAGCCATGGTTTGTGAAAGGAAAAAGGTGGGGAGGTGACGAGGGGTAACTCGACAAATGTCCTAGATGAAGGACTTAGGATCGGGGAGATAGGGCGTCGGATGAACTCGAAGGTAAAGTTAGTCGAAATAGGTGTGTATCGAAAGTAAACTTGGGTGTTCAACCTGGCTTGCTTTCAATCTGCCCTACACCGTCCCCTCCTGGCCCCTATATATAGGTGGCCAGGTCTCGAGGATCGGGTAGGGTCCGATACAAATTACAAATATCGACATACGGTGATAACTCGTATTCGACTATCATTACAATTGGGCCTAGCTTAACGGGCCTCAGGGGTACTCAACTAACGGGCTCTATTAGCTATACCCTTGTCAGTAGCCCCTGAGATTCTACCAGAATTGTAGATTCAGGTTGAATCTCAAATCTTCAAATCTTCAGTTTGATCAATTCTTCGACTTCTTCATATCTTCAAATCTTCGACTTAGTCTTTTCGACTTATTTTCATGATATTCTTTCGCAAGGAGTTTTGATGAGCAAGCCTGACAACTCTGACGGATCAAGAGGTCAGTTAACTGCCGGAACAGATACTTATCACCTACTTCAAATTCAATCCCCTTGGATTTGAATTCGGGATACCGGTCAAATCCATTCTTTTGCCGCATTTAGGACTTACAAAGAATGAATCCCAGTGGTTCTCAGGGTACCCAGTGCGTCCACCAGGATTTTCTTCGCGTCGTAGACACGGATACATACCAGCAGAGTGCATCCATGTGCGTATACCAGGCCACACAGGACGGATCCCGGGGTCTTACCTTCGTGACAAGTCACGGCATTCGAGTCGTGTTGCGATAACACAACTCGAGAATTTTATGTCGCAGTCAAATTTTGACTGAAAATATTCGGGTTTCTACAACCATAAAACTCGCTCCCGATGGGAGTAACACTCCTATACTTCTCCAATCTCTAATGCTTAATCAACAAATATCGTCGGGTGCGCGCTCAGCGCTCCCGATGGGAGTAGCCCCCGAGGCTATAGTCGAAAAAGGGTTTTTCGAGTATAGGCTCAAGAGATAATGTAGCTCGTCATACTTCAACTCAAAACACGTCAACTCCGAAGTTCTTCAATTCGAGATACTTTCAAGGACACCTTGTCGTCGAGTTCGAGTTCACTACTTCAATGAAGAGCTCCATTCGATATTTTTAAAAGTAACAGCCCCCAAGGCTATAACCAAAAATCCTTCATATATGATCTTTTTTCCTTATAAGCTCGACATTTGTCAGCGCCATCCTTTTACCTTTATATATATATATTCAATGACGTCAACGAAGACGTGGCTCTTCATCAGTGCAAACCGTTTTATGGGTAGCACTGTAACTTTCACGATTTTTTGACCGTTAGTGGGCTGCACGATTTTTGACCGTTGGTGGGCTGGCGTTTCCGATCTTTGCGCCACGTCTCAGCCCACGATTCTTCTCCCAGAAGGTATATAAATGGCATAGCGGGGAATCGTACTATTCATCAGCTCGTTGCCTCCGCCGCCTCCATTGCTGATCTCCTCTCTCTCTTCCTCTCTTGCGAAGCCCCCAAGTGTGCTTTGTGCTGGATGCGCGTGAAACATCTGGGCATTAAGAGCACCATGGCCAAGACGTCTGCCACCAAATGGGTGCGCTCCACCATCACCAAGAAGGAGGTGGAGAAGGCCAGGGCGGACGATCTCATCTCCGCCCAGGATTCCATCCAATTCCCAAGTACTGAGCGGATCCCGAAGCCCCCGAGCGGTTACCGGGTAATGTTCCTTGCTTTTCTCCTCCGCGGTTTGTCCCTTCCTGCCCACGAGTTTCTCCGTGGGCTGCTGTTTGTCTATGGTGTGCAGCTCCATCAACTCACACCAAATTCCCTTCTTCACATTGCTTGCTTCGTGACTCTCTGCGAGTCATTCTTGGGCATCGAGCCCCACTTCCTTCTCTGGAGATCAATCTTTCGACTCCGCCCCAATGTTTCTTTGGCTAGGAAACCCAAACTGGGTGGAGCCGTCGTTTCTGTGCGCCCTGAGGCGCAATACTTTGAATTTTCCATGGCCGCGTCTGTCCAGGGATGGAGGACAAAGTGGTTCTATATCAAGGACCGCAAATCCTCTCCTGAAGATGAATTCGGCCTGCCTCCTTTTGATGCTTCCCAAGAGATAAAGAAATTGACATCATGGGATGCACTCCCCTCAGATGCGGAAGCACAAGAAATTCTTCCTCTTCTTTCTCGTATCAAATCTCTAAAAGGAGGTCAACGGGGTGCTCTATCGGGTATGCAACTCATGGCGTTCTTTATTCAACGTCGAGTTCAACCCCTACAGCACCGCCTTACCAAACTTTGGAGTTTCTCTGGCTTGGAAGATCCTACTCGCATATCTGCAGACCTGATATCGAAAGAAGATGTCGACAAGCGAGTCCGGAATCTCACCAAGCTCACAAAGGAACATGCAGTTGCGGATTTAGCCGCTGATTTCTTCGACTCTGTGCACCCTCTTCCTGAGGTATGTATTTTTGCGTCCACTTTTTGTGAAACTTTGCTTGTTTCGACTTGTACTATTGTTTGACTTCGCACTCTGCTTACTTATTTATATGCAGGGTCACCAATTTCTTGTTTCGCGTCCTCCTCTTCCAGAGGAAGGGCCCCTTCCGGCTGATCTAGCCTCTCCTGCATCTGAAGCCCCCGAGGCTGACGAAAGTCAGGACGGAGATGATGTTGAAGATTCAGAAGAGGAAACCAGCTCATCGACATCGACTCCTGCTGTATTTGCTGAAGATGTTGGTGTCGACAAGAAAAGGAAACGTGTCGACGAAATTGCTTCATCAAGTTCTGCAGCGGCTGGAAAACCCCCCGCTCTTGCAGAAGATATGGAGTACTTTGACATGCTTGCATCGTAAGTGTTGTAGTCGAACTTTCCAATTGCCTTGTTCTTGCCTTGTTCCTATAACTTATACCTTTTATGTAGTGATGACGAAGAACCACCAACATATGCTACGGCTGTTCCACCACCTTCTCCTGTGGCGATTGATGAGCCTGTCAAACCAGATGTTGCGCCGAGGGCCACCAGGTCCGGCGTGAGGAAGGTTCCTCAAACTCGACACTCGAAACGCGCAAAGAAAGCCAAAGAAGTCGAAGTTTCTCTGGAAGCTCACGCATCTACAGTTTCTTCTGATGATGTAAGTAATTCTTCTTTCCCTTCTTTCCTTTCATGTACTTCTACTCTTACACACTTCTTTTTCTCAGGCTTTAGTGAAGAGATTTATTGCCCTGGGCGCAGAGTGTGCGGGGTACCTAAAGGTTGCAAAGGCTTCCGAAGGTATAATTTTGACGTCCAATCACCACTTGTCTTCTGCACTTTATCCTTTGTTATCTATCTGATTCCCTGTCGACTCCTTATGCAGCTGCTTTAGCAGCCGCCAATGCTCGAATTGCTTCACTGGAGGCAGAGCTCAAAGCTTCGCAAAAAGCTTACGACGTTGCGACCGCTGCTAAGGCCATTGCTGAGAAGTCGCAGAAATCTGTGCTTGCCAAGGCGAAGAAAGCGGAAAAGGCTTTAGCTGATGCCAACAAGGAAAATGCTCAACGAGAGCAGGCCGTGGCAGAGCGCCTTCACACCATGTCTACTACTGCCGAAAGTAAGTTCTTCGACTTGTCTTCTGTTTTCGTCTCTTGTTGCACTAGTGTATTTACTGACACTTGGCTTTTCTTTTCTTTTCTATTGCTTAGAATTCACAGGGGTATCTCCGTCGTCCCTGCAAACGGACGATGATCCTCTTATGGATGCGGTTAACCTACTCGAAGAAAACTGGATATCTATCCAGGAAACTTTTGAGTTGGCTGGCCGCGTTCTGTCACGGCTATTTGCCGGGTTGTGGCCGAAGAAAAGGATGGCAATCCCGAAGGACAACCTGACTGAACTCGCCAAGTCTTTTGACAGCGATGAAGACCCTACTCTCCAGCTGAAGGGGCTGTCCATTAAGCGCGGCGCCGAAGGTGCCATTGCACTTTCTCTTGCGCATGGTACAGACTTTGACTGGGAGAAAGTTAGCTCCCCCCATGGCCACACCCGTGACGAGATGAAGGTGTTTTTCGAGAGGGCGAAGAAGTTGGCACCTGCATTGCTGACAACGATTTCTCCTTCGGCAGCCTCTGCTGTGCCTGCTGCACCACCTCCAGCGGCGAAAGCTCCAGTGCCACCGTCGACTTCTAGCAAAGAACTGGCTGCGCCCCCTTCTTCCACGAAGCACAATGCTGAGGTGGCGTAGACTCAGCTTCTTTGTAGCTATTTTAGTTTCCTCCTTTTTGAATGTAAAGACTTCAACTAAGTGCAACCCGAGAACCTTAGCCATAGGGTTGTACTCTTATGTAAATATATCCTCTTCATATGAGGTTTTATGCTGCCTTTCTGAAATTGTTTCTTCTTTCTTTTCTTTTGTAGTCGATGAATGTTCATGATCCTTTGACTCATGGTCCTGCTCCTTCCTCTGCTCGTGGATTCGATCCTCAAATTTCGTCGACTCCTAGTCGATGTAATCAATGCGCAGAATATTCTTCAAGGATTTCTGATCTTGAGGTTCGCTTGACTTCAGCCAAACGCCAAGCTCAGATGGCGTTTGATAAGGCTAGCAAAACTTCTGCCCTGACGAAGCAGGTGTCGATTCTTGGCGATGAAGTGTCCAACTTGACGGCGAAGATTCTGCATCAGGAAGAATGCAACTCTTTTATTCTTGGTATTGTCGAATCTGCCTGTGAGATGTTGCGATGTAAGCTTCCTCTCGACTTATTTCCTTCTCTTTGTACTGTTACTTTTGTGATATCCTTTGCCCTTATAGGCAGTTGCTTGGACTTTGCTGCCGAAGATCGTCGGGTTACCGAACGAAGCGCAGCTCTGGAGAAGATGTCCGCAGGTGTTGAGAATTTATGGTCTGATCCTCGACACCGAAGCGCTATTGTGTTGCTTCAGGACCGTGCCCAACATATTGGCGAGGCAGTGGATGGCTGTAGGAGAGCTCTTGTGACTATGCACTCGGTGATGCTTCCTCGCAATCCTCTGCCTGCTACTTTTCCATTGCTCCTTGACGTTTTTAGATCCAGCCAGCGAATCCATCGGTTGATAGAACTGAATCTAGTGGCAGGTGCCAACTTTGCTCTTGGGTGGATACGCAAGTGGCATCCAAGACTCAATTATAGTTCTATGTCGCTGAGCTATCCTCCTGGTGGGGCAAGCCTTCGAGTACATTTAGAGAGTACCTTGCAGCCTGCCCGACGAATTATAGCCAGGTTGTTGCAAGAAGACTCCGCGTTTTTCCGCGAGTTTCACTACTTGGACCCTTTAGGTGTAGATGATTCTGACAACCCGATGTTGTAAGATGTATGTGGAACGCGAGAGTTTATGTATTTTGCGACTTATATGTCTGAAATTTATTCTCAGGGTGTATTTGTATGGTTCGTGCGTTTGCCGCATATTCTCTTTAAAAGACTCGTAAACTCGAATATGAGGAACGCTTTGTCTTTATTTATACTTTTAATGTAAGATACATGGGGTGACCCAAGAGATCCGGCCTGTGACCTGTGTTCTGGATCTAGAGGGCATTGCCCCTGGTATAACTCGTGGCTTTTACAGCCTTTATTACTCTATTGTCTTTATGATGCTTATGTCGTCGTGGCTTTCCCTTTTTCCTCTGCGCATGTGTCTTCTCCCGATGTTCCTATTCGTGGTTTCTTCGTTTCGGGCTCCGCGATGCATCCTTCGAGTAGCTTGACGCCTTCTGTAGTCGCGCTCTTTGCCTTTTCTGCATGGTTGGCTATTACGCCAAAATTTTGCGCCATCTTGTGGAATTCCCTGTCGCAGAGATCTGAAACTTCAAAACTTCCTTTCACTGTGATTATTCCTTTTGGTCCTGGCATTTTAAGTACCAAATATGTGTAGTGAGGCACTGCCATGAATCGCGAAAACGCAGGTCGTCCGAGGATCGCGTGATATTGCGATGGCCAGTCCATGACTTCGAAGTCTAGTTTTTCTCTTCTGTAGTTTTGTCGGTTGCCGAAGCAAACATTGAGTGCTATTCGACCCAACGGGTAATTGGCGCTTCCTGGTACGATTCCATGGAAAGAACAATCTGTTGGCTTCAGGAACTCTAGTGATATATGCATTGCTCGCAGTGTTTTCGCGTATATCAAGTTAATTCCACTCCCTGCATCCATGAATATTCTGTCGACATCATATGCGCCGATTTGAGCTTTGAGTACCAAAGGCGCGTTTCCCAGCCGAGGTACTGTTATAGGATGGTCTTCTCTGTTGAACTCTATTGGTTGCTCTGACCAGTGCAAATACTCCGTTGCCGCTAGAGGTGATATGACTGCTAAGTTGACTTGTCGAGTTATGCTCTTCTCTTCTTTGTTTGACTTGGGTACAGGTTGTATCATTGATATGATGTGTCCTTTTGATGGTACATACCCTTCGTCGTCGTCCTGTCCCTGGTTTTGCTGATCTTGTCCTTGAGGTGCTCCATTGTTTCCTTGCTGCTTTGTCGAGGGATTGTTACTTCCTTCGAATCCTTGTCGCCTTGCTTCGGTTTGCTTATTTATTGCTGCTTCTTGCAGTTTTAAGAATGTTGTGCAGTCTTTCATTGCGTGCCTTGATACTCGTTTCCCGTCGACGAACGCTGAGTGTATATGACAAGGCCCGTTGAGCATATCTTCTGGTGATGGGTTGTACTCTCTGGATTCCCTTATAGGGAACTTCTTATAGTCTTCCTTTCCGTAGCTTCTATATCCCGAACTTCTGCGATCATTTCCTTGATAGCTATTGTCTTTATATCCTGCGGCGACTTGGCTATGCGAGCCGTAGGTGTCATAGTTTCGAGATCGTCTCCTTTGACTTCCATATCTGTTTCTTCTGTCGTCCTCTGGAGATCGCATCCTCTTGTTGTTGCACGCGTCTTCTCCGTCTGCGAACCTGTTTGCTGTGTCCATGAGGTCTGACACTGTTTTTGGCTTGATTCTGCCCATCTCTTCGACTAGGTCTCTACGCCTTAATCCGATGATGAACGCGTCTATTGCTCTTTCATCTGAAACTTCGACTGCTGAGTTTTTGATAATGCTCCACCTTTGAATGTATGCTCGCAATGTCTCGTCGCGTTGCTGCACACATGCTTTGACTTCTTCTATTGATGCTGGTCGTTTGTATGTCGACCTGAAGTTGCTTGTGAATTGCTTTGTGAGGTCTTCCCAGCTTCCAATAGATTCTTTTTCTAGCTTGCTTAACCATGACCTTGCTGCGCCGGTGAGGTGTAGTTGCAAACTTTGCATAGCTGTTTCCTTAGTTCCTCCTAGTATTTGAACTGCTTGTAAGTAATCTGCGAGCCATGATTGTGGTTCCTGTGATCCGTCGTATTTTTGCTGATCATGAGGTAGCTTGAATCCTTTAGGAACTGGAGTGGTGCGAACCCTGCGGGTAAAGCACGATGCCCCCATCTCTTTTTCGTCGTCTTCATAGTCGCGCCTTTCATTTGGGGATCACGATCTTCGAGTTCCACCATGCTGTTTTGGTGACGGCGATCGAGATCGGTGTTTGCTGCTTCTATGTCGAGCACTGTTGTGACGGCGAGGTGACCTTGCTTTATGTACTTCCTTGTGATGATGTGCTTCTTCTCCTTTTGCTGATAGCTTGTGGCCTACCATGTTGAGTCCGTTCAACGCTGCCCTATGCATGTGCTCTCTAGGGTCTCCTGGACTTGGTCGAGTTGTAAGTAGATATGCTTGTGCTGCCACTAGCGCTGCTTCAGGAGTTTTTGGTAGGATGTTTCCCTCCTCGTCGACCGATAGGAAGGACGAGTCGAGGTTTTTGGAAATATTTTGCCTGTCAGAATACTCGAGGTTATCGTACCTTGAACCGTGTCGACGATTTTTCCTTGCGTTGCTGTGTGATGCGTCGCTCCGTGCTTTTCGAGCAGCCTCGCTAGCTGCAATGGCTGAATCTTTTCTTCTTTGTATCTCTGCTTTCTCCTTTGCTAATTGCTTGGCCTGCTGCCTTAGGGCGTAGTGATACCCCAAAAGCATGCCTTTGCTGGAATTTGATGGTATTGGCGTGCCGTGTTCTACGGCTTCTCTTATTATCCTCCATTCGTCGACTGATAGTCGAATTTTTTCCCTGCTTGCGAGGGATTCTGGTGTTTGCCCTTCTGCTAGATGATTTGCTCCTCTGTCAATATTTGCTGGGTTTAATATTGGGTTGTCGTTTTCGTCGAATTCTTCTGAATTATCTCCTATAATGGCGAGCACCTGGCATTGTTTGCCGATGTTACCCTTGAAGCTTGAGAAGATCGAGTCACTGTCTTCAGAAAGCTCTAATCTTGTCTTCCATGTATCTGCTGACTTGTCTATGGTATCGTCGAGGCAGATCGTGAGATCTTCGAGTTGGACCTCCACGTCAAAATTTTCCTTTTCTTCGTTGTCTTCTGCGATCCTTTCTTTTTGCACTTCTTCTGGGCTGACCGGCGAGTTTACTTCGCTGGAAGAGCCTTCAGAATATTCCATCATTACTGTTGTTTCGGGCTCTTTTGCCGACGGATCTTGATCTTGTTTCGTCGGATCCGAAAGGCGAGAGGAACCCGATGGCCCGATGAAGATGCTCAAACTTCCAATGGTTAGTTCCGTCTCTTGACTTCCGTCGACTTCTGAACTGTTGTTGGCTAAAAGCGAAAAAGCCGTCGAATTCATGATTCCAACGCCCAAAGTCCCCACGGTCGGCGCCAATTGACGAGGGTTAACTCGACAAATGTCCTAGATGAAGGACTTAGGATCGGGGAGATAGGGCGTCGGATGAACTCGAAGGTAAAGTTAGTCGAAATAGGTGTGTATCGAAAGTAAACTTGGGTGTTCAACCTGGCTTGCTTTCAATCTGCCCTACACCATCCCCTCCTGGCCCCTATATATAGGTGGCCAGGTCTCGAGGATCGGGTAGGGTCCGATACAGATTACAAATATCGACATACGGTGATAACTCGTATTCAACTATCATTACAATTGGGCCTAGCTTAACGGGCCTCAGGGGTACTCAACTAACGGGCTCTATTAGCTATACCCTTGTCAGGAGGAGTGCCAAGCTTTATAAAAGAGCACAAAAGTGCCAATCTCTCTCTCAAAAACTTGCTTCAATTTTTGTATGGAAGATAGTAAGAATCCCATTGCTAGTCGTTGACAAAAGCAACCACCTCTCAAAACTCAAGTTTTATCTCTCTGTTTTACAAATGAAAAGCTCTAGCACATGTTTAATCACTGCTTCCCTCCGCGAAGGGCCTTTCTTTTACTTTTATGTTGAGTCACCACCTTCTACCTTTATGCACCATTAAGAGAGCATAGTTGTCATTCTTAGTATAATGTGCATTGTCCCAAAGTTTTCATTGATTGATTCATATTGTTGGTTTCACTTCTTCTTAAATTATTTGTATCTAGTCGCCCTCTTAAACTTGAAGGTGTCCTATGCATTTATGTTTTAGTATACCATGAGGGACAAGCTGAAAACCATTTGTATGTTTTTCCTTATGATTTGAACACACGTTTGACTTTTATTGTTTCATTTTCATGATCTCTTGTTTGTTTTCATTTTCATGTTATAACATGGTTGCTAAGTTTCTTCTATCAAAATTATATCTTTCATGCCCATGTTTTAAGTTCTTATGACCCCAGCTCACAAATGCTTACATATATGATCAAGATTGTGATGGCGCATGTCACCTCAAAAATTATTTCTTTTTTTTATCACTTACCTACTCGAGGACGAGCAGGAGTTAAGCTTGGGGATGCTGATACGTCTCAAACGTATCTATAATTTTTGATGCTCCATGCTTGTTTTTACACCATTTGCCTTGTGTTTCGTTACACTTCGTGGCACTTTTATGCGATTTCCGAAACTAACCTATTGACAAGATGCCACAGTGCCAGTTCCCTGTTTTCTGCTGTTTTTGTGTTTCAGAAGTGATACACAGGAAATATTCTCAGAATTGGACGAAACAAGTTCCTGAAGTCTTATTTTTCCCGGAAGCTTCCAGAGATCCGAAGAGGCAAAGGAGAGGGGCCACAGGCCAGCCTCACACTAGGCCGGCGCGGCCCAGGCCTTGGCCGCGCCGCCTAGGTGTGAGGAGGCCTGGGGCCACTCCTGACGACGCCCCTTCGCCTATAAGAAGCCTCGGGATGGAAAACCCTAAGGGAGTCGGCGAAATTTCCAGAATAGTTCCGCAGCGCCGCCGCCGTCGAAGACAAATTTTGGGAGACAGAAGTCTCTGTTCCGGCACCCTGCCGGGACGGGGAAGTGCCCCCGGAGCCATCTCCATCGGTCTCCATCGCCGTCTCTGCCGTCTCCATCGACCTCACCGCCATCTCCATCAACCTTGCTGTCTCCTATGATGAGGAGGGAGTAGTTCATCCCCGGGGCTGAGGGCTCTACCGGTAGCTATGTGGTTCACCTCTCTTTCCCATGATGTGATCTTTATGTGATCGTGAGCTTTGTATCATGTTGAATAAGTAGATGTTACTCTTCTTCATTATGTGTACTCTAGTGTGTTATTAAAGTAATCTATTCCTCCTGCCATGGTGTAACGGTGACAGTGCGTGCATCATGGTGGTACTTGGTCTAGGCTACGATTGTGATCTTTTATGGATTATGAGAATAATTATCACTATGATAGTATTGAAGTGATCTATTCCTCCTTTCATGGTGTAATGTTGACAGTGTGTGCACCGTGTTAGTACTTGGTCTAAGTTGCAATAATATCTATCTTGAATTGTGATTTGATTTGGATATCTCTATGAGTGGTGTTTGTCAAGTACTTGATGAACTTTGAGGAGTGCTTCGTAGCCCTACGCAATGATTAGTGTTATTCAATAGGAGAGTAATTCAGAGTACCATAGTGAAGAGAAGTTATTTATTTGTTCAATTATGTTATATTTGTTGGGAGTGTGTCCACTAGTGAAAGTATGATCCCTAGGCCTTGTTTCTAAGCTTTGCATACCGTTTACTTGCTGTTTTGTTACTTGTTTGCTTGCTGCCATTTTTATTCCAGATTGTATTTACTACTTATAATCATCCATACCGCTTGTATTTCACTATCTCTTCGCCGAACTAGTGCACCTATACATTTGACAAGTGTATTGGGTGTGTTGGGGACACAAGAGACTTTCTGTATCATAATTGCAGGGTTGCTTGAGAGGGATAGCTTTGACCTCTTCCTCCCTGAGTTCGATAAACCTTGGGTGATCCACTTAAGGGAAACTTGCTGCTGCTCTACAAACCTCTGCACTTGGAGGCCCAACACTGTCTACAAGAACAGACGCGTGCGTAGACATCAACTATCATCCACAAAAAGAAGATGAGAGATCCTCGGTGCTCTCTGGCATATGTGTAGCTCTCTTAGAGAATTGCTTTCAATCCCCTTTCTAATGAGACAAGATAAACTATCAGCAATAAACAGAAAGAGATATGGAGAAAGAGGATCACCTTGTCGAATGCCACGAGTAGGGGTAAAGGGGTCCAACATATGTCCGTTAAAGCAAGAGTAACGTACGGTGGTCACACACGCCATAACCCACCGTACCCATTGAGGATGAAAGCCCAATTTCGCTAAAACCCCTTCCAAAAACCTCCAATCCACGCGGCCATACGCTTTGGCCAAATCAAACTTGTATGCACAAAACTTCCTACGAGCTGCTGATCTTGTCTGAATTGCGTGAATACACTCAAATGCCATCAAAGCATTATCCGTAATAAGGTGTCCAGGGATGAATGCACTTTGCGTCGGTGATATGATATCCTGAAGCAACGGTCAAAGATGATTAACTAGGCACTTTGATACCACTTTAAAAATCACATTGCACATACTAATGGGCCAAAAATCCTTTAGCTCTTCCGGGTCATTTCTTTTTGGGATTAGAACGATAGAAGTATCATGAACCCATTCCGGCATAATACCATCCGTAAAAAATTATTGGACCGCTCGGATGATCTCGTCCCAGAGAAGTCCCCAATTTCGCTGCAAGAAACGGGTAGGGAAACCATCAGGCCCAGGCGCCTTTAGTAGACCAATCTGGAACAAAGCATCACTGATCTCTTTGTCCGAAAATGGAGCACATAGATTTGTGTTCATATCCTCATCAACGCACGGCTCTAGGAGGTTAGTGATAATGCTAGGATCAATATGATCATCACTCATGTAAAGATTTTCGAAAAATTGTCTCGCCATGTCTTCCATCTCGCCCCTAGTCGATGTCCAAGTGCCATCATTGCGTTTCAGTTTACGAATGCTATTCTTCTTTCTTCGCCATGATGCTCTTCTATGAAAATATTTAGTATTACGGTCACCTTCCCGCAGCCAAGCTATACGGGATCGCTGTATCCACATTATCTCTTCACGATACAGGAGTTCGTCCATCTCCTTTTCTAGACCAGTTCTACGTTCTAGACTCACTTCATCATTGCACTGACGTAAATTCTCTAGCTGTACTCTTTTCTTCTCAATCTCCCTAGGCACTGATTTAAAATGTGAATTTTTCCACTTGTACAAACACGTCATTACCGACTTTAACGAATTTGAGACATCTCCTAGATCATGTCCCGGGATACGCCTCGACCATGCCTCCTCCATAGCAGCTCCCAAAGATGGTTCCCTTTTCCACATCACCTCATACCACCTAATCGGTCATACTGGCCTGACATCTAATGCGCAATCGGCAGAAATTAGTATTGGGCAGTGGTCCGACCGAGAGGATGTAATATGTTTCAGCCGATGATCCGGAAACAACGCAGACCACGCCGGGGATGCTACAGCCCGGTCTAAACGGACTTTGACGTTGCGCTTACCTTTGTTTGTTATCAAAAGTCCAAGGAGCTCCCACAAAACCCAAATCGTGAAGATCACAATGTGAAAGAACCTCACAGAAATCAAGCATCAGTCTTTCCGACCGTGGGGTATTTGAGAAATGCTCCTCCTGCCACATAGCCTCATTAAAGTCACCCATCATTAGCCAAGGCTGATCTGAATTAGTCTTAATTTGTCTCAGTTTTGCCCACATCTTATGGCGATCAGTAGGTTTGGGCTCATCGTAGACAAAGGTACCTCTCCACATATGATCAAAAGGACCACCGCTAACATGAGAATCGATGTGTCTATCACTGAAAGAAAGGAGTTGGACATTGACATCTTCAGTCCAATAAAGAGCAATACCACCACCTTTTCCATTACCTTTCACCTGAAAACACCCCTTCATCCCAATCCGGTACCTAAGATTTTCAACCCTTTCCTTGCTTTGTCTAGTTTCGCAGATGAAAACCAGGCAGGGCTTATAAGTCTGAACAAGACAGACTAGCTCCTGAATGGTCGCAGATTGCCCCAAACCTCGACCGTTCCAGCCTAATGTCATCATTGGGCTTGACGGCGCCCCTCTAGGAGCCCACCAACGCGCCATTTTTTGGTGTTTCGCTAGGATTAGCATCCGCGAGAGTCTTCTTCCACTTTGGGTCTCTCACCTGTCCAAGGCTCGGTGGTGCTAATGGTTGGAACTGAGACCGTATATTAGCCACAATGTTTGCCTTTTCCAATGGAATGATCGCTCCCTCCGTTCCCAATTGTCCATCTTGTGCAATAAGACCCTGAGCACTCCTTTTCTTTGATTCATCAGATTCATCTTCTTCCATATCATCCTCTGTAACTTTTGCCCAAGTGTTGCTTTTAGACAAACCAAAGCGATCACCAAACCTTCGTCCTCTTGCTCTTCCACCTCTGCTCGCACCCCGAGGTGCACCTCGACCTCGACTAGAGCAGCCAAAATCACGCCAGGTTGCCCTCAGATTTTTGAAGACCAGAGCTTGTGGCGGGTGGATACCATCCCCATGATCTTTGAACTCGTGGCCTAGAAGCCCACAGACATGGCACCAGTTAGGCATCTTCTCATACTTTATCAGGAACAATTCTCTCTTGCCCCTCTAACCACAGTCACAAAGCCCCTGAGTGGCTTGCGCACATCCAGTTTGACTCTGACACGATAGAAATTCCCCTCAAAGTCATTAGAAACTCCTTCAGAGTGTATAAACTTCCCTATCTTAGAAGCCATGGACTTGATCATTGGGGTAAAACCTACTGGGAGATCATGAATTTGAATCCAAATATCAATGAAGAATAATTCTTTCTCCGATGGTTTTGTAAATCCATCGTATTCCTCGATCAAAACAGGGTTACCTCTAAAATTCCATGGTCCCCATTCCTTCATCCGCTCCCAATCAACAAGGCACTGAAACTAAAAAGTATGCAAATTACTCTCAAGAGATCTAGTCTTGACATCCTAGACAAGATCCCATGGAGAGCGCATATTCTTGAAAAACCAAAAACTCGAATACTCGATGTCGGTTAAAACCCTAGCAATCGCCAGCCATCGAGTGACCTCCGGCGGCGGCTGTTCTTCTTCTTCTTCTTCTTCTTCAAACACAACGTCATCCAGATCCTCCTCGCTAATCCCCAACTGCTTCATCATGTCCTCAATTACGCCCTCAACTCCCCCGGACGAAGAACTCGCTTGGTTTGTCGCCATGGAACCAGAACCCGGCGATCACTGAAAACCCTAGATCGGGAACCCCCCGCACACCTGAACACAGACCAAGGCCGGGAAGTGATGCAAAGATCACCCCTTGATCAGCCCGAGTCCGACGTCCACCGGCAGGGAGTCGAGAGATCGGGGAATTATACTCAACGCCGGCGTCGCCGCGAGAGTTCTGAAAACCCTAACGTGAGGGAAAATAAAAAGTAGTTTTTTTCTATCTAATACTGTCTACATTCACAAGTTCAACTTTTGTTAAAAAAAAATGAGACCAGCAGGGGGAGGAACCCCTGTGGCTTTGTAATTAAGAAGATGGATGTGAGGCTGCATCGCGAAACCCACGAATCAATTCGCGTCCACCGGGTCTCGAGCGCGACCGGAAGAAGCACCACTGTGCTGCTTACCACTGGACCGACGGCCCATTCACACTTTTGTTTAGAACTATGTTAAATTAATTTACATGAATATATATGTGCATGTTTTTGGTTTATTTGTTGTATGTGCGTCATATGTCATACCGGTTTATCGCAAACCACTTCTGCGGTGTCGCCCAGAATTGGTCCATCACACAATCAAATCAAACACGCTCAAAACAACAATCGAATTCCAAAATAATGATCTTTGCAATTATCATCCGTGAAGACGTGAAGTACACAAGCATGTCCACCCCAAATAAAAGATCCACAAGCAATGTTTTCAGTATCCCTTCCGAAATTCTTACAGCAAACAATTTTGAGCACCTAATTATCGTGGCACAACATAATTAAGGTCTGGGCTCGGCCTTAGAGTCAGCGTGCGCACCGTTCCGTGGCGCCTCATCTTCACCACCACCAGCGGCACGGCGGAACAGCCCGATCCGCGCGAGGAGGTACCCAACCGTATGTCCAGCAACGGCGGCGAGGAGGACGCCGACGTTGAACGACATGACGGCCAGCATGACCACGTACGCGAGCCCCATCTTCACGGCGTGGATCCCCGTGATCGCCAGCACCGCGGCCGGCCGCCGGCTTGAGATCCCCTTGGCTGCCGAGGAGAGAGCCTCCACGAGCGCCGCGAGCACGAACACGACGACGAGGCAGAGGACGTACATGCCGGCGTCGCCGCGGTCTCCGGGCCAGTCGTGGAAGAGCACCTGGGCCCGGTGCCCCCAGTAGAAGGCCGAGTGCATCTCCGGCATCGCCATGGACATCCCAGGCATGCCGGGTGCCGGCGGTGGACCCATTGGCCCCATCGGAGGCATGTTCCAGACCGCCGGTGGCGGCATCGGCATGGGCGGCATCGGCGCCATGGGAGGCATGGGCGGCATCGGTGGCATGGACATTTTTGCTGAGTTTTGCAGAAATGCCGGCGCGAAGTGACAACAAAAGAGTTAAACAACAGTGCGCAGTAGTTAAGAAGAAGCTGTGCAGCGTGCCGTGGAAAGCGAGGAGTTCTACGGGACGATGTAAAGATAGAAGAAAGGTGAATCTAACAAGAAAAGGCTTGATAAGAACGAGAACAAGGAAAAGATCGATGGCGAAAGGGAAATTATATACCATGAGCTTTGGAATAACAGATAGACGGTGGGCATTGCCTGCCGCCGGCGTACGTAACCGTCTCTCCCAACAACAGCGCTCGTGATTATTATCGTTTTAAAAGAGAATCAAAGCTCGCATGCGTAGTAAATAGAGTTCTTAAACTTTCTGGAGCTAGTATATGGTTTGCAATCAGATGCGCATTTGCGAACGAATGCTGGCACTTAAGAATCTCCGTGCATCGCCATTGATCGTTACCAGCAGAATAGTAGTACGTCCTAGTACCTTTCCTACCGTATTAAAATGCCACAAGTATCAGAACGAGGCAAGCCGGCACTGCAGAGTAGGACGCCCGATAAAGCGTGTTGCGATCGCCGATACCATAAAAAAGAATGAGAGCCGTCGTCCTTTTTTTTTGAGAGAGGAACGACCGAAAGTTTATTAATCAATCAATCAATGAAATGTTTATAGGTATACCCATCCCAATTGGAGGGTTAACAAACCAGACATGTCTATCGGAATCTAGTGAAGTAGTTGCTCGTGCTAGAGGATGTGCTTCTTCATTTGCTTCACGTCGTTGTGGATGAATTCAACATCCTCGAAATATTCCTTTCTAGCTAGGATTTCTTTGATCACCATACAATGAGGACCGCCACATTGCTTGCTCTAGATCTCTTTGATGACAACCAGACACGATTAGGATTCATCTAGCTTGGAGATCGACAACGAGGGACATCGCTTCAGAGCAAGCCAGTGCTTCCAACATCACTAGGTTGGTAATTTTGTCGACTCGTACTGACGAACAGCCAATGAATTTTCCTTGATCATATCGACAAACTACACTGATTACACCAGAACTTGTTAATGACCCATAAGTATAGGGGATCGCAACAGTCTTCGAGGAAAGTATTACCCAAATTTATTGATTCGATACAAGGGGAGCCAAAGAATATATGTAAGCCTTAACAGATGAGTTGTCAATTCAGCTGCACCTGGAAACAGTCTTGCTCGCAGTGGTTTATCAGTGGCAACGGTTTTATAGTGGTGACAGTAGTGAAACAGTAACAGCAGTAGTAAAATATAGCAGCGATAATAGTAACAGTAGAAATAAATACTGTAGGCATATGGATGGATTACGGGCGTTACATGGATAAGATAATTCATGAAATCAATGAGACATGGGCATTGCAGATAAATAATGATAAATCATCCTAGTACAAACAATCATAGGCATGTGTTCCGTAAATAGTCGTACGTGCTCACAAGGAGAAACTTGCACGACATCTTTTGTTCTACCAGCCTGTTGCAGCAGGGCCTTAAGGGAAACTACTGTTAATTAAGGTACTCCTTTTAATAGAGTACCGGAGCAAAGCATTAGCACTCGGTGAACACATGTGATCCTCACATCATAGCCATCCCCTCCGGTTATCCTAATTTCTGTCACTTTGGGGCCTCGGGTTCCGGACAACAATATGTGTATACAACTTGTAGGTAAGACCATAAACAACAAGTATCATCATAGAAATAATAACATGTTCAGATCTGAAATCATGGCACTCGGGCCCAAAGTGACAAGCATTAAGCACAACAAGTTGCAACAATGTCATAGGCACTAAATAAAGATACTAGGCACTATGCCCTAACAATCTCATATCAAATTACATGAACAATCTCATCCAATCCCTATCATCCCCTCACCTACAGCGGGGAAATTACTCACACATAGATGGGGGAGTCATGGATGGTCGATGGAGGAGCGTCGGTGGTGATGGTGATGAAGATCTCCTCCGAATCCCCGTCCCGGCAGGGTGCCAGAATGGAGTTTCTGGTTCCGAATCGCGGTTTCTGATGGCGGCGGCGCAGCGGAAGTCTATCTGGGAAAAACGCCGTCTCCCCGATATTATGTCGTCAGAGGGTATATGTAGGCGAGAGGGGAGGCCGAGAGGATGGCTGGGGCCTCCTCACGCCAGGGTGGCGCGGCCAGGGCTGGGCCGCGCCACCAGTGTGTGAGGGCCCCTCGAGCCTCCTCTCCGTCCCGTCTTCTGGCTCCGTGGGTCTTTTGGTGAAATAGGATTTTTGATGATTTTTCCCGAATTTTTACTGGAAGTTGGATTTCTACAAAAATGAGACACCAGAGCAATTCTGCTGAAAACAGCGTCAGTCCGTGTTAGTTGCATTCAAAACACACAAATTAGAGGAGAAACAATAGCAAAAGTGTTTGGGAAAGTAGATACGTTTTAGACGTATCAACTCCCCCCAAGCTTAGCTATTTGCTTGTCCTCAAGCAATTCAGTTAACAACTGAGAGCAATAAAAGAAACTTTCACGAACACATTTGCTCATATGATGTATATATACTAACTATGTGATCAAGTACTCAGGCAATTCATAATAAGAAATATGCAACTAATGTCACCTCATAGTCAAGCAAACTATGAAAGAGTGCCAATGCACTAATAACAAGTAACATGTACATAAGAAGCTACAAGATTGTAATATGCATAAATGATATGAAAGAGTGGTATCCCGCTTGCCTTTATTTGTAGAGCAAAACATAAATGCTGAGGCACCACTGAAATTCAAGGGAAGACTAGAAATTAAAGATATCAAAGATACAAGCATCAAAGTTATACCACAATTAACCGTGTTCTGGGATAAGCACATTACACTAAGAATAACAGCTATGCTCTCAAGAAGTGCTTTAAAGTTAGAAGATGGTGACTCAACATAAAAGTAAACGAATGGCCCTTCGCAGAGGGAAGCATGAATTTAACATGTGCTAGAGCTTTTCATTTGTAAAACAGAGATAAAAAATTATTTTGAGAGGTGGTTGTTCTATGTCAACGACTAGCAATGGGGACTTGCTATCTTCCATAATAAACAAGTGAGAGCGGTTCCGAGTTCTTTGAAATTTTGGCACATTGGTGCTCTTTTATAAAGCTTTGGCACTCCTCCCCACCTTTTTCCTTTCTCAAACTATGGCTAACCGATTCCATCGGGTGCCCACCAACTTTCACATTCCATGGAGGAGTGCCTTTTTTTTCTTTCCTTTTAGACTTAGATTATAATGGTCTGACCAGCTCCCTTGCAAAATTAATGACGAGCAGATGAAGCTGCCTAGTCGAGGGGTACTTAATTTAATATGGAAGATAGCAATTCCGACCACTACGTCCCCATGAGCTAAAAACAGTGGCACAAAATGAGAAGTAGTTGAAAGTTTTGAAAGGTAGCACATGAAAATTTACTTGGAATGGCTTTCAAATACCATGCATAGGAATTTATAGTGGACTCTTTGGAAAACTTGATTTTTGGTAATTGGATGCACGAGTAGAGCTCATACTCAGTACAAGTGAAGGCTAGCAAAAGACTGGGAAGCGACAATCGAGAGAGCAATAACTGTCATAATCATGCTTGCGACAAAACAAAATTAATATAGGCATAAAAATGATACAAGAACTCTGAGGCAATTTAGATCATCGAGGCTTAATTGACTTTTTGTTCAGTCATATGCATGCTTGAGCATGTGCCAAGTCGATTCAAATGAAACTTTCAGAGGTGGATACCACAATAACATACCATATTATGAATAAAACAAAGCATGCAAGCATCTACATGACATGCTACGGGCTAATAGTAAATTGAAACTAATCATATGAAAGCAAGAACTACAAAGCATCCATTTGATAACATATACCTTACATGAACCGACTAAGCATGTCCACATGGATGAGTATATGTACAAAAATGAAAGCAAATAGAGTTCATACCAGTCTCTTACCACATCTCGGATTGTCATATGTCGTCATTATTGCTCTTCACTTCTGTGGCTTGAATAATATAAAGTGAATACCAAGCTCCAATGGAGTAACGGGAGACTGAACTCTGCAACAAACTCTGCAGTAAAGTGAATACTGCACCGTGTTGGATATTGAAACCAAGCAACCTAAGCCGATCGTCCAACTCCACCTTCGTGCGCGACCATGGCCTCATGTGAATGCTGAACAAGTTAGGCTGAGGCAAGGGAACTTCCATTTCCTCTCCATCAATAAATAACATCCCGTAAACTAATTTCCCTGCACAAGAGTTAGCAGTAACAAAATGATGGAGTTTCATGGCAGCAAGATCAAGCCTCTATGGAGCCAACAATACATCATTAGGAGCAATAGAAAGTCCTAGCTCAGCAACAATGCACGCGGCAATAATGCCTCCATAAATAGGTCCCCTAGCGTCTAGGCGACGAGCAATAAAAGCACCGAGGTTATACTTCTTACTAACATCAAGAGCGGTAGCTAGAAAAGCTAAATGATAGTTGGAGATATTGCTAGTGTTTTCTCTACCAAGTACACTGGTTGCAAGATAGTAAGTGAAATATCTAATAGCTGGGAGCTGAATATTTCTTATCTTGCCACGCTATGCGGTGCGGTCATCATCATTGGTCACCCCTCGGTAAAGCTCCAACAAATCAGCTGGGTGATTTTGTATCCTCTTGGCCGTTCCAAACATGGGAATACCTAAAATAGAACAAAACCTCCCCAAAGACATGGTGATAGACTTATCATAAATCTTAAATGCAATGGAAGGATTGAAATGAGCGTTAATAAATTTAAAACTTTCAACGAAAGTCTTTGTAAGCATAGCATATTGGTTACTTTCATCTGTCATATAATCAGTCAACCCAACCCTGTTAATAAGGAGCAAGAAATCATTAAGAATCCCTGCATCACTCAAAAAGTTAATACAAGGGAAGGTGGATGGATGTGCATCTCCATCGTCCCCTTCAAGGTTTGGTGACATGAGATCCTCATTATAAGACATCCTATATTGAGCAGTGGATCTTGAGGGCCTTGATGACCTTGGTGCATCACTTTCAAACACTTCTCCATATGTGAAGTTGTCCATCTCCCTTCTCTGAAATTTTTCAACAAACTCATAAAAAGTGATTTAAAGACAAGCAAGTGTAGGAAACTACTATAGTGGGTTACTAGAGAGCTATCATGCATAAAAATAACAATTCTAAGCAATAGAACAAGCATGCATACTCATTTATCCTGCCACCTACAATGCTAAAATACTCAAGAAATACTCCACCAAAAGAAATTCTACTTGGACAAGTGGAGGAGTCACATACCGGAGAACAAATACTCCAAATTTCAGCAGAAATGTTGGGCTGAGCAAGGAGATCGAAAAATCCAGGTGAAGAACAGCAAGAACTCGGGTTTGAGCTGGGTGTGTCATTGTTTTCGGGAGAGAGAAAGAGTAGGGGAGGAAGAGATAAGTGAAGGGCCAGGTGGGGCCCTCTCACACCTGGGTGGCGCGGCTAGGGCTGGGCCGCGCCACCCATGTGTGAGGTGGCGTGGAAGCCCCTCCCGGTGCCTCCCAGGTGTCTCTCTGCCCCATTTTTGACATAAAAATTTATAAAGAATTTTCTGGAATTTTTTGGGAAACTTTATTTTCGAGGATTTTTCAGAAATTGGCATATCGATAAAAATTCAGAAAAACAAAGATGAAATATTTCAAGCAAATCAAAACCAAGCATGCAGCAACTCTAAGATACTCTTAATCATGCAACTAAACTGAAGGAATAAAATTTGATGAAAGTAAATACAAGTGAGGTGGAGTGGATGCGGTGAAAACGAAATTCCGTTCATATAAAATCACTTTGTTAACAAGGTTGATCAAGTCTTATTTCTAAACTAACTTCATATGAGGCAAAACTTTGCACTTCACTTAATGCTTATGTTACCTCAACTTTGATAGGTATAGTCCCAATCATAACAATTTTATATTCTTCCTTGGGCTTTCGCTCTGAACAAATAATTTGACCAACTTTGATGGTCTCAGCATGCTTGATTGAATTTAGAGCATTCTTCCTATCAATCTTCTTGGGAAAATAAACCGTGTACTCTTTGTCATTGACATTAAAAGTGACTTTTCCTTGATTGCAATTAATAACAGCACCTGCAGTGTTTAGAAAAGGTCTCCCAAGAATAATAGACATATTATCATCTTCAGGCATTTCCAACACAACAAAATCAGTTAATATTAAACAACTGTTAGCAACTTGAACAGGAACATTTTCACATATACCAATAGGAATAGTAGTAGACTTATCAGCCATTTGTAAAGATATATTAGTTGATACTAATTTTTCTAGATCAAGTCTCTTATAAAGAGAAAAAGGCATGACACTAACTCCAGCTCCCAACTCACATAAAGCAGTTCTAACATAGTTATTTTTAATGGAGCAAGGAATAGTAGGTATACCTGGATCTCCAAGCTTCTCTGGAACTTTACCATCAAAAGAATAATTAGCAAGTAAAGTGGAAATTTCCTCACTAGGAATTTTCCTTTTGTTAGTGACAATATCTTTCATATACTTGGCATAAGGAGGCATTCTAATAGCATCAGTCAAAGGAATTTGCAAAAATAAAGGTCTCATCCATTCACAAAACCTGTTGTAGTGTTCTTCTTCCTTGGACTTGTGTTTCTTACTAGGAAAAGGCATTGGTTTCTGTACCCAAGGTTCTCTCTCTTTACCATGCTTGTTGGCAATGAAGTCTTCTTTGGTGTACTTTGCATTCTTATCAATCTTTTCTGGTTCCTCTTCAACTTCTTCTTTATCGGAAGCATCTCCTGGTTCAGTTTTAGCATCAGAAATAGAAACACTGTTAGGATCTTTACCTGCATCAGATGATTCTATAGTTGTTTTATGCTTCTTCTTCTTCTTCTCAGAAGGAATATCATCACTTGCAGTTCATTGAGAATCTTGCTCGACCCTCTTAGGATGTCCTTCAGGATATAATGGATCTTGAGTAGCAGCGCCACTTCTTGTGCGTATTTTACATGCTTGCTTCTCTCTTGCGGCATTAACTAGCAAGTCTTTTTGCACCTTGGTAAGCTGATCAATTTGTGTTTGAACCATTTGAAAATATTTAACTAGTATCTTCACATCATTGGCGGTTCTCTCCACAATATCCTGCAACTTGTTAATAGCTCTAGAATTTTCCAACAAATGATTATGCACCATTCTATTAAAATTTTCTTGCTTAACAATAAAATTATCAAATTCATCTAAGCATTGATCAGGAGGTTTAGTATAAGGAATATCTCTTTCATCAAAGCGTTGGAGAGAGTGTACCTCAATAGTTGATGAGTGAGGGATTGGCTTACATAATTCTTCTATAGGAGGTAAATTCTTCACATCTTCGGCCTTAATACCTTTCTCCTTAAGAGATTTCTTAGCTTCCCTCATAACTTCATCATTTAATTCAATCATCCCTCTCTTCTTCGGCGTAGGCTCTGTAGATGGCGTAGGGGTTGGTGCTAGTGTTGGCTCAACTAAAGTCCAATCATCATGATTCCGGCTTATTTTAGCCATTAATTCTTTAGCATCAGCCGGAGTTCTTTCCCTGAAAACACAACCAGCACAACTATCCAAATATGACTTAAATTCATCCGTTAGTCCATTATAAAATATATCAAGGAGTTCATTTTTAGGCAATGGTTCTTTAGGCAGAGCTCTAATTAAAGAACAAAACCTTGTCCAAGATTCAGGCAATATCTCTCCTTTTCCCTGTTCAAAATCAAAGATTTTCTGTACAACAGCATGTTGAGCACTAGCAGGAAAATATTTCTGAAAGAAAGCATTAACCAAAGCAATAGGACTAGTAAGAGATCCAGGAGACAAGCTATTAAACCAAGTTTTAGCTGCATCTTTCAACGAGAAAGGAAAAATCTTAGCAACAAAGTAAGTGCGGAGCTTAATATCATCAGAAAACAAATTACTCAAAGTAGAAAGCTCATTCATGTGCCCCATAGCACTCTCATCTTTAGTACCACAAAAAGGAGTTTTTTCAACAATAGATATGTAAGATAAATCCAAAGAGAAATCATAATCCTTGTCTCTAATATTTATGGGAGAAGCAGCAAACTTAGGATCAGGAGACAAATTATATCTAACAGAACGTCTTGCAAGAAGTTCTTTAACATTACCAGCATTACGAGCAGCACGTGCTTCAGCAATAAAATCATCATTAAGCTCAATATAAGCATCATCATCATAATCATCACTAGAACATTCCTTAGACTCAGGTGAACTAACAGGTGTAACAGTGGTGTTTCCCAACTTAGCTCTAGCAATAGTAGCATCTAAAAAGGAACCTAGTGAACCACTCTCATCAAGCACAGTAGAAGCATCATCTAAATTATCAGTAGCATTTTCAATCTCAGCAGAAGTAGTAGCAGTAGCGTGTGGGTGTGGTGGTGTAAGCAACTTACTCATAACAGATGGCGAATCAAGAGCAACAGAGGTGTTGAGAGTCGTACCTCTTCTTGTAGTGGATGGCAATATAGGAACTTTTCCATCACGAGGTTTACCCATGATGAAAGGATTGCAGTGAACAATATGAATACCAAGTGAACTTACAAATAAAGCTATGCTCCCCGGCAACGGCGCCAGAAAATAGTCTTGATGACCCACAAGTATAGGGGATCGCAACAGTCTTCGAGGGAAGTATTACCCAAATTTATTGATTCGACACAAGGGGAGCCAAAGAATATATGTAAGCCTTAACAGATGAGTTGTCAATTCAGCTGCACCTGGAAACAGTCTTGCTCGCAGTGGTTTATCAGTGGCAACAGTTTTATAGTGGTGACAGTAGTGAAACAGTAATAGCAGTAGTAAAATAGCAGCGGTAATAGTAACAGTAGTAAACAGTAGGAACAAATACTGTAGGCATAGGGATGGATTACGGGCGTTGCATGGATAAGATAATTCATGAAATCAATGAGACATGGGCATTACAGATAAATAATGATAAAGCATCCTAGTACAAATAATCATAGGCATGTGTTCCATAAATAGTCGTACGGGCTCACAAGGAGAAACTTGCACGACATCTTTTGTCCTACCAGCCTGTTGTAGCAGGGCCTCAAGGGAAACTACTGGTAATTAAGGTACTCCTTTTAATAGAGTACCAGAGCAAAGCATTAGCACTCGGTGAACACATGTGATCCTCACATCATAGCCATCCTGTCAGGCACCTCCGATATCCTGACAGAGAAGGAAGGGAAGAACAGAGGCTTCCGGCAAGATCGGACGGTCATCAGTGGCTGTAATGTTTTACCATTTTAACCAGACCAATGATTAGGTTCTTTCGTTAAGCAAAGGGCAAACTTGTAAAACTTGCTTGAGCTCTCGTCTTCGATATAAAGCGAGAGTGGGGTGGCTGGGAGGATCAAGCAATGCAAAACCCTATTTTTATCTTGTATCGTTTTTCCCTGCTGCGAATTTATCCTCGTCCATCTGAGCCACGAGAGCTCTCTTCCTCCCTCTTCTTCGGTCTCTCGTCGGAGTCCTCATCGGAGGCCTGACACGGTGGTATCAGAGCCGTCGTCCTCGGCGCGTTTTTCCCTCCCTCCCTCCCAGTTGCACCGGCAGCTTTCCCTCTCTGCTTTGCCTCCGTCGCTGAGCCCCAGTATAGGTTACCAAGTCTCCTCGATTTGGCCGTAAAATCCCTGTCCTCCTTCGCCGCCGACGAGGGTGATGCCGCCCGGTACCCGCTCCCGTTCGTCATCCAGGGAACGCAATCCCATGGCCGGCACGACTACAGACGACGAGCGTGAAGATGCGGCCGTTCATCAGCGCGTTCCGCGGGACGTCCGCGCGGTTAGCCGCCGCCTCGACCGCCACCAAGCGCAGTCCTCGGCCGCCTTCGGCACCCTGCACGGTGAGCTTGCTAAAATCACTTCCATGATGGCCAGTATGCAGTCCACGCTCACAAACATGCACCCGCCGGCCGAGCCACCCCCGCCACAGCAAAACCCAACCTTTAGGACTCCACCTCCGCTTCCAAACAAACCCCTTTCACCTATTCTGGAAGAAACCACGCCGATTCCCAAGCACTCCACTGCAAAAAACCCACCTTTTCCACCAAACTTAGGGAATCTCACCCCTGATCAACTCCCCATTCCACCTTCCAGACACAGCACACAACCTGTTCGACAAATTGCCAATGTAACGACCACTGAACCCATTACCTCGGCCACACCTTCGTCTTCCCAGCAAACCATCAATCATGTCACCCAGTGCACGAATCCAGCTTCAAACCCCTCCATATACTCCAACATACCACACTTTTCTTCATACCCTCTCCCTCCAAATTTTCCCTCCTACTACCCACCCAATAGCCCCATCCCATACCCCTATTACCCATTCCTTCCTCCACTTCCACAACAACATCAGTACCCACCACCTTATCCTCCTCCCTACAATGTTCCACCCCAGCCCCCATTTCAGCATCACATTAACATGCCCCAGTCCCTCAACAATCCACAACAGGCCCACGAACCTCACTTACGCACTCCTCACGTCGAGCTACCGACATTCTTGGGAGAAAACCCTCGAGCCTGGATACTGGAGTGTGAAGATATTTTCACTTTGGTGGGCATCTCAGCTGAACATAAAGTTAAATGGGGATTAGCACATATTCGTGGGCAAGCAAAAACCTGGTTAAACAGTGCAGGTCTGTCACTTCAGTCTATCTCTTGGACTGAATTGTGCACGGTTCTCTTACACCGTTTTCCTGATGCAAGCTCGGCTGACCCAATGGATCAACTCCAACTCCTCAAACAACAAACATCTGTGGACAATTACATTGACTCCTATGAGACATGGATGACTCAAATGAAGCGAGACAGAGCATACCTGCCGCAGGACTTCTTTGTGGACCGATTTGTGAGTGGCCTCAAGGAAAGTATCAAGCACCATGTCCACTGTCAGAAACCGGCTGATCTTCTGTCTGCATATTGGTACGCTCGCCAATACGAAAAGGCTTATCTATCATCAATCAAAAGACCAGTACAAGGGCTGCAGGGCCAGCGAAATGTTCCACTTCCTGCCAGACCTGCTGCTCTACAAGAAAACCGAAACAGAGCACCTGTGGAGCAGAGAAACAGAGCACCTCGCAGATGCTGGTACTGTCCTGAAAATTGGTCAGTTGGACACAAGTGTGCTCCTATGCAACGAGCCCTCAATACAATCCAAATGCAAGGACATTCAGATGAGGAAGTTGATGAAAACCTTCTGGATGATCAACAGGCCAGGGAACCCATTGCCTTACCAGTCAATGAACCTCTAGCTGAAGCTGAGCAACAGCAAGAACAGCTCATGAAAATTTCAGCAGCAGCTTACAATGGTTACCCTACTGCTTCCACCATCTCCTTGTTACTTTCCTTCCCAAAGACCACTGCAATAGCCTTGGCTGACACTGGAAGCACTACCACATTCATGGATCTGGACTTTGCAGTGAAACATAACATTCCAATGACAAAAACATCTGACAAATCAGTAACAGTGGCAGGAGGAGGCACCTTGATCTCCTCAGCTCTGGCTCCCAACTGCAGGTTCACAATTCAAGGGCAGGAATTTGTGTCTAGCTTCAGAATTTTGCCACTACAAGGGTTTGAAATAATCTTTGGAGTAGATTGGTTTAAACAACACAATCCTGTCACATTTGATTTTGTGGGCAGGAAGTTGACAGTGGAAAGACAGGGAAAAATCCACACATTTCATGACCATCTTCTCCCTAAAGACAAGTTGCTAATCTCCTCTGATCAATGCAGCAAACTCATAGAGAAAGGAGCAATGGGATATATGTTATATTCCCCCCCCCCTGAGACAGATAAAACTAGTGAAGAAGGAAATCTGCAGTTACCTGTACCAGATGCCATCACCCACATTTTGCACCAATTTCAAGATATATTTCAACCTCCATCTGGTCTACCTCCAGTAAGAAGTTGTGATCATCAAATTCCACTGCTCCCCAATGCAAAACCACCAAACATTCGACCTTACAGAATGTCTCATAGTCAGAAGAATTCCATTGAGCTGTTAGTCAAGTAGATGCTCAGGAATGCTGAGATCAGACCAAGCAAAAGTCCTTTTTCATCCCCTGCCATACTAGTGAGAAAAAGAGATAAATCATGGAGGCTTTGCATTGACTTCAGAGGGCTCAATGACTTAACCATCAAGAACAAATTCCCTATACCTGTAATTGAAGACTTGCTAGATGAATTACAGGGAGCAAGTATCTTCTCTAAGCTTGATCTCAGATCTGGATACCACCAAATTCGCATGCGTCCTGATGATATTCACAAGACAGCTTTCTCTACCCACCTTGGTCATTATGAACATGTGGTCATGCCTTTTGGGTTGTGTAATGCTCCAGCAACCTTCCAAGAACTCATGAACTCTATCTTCTCCAAATACCTAAGAAAATTTGTATTGGTGTTCTTTGATGACATTTTGATCTACAGCAAGACATTGCCTGAGCACTTGTCTCATCTCCAAACAGTCCTCACTCTTCTGAGAACACACCAGCTCAAAGCCAAAATGTCAAAGTGCCTGTTTGGACAGCCACATGTTGATTACTTAGGTCATATCATCTCTGCAAATGGAGTTCAAACTGACCCTTCTAAGATTCAAGATATAATTAAGTGGTCAGTTCCTCACACTGTCAAACAATTAAGGGGATTTCTTGGCCTCACTGGGTATTATAGAAGATTTGTCAAAAATACTCTATCATTTGCCAGCCCCTGCATCAAGTGCTCAAAAAGAATGCCTTTGAATGGGGTCCAGAACAACAATCAGCTTTCGACAAATTGAAAGAAGTCATGACCTCTCCCCCAGTTCTCTCCCTGCCAGATTTTTCTACCCCCTTCACCTTAGAAACTGATGCCTGTGCCTCAGGTCTTGGAGCAGTTCTTATGCAGAAGGGTAAACCATTGGCTTTCTTCAGTAAGAGCTTAGGTCCCAAAAATAGTGCTCAGTCCATTTATGAGAAGGAGGCCATGGCTATCTTGGAAGCCCTCAAAAAATGGAGACACTACTTCCTGGGCAATAAATTGATTATCAAGACTGATCAGAGCAGTTTGAAATATCTTGCTAGTCAGAAACTTTTGGAAGGAATACAACACAAACTCATGCTTAAACTCTTGGAATTTGATTATGTCATTGAGTACAAAAAGGGCATTGAGAATAAAGTTGCTGATGCTTTGTCTAGGAAATATCAGGAAGAAATTGACTCTCCTCCTACCCAATGCTCCTTACAATGTTCTGCCTTGTCTCTGGCCATTCCAGCTTGGACGGCTGAGGTTTTTGACTCCTACAAGACTGACACTAATTGCCAGAAGCTCTTGACAGAATTGGCTATTGACAAAACAAGCAATCCTCAGTACACCCTCAATTCTGGCATTCTCAGATACAAGGGGCGAATGTATATTGGGGACAACACCCAGCTGAAAGACAAAAATTTTCACTCCTTCCATTCATCCATTAAGATGTCCCCTTTTGAGGCATTATATGAATATCCACCTCCCCAATTGGGGGCAGTCGCAATTCCTTCTGACATTTCTCCTGAAGCACATCAGACGTTGCTCGATAGAGGTACCATGTTACAGACTTTATAGCACAACCTTGCAAAGGCTCAGAAGACAATGAAGAAACACGCAGACCAGAACAGAACAGCTCGCACCTTCAATGTGGGCGACATGGTTTACTTGAAGATGATGCCACACAGAGAATTCGCGTTGGGCCGACAGAATGCCCGTAAGCTTAGTTCCAAATGGTATGGACCCTTCAAAATACTCCAAGCTGTGGGCACCAGGGCTTACAAACTGCAGTTACCCGAGGGCACCAAAATTCACAACGTCTTCCATGTAAATCAGCTCAAGCGCCACCTGGGACCAAATGCAGTACCCAACCAATCTCTACCCTTGGTTACTACATCAGGTAAACTCAAAACCTTCCCTCTGGCCATCTTAAGCCATCATCAGATTCCCAGGTCCATCGGCGAGTATGCAGTAGCCATTCCTCAGTGGCTCATTCACTGGGAGAACATGCCCGAAGCAGAAGCTACGTGGGAGGATGCTGATTTCATCCGCTCTACTTTCCCTACCTTTCAAGACGGGCCGTCTTGAGTTAAGGGGGGGGAATTGTCAGGCACCTCCGATATCCTGACAGAGAAGGAAGGGAAGAATAGAGGCTTCCGGCAAGATCGGACGGTCATCAGTGGCTGTAATGTTTTACCATTTTAACCAGACCAATGATTAGGTTCTTTCGTTAAGCAAAGGGCAAACTTGTAAAACTTGCTTGAGCTCTCGTCTTCGATATAAAGCGAGAGTGGGGTGGCTGGGAGGATCAAGCAATGCAAAACCCTATTTTTATCTTGTATCGTTTTTCCCTGCTGCGAATTTATCCTCGTCCATCTGAGCCACGAGAGCTCTCTTCCTCCCTCTTCTTCGGTCTCTCGTCGGAGTCCTCATCGGAGGCCTGACACATCCCCTCCGGTTATCCCAATTTCTGTCACTTTGGGGCCTCGGGTTCCGGACAACAATATGTGTATACAACTTGTAGGTAAGACCATAAACAACAAGTATCATCATAGAAATAATAACATGTTCAAATCTGAAATCATGGCACTCGGGCCCAAAGTGACAAGCATTAAGCACAACAAGTTGCAACAATGTCATAGGCACTAAATAAAGATACTAGGCACTATGCCCTAACAATCTCATATCAAATTACATGAACAATCTCATCCAATCCCTACCATCCCCTCACCTACATCGGGGGAATTACTCACACATGGATGGGGGAGTTATGGATGGTCGATGGAGGAGCATCGGTGGTGATGGTGATGAAGATCTCCTCCGAATCCCCGTCCCAGCAGGGTGCCAGAACAGAGTTTCTGGTTCCGAATCGCGGTTTCTGATGGCGGCGGCGCAGCGGAAGTCTATCTGGGAAAAACGCCGTCTCCCCGATATTATGTCGTCAGAGGGTATATGTAGGCGAGAGGGGAGGCCGAGAGGATGGCTGGGGCCTCCTCACGCCAGGGTGGCACGGCCAAGGCTGGGCCGCGCCACCAGTGTGTGAGGGCCCCTCGAGCCTCCTCTCCGTCCCGTCTTCTGGCTCCGTGGGTCTTCTGGTGAAATATGATTTTTGATGATTTTTCCCGAATTTTTACTGGAAGTTGGATTTCTTAAAAAATGGGACACCAGAGCAATTCAGCTGAAAACAGCGTCAGTCCATGTTAGTTGCATTCAAAACACACAAATTAGAGGAGAAACAATAGCAAAAGTGTTCGGGAAAGTAGATACGTTTTGGACGTATCACTCGTCAACTTGGCCATCGCACCATCAGTGTTGAATTTCAAAACTCCCGCTCCAGGAGGGTTCCACTTTGCCTTGCACGCCGGCACTCCTCTAGCCATAGCCTTCGTGGGAGTCTAAAAATTTAACTCGGACATATACATGTTGATGAAAGCATGAGTCGAAAGGGGAGGTTGGAACTCGTTCTCATGAATCACTCTCCGCTTAACCCACCAGATAGCCCATAAGGTGACCAGGACTTCAATGAACTTCCTTTGACTCAATGTATTGCTCACTTAGAACAACGACAATTTTGGATCAACCGTTGATACGTCTCAAACGTATCTATAATTTTTGATGCTCCACCCCCTGACATCGCCCCTTCGCCTATAAGAAGCCTCAGGACGGAAAAACCTAAGCCCCCGATTAGATTTCCAGAAAGAGTTCCGTAGCTCCGCCGCCGCCACCGACGAATTTTGGGGGACAAAAGTCTCTGTTCCGGCACCCTGCCGGGACGGGGAAGTGCCCCCGGAGCCATCTCCATCGGTCTCCATCGCCGTCTTCGCCGTCTCCATCGACTTCACCGCCATCTCCATCAACCTTGCTGTCTCCTATGATGAGGAGGGAGTAGTTCATCCCCGGGGCTGAGGGCTCTACCGGTAGCTATGTGGTTCACCTCTCTCTCCCATGATGTGATCTTTATGTGATCGTGAGCTTTGTATCATGTTGAACAAGTACATGTTATTATTCAGATATTTAGTGTACTCTAGTGGTGATTATTAAAGTAATCTATTCCTCCTGCCATGGTGTAACGGTGACAGTGCGTGGATCATGGTGGTACTTGGTTTAGGCTATGATTGTGATCTCTTGTGGATTATGAGAATAATTATTGCTATGATAGTTTGAGTGATCTATTCCTCCTTTCATGGTGTAAAGTTGACAGTGTGTGCACCGTGTTAGTACTTGGTTTAAGTTGCAATGATTTCTATCTTGAGTTGTGATCTGATTTGTTTATCTCTATGAGTGGTGTTTGTCAAGTACTTGATGAACTTTAAGGGGTGCTTCCGTAGCCACTACGCGATGATTAGTGATGTTCAATAGGAGAGTAATTCAGAGTACCTTAGCAAAGAGAAGTTACTTGTTCATTCATGTTATATTGTTGGGAGTGTGTCCACTAGTGAAAGTATGATCCCTAGGCCTTGTTTCCAAGCTTTGCATACCGTTTACTTGCTATTTTGTTACTTGTTTGCTCGCAGCGATATTTATTTCACATCACGTTTGCTACTTATAATCATCTATACCACTTGTATTTCACTATCTCTTCGCCGAACTAGTGCACCTATACATCTGACAAGTGTATTGGGTGTGTTGGGGACACAAGAGACTTTCTGTATCGTAATTGCAGGGTTGCTTGAGAGGGATAGCTTTGACCTCTAACCTCCCTGAGTTCGATAAACCTTGGGTGATCCACTTAAGGGAAACTTGCTGTTGTTCTACAAACCTCTGCACTTGGAGGCCCAACAAGTGTCTACAAGAATAGAAGTGCGTAGACATCAAGCTCTTTTCTGGCGCCGTTGCCGGGGAGGTAAGGTAAAAGGTACTCGCATCCTCCTGTGTGAGTGCTCGGAGTTATTTCCTTTAGATTCTGCAATTATATCTTTTTGTTTCTTGTTTTTATTTTCACTAGTTAGGCTTAATGGAAAATAAAGAGTTCTTTAGTCTTTTTTCTGAGTTTAGATTTGAAGAGAAAATTGAAAAACCGTTGGAGCTTATTTCGCATAGCAATGTTATTAGTACGAATGCTTTGAATCCTGTTATTGCTAATGCTATGGAAAAGTCTAAGCTTGGGGAAGCTGGTTTTGTTAAGTATGATATTTTTAGTCCCCCAGCTTTAGAGGAGAAAGTTTGCTCTGATGATATTTTATCTCCCATATGTGATATTTCTAATGATGCTTGTGCTCCTCATCCTTTTGAAATACCTATGAAAATTGTTAGGCGTGTTATGGATAACTGCTATTTAGGTGATGGAACTGTCCATCCTGGTGATCATTTGCTCTTTATACATGAATTATGCGAGTTGTTCCAGTGTGCAGGTATTTCAATGAACCAAGTTAAGAAGAAGCTATTCTCTTTGTCACTGAAAGGCAGAGCTGAGGAATGGTATCGGCTGCTTGAAGATGGTCCATCTATTGGCTGGGAGGAAATTGTACCTCTCTTTTATTCTAAATTCTATCCTCCAAGTGAGATTCATAAAGATCGTAATCAGATATATAATTTTTGGCCTCATGAGGGAGAAAGCATTGCCCAAGCGTGGGGAAGATTGAAGTTACTAATGCATAAATGTCCTCTTCATGATCTTCCCCGTAATATTATTATTAATAATTTTTATGCAAGGCTTTCAGGATATTACAAGGACTATCTAGATGCATGCTTTGATGGGTCTTTCACAAGCAAGGATGTTGACACCAAGTGGGATCTGCTTGAGACAATTCAAAACAATATTGAAGGTTGGGATAGCGACAAAGGTAAAGGATCAGGTATGAATTATGAGTTTGATTGCATTAAGTCTTTCGCTGAAACTGCTACTTTTCAAGAGCTTAGTGCTAAATATGGTCTTGATCCTCAAATTATGGTTGATTGCTTTAAAGCCTTTGCTTCCCATATGAATGCTCCTAAAGGAAATGGGGACGTGTATCATGAACCTTTTAAGGACACTTGCATAGAAAGTGATATTGTTATTGATGATTGCAATAAACATGCTCAAACTTCTAAAAGTCCTATTTCTTATAAGCATGTTAATTTTTGTGGAGTACATAGACCTTGTGAACAGAGTTACAACAAGGAAGATTATTGCATCACCCACGCAAATGAAGAAACCAGTATGTGGTACAAGGATATAGGTGAGATCGGTAAAAAGGTTTCTGAGCTTTATCCTTTTCTTTGTAAACATTGCGATGACATAGGTCATTTTAATTTCCAATGCTCAAACCCTAATAGTTACTCTTCTAGTACCTTAAGTTTGTATTGTGATGACAAGATTACTCCCAATCAGCATGATGAGCTCACTTTATTCTTGGCTTGTGATGAGATATCTAGAAAGATTGCTTTGGTAGATATGAATGATGTTGATATTAATAGCACCCTTCGTGGTTGTCGTCTCTATTGTGCTAAAGATTGCCTTGCAAATACTTACATTCAGAATCTTATAAAACTTGATATTTTGCCAAGCTATGACAGGACTGATAGATGTTTTTATCTTATTAATAGAGAGGAGGAATCCTCCAAAGTTTCTTCTGTTGTTCCTGTCAGCAAACCAGATTATGTGGAGAAGATGCCTTTCCCTCCTAGAGAATATGTGGAGAAGATGCCCTTCAAGTCTCTCCCTCCTAAAGGAGAGAGTAAGAAGAAGAAGAAGAAGAAGAAGAAGAGGAGTAAGAGGCGAGAGGACACGGTATCTTCCCCTAAGCGTTATGATCCTGCTATAGATTATGATAATTCTGATTGGGATGATGTTCCTATGCCTATTACTTATGTTAGTGATCATGATTGGGAAAAGCACTCTACTTTTGATATTGAAAATCTTTTTGGTACCAATTCTAAGGTTAATAATTGTTGTACCATTAGTGCTATCCATGTTCCTTCTTATGATGATATGTTTGATGAATATGCTATGCGACATAGTAGTTCTCTATCTTGTGATGATACTAAGCCTCTAGTTTATGATGATGTTTATAATGTTTTCAATTCACCTACTTTTGAGGAGAAAAATAGTTATGATTACAATATGCCTCCTGTTTTTGATGATTATGGTGATGAGAATAATTATTTTGTTGAATCTGCTCCTACTACAATTGTTCATGTGGGGAGTATTAATCCTTTTATGCATGTGGCTCATGATAGGGATGCTTTATGCGATAGTTACATTGTTACTTCTATTCATGATGCTACTGAAAGTTACTTTGAGAGAGGGAAACATGGTTTGATGGATCTCAACAATATTGAGTTTCCCCTCTTTATGTTGCAATTCTTGAAGTTGTACTTGTTTTGCCTTCCTATGCTTTTTGCTTTGCGCTTTTATGACTTGTCTCTTTACAAGACTATTTTTCATAGGAAGTGGTTTAGATTTAAATGTGTTCCATACTTGCTTTTTGATGCTCTCTATTGCTTTAAATTCCTATATGGCGCCTTTGCCTCAAGCGCGCCCACATGAGCATCTTTGCAAATTTCTGCGCCTAGCTCAAAGGCGTTAAAGAAAAGCACTCTTGGGAGATAACCCATTGTTTATTTTCAGTACTTTTTCTTTTATTTGAGTCTTGGAAGTCATTACTACTGTAATGACCGCTCCTTATCCTTTTTTATTTCGTTTTTGTGCCAAGAGAAACCTCTAATTTGAGTGAGGTAAGATTTGGGGACGTTGCTGTCCTGAAACTGTTTTCGGTGCTGCACCGTAAAAATTCGTGAAAAGTCTCTGTTTATCTTTTGGACCTGCCATTTCTTGTGCATATGCCCCAGGTTATATCCAAACTTTTCTTAGTTGAACACTTTTTGATTTGAGCAACATAAAATCCCTCAAAAATTCGACCTTTGTCAGCTGTTCTGTTTTGACAGATTTCTGCCAATATTTGTGTTTGCTGCTTTATCGCTTTCTTTTTGAGTTCTTTTGATCACGGAACTTTTGGAGAAGTTGCTACAGTAGTATGTGCTATATATGTGGTGGTTTTTAGGTTGAAACCTGAAGCAAAAAGAGGTTGATTATATGTTATGCTTACACTAATGTTGCTAATAGAATTGTGTTTAGTATTGTATGAAGGAAGTTTTCAAGTATAGGGATCGGAGAGTGATGAGATGAGTTGAAGAATGGACAAAAGCTCAAGCTTGGGGATGCCCATGCATCACCCCAAGAAATATCCAAGAAGTACAAGCGTCAAAGCTTGGGGATGCCCCCGAGGCGCCCCTTCTTCATCGGCAAAAATCAGGTCACCTTTCAAAACACTATATTTTTATTGCTTCATGCACTATGTGTTTTTCTTGGAGCGTCAGTTGTTTTTGCTTTCAGTATTAGTTTAGTTTAGTTTGCTGCAATAAATGGTTAGATCACATCATGTTTCTTTTGGAGGAGATGAACTCGTTTTCATTTGCTAAGAACACTCAGTTTTTCACTCTTATCGTTCACCGGGTGTTCTTCTTTTTCTGCTACTGCTTTTGGTTTTCGTTTTCGCCTTGATATGCGTTCAGATCTTGTCATATCTTTTCATCAAGGTGTATTTTTGCCTCTGATCTTTATTGTTTTCATCAAAAGAGGTGTTTATAAAAATTTCGAATGGTGTTGGAAAAGAGAAAAAGCTTTGTGCAAAATAGTGGTACAAGAAGGAGCTTGTGTAGACTGCGGCTTAGGCTTTTTCATGTCATGCTTGATGTCTTTTTGATAGTATGCTTAGTGGTTTTGCTGTAGCATGACTTGTCTCAAATAACTGAGATTGCTTAATGAGCCTTTGAAAAAATCATGCGTTGTTTTTATTGTATGGAAGCATTATTTTAGTTTTCTCCTTGATGCTTTATTTGGGTTGACTTGGCGCATGCTCACACATGTTAGACTCTTACAAAGTCGCCATTAGCCTTCATGATCATTTAGTTTTTGACTTTTGATGCCATCGTATGCTTCTTTTAATGTCGCTTTGTCGCTTTGCATGATTATGGCCATTATTGCTCTCTTAGTTGGTCGCTCCCAGTCTTTTGCTAGCCCTCGCCTTGTACTGAGTATGAGCTCTACTCGTGCATCCAACTCCTAAAAGCCAAGTTTGCCATTGTGTCCACTATAAATTCCTATGCATGGTATTTGTAAGCCATTCCAAAGTAAAATTTTCGTGTGCTACCTTTCAAAAACCTTCAAAACACTTCTCGTTTTGTGACACTGTTTTCAGCTCATGGGGACGTAGTGGTCGGATTTGCTATCTTCCATATTGCTTATTCCAAAAAAAAGAGAAAAAAGAAAGAAAAAAGGCACTCCTCCATGGAAAGTGAATGTTGGTGGGCACCCGATGGAATCGGTTAGCCATGGTATGTGAAAGGAAAAGGTGGGGAGGAGTGCCAAGTTTTATAAAAAGAGCACAAGAGTGCCAATCTCTCTCTCAAAAACTTGCTTTATTTTTGTATGGAAGATAGTAAGAACCCCATTGCCAGTCGTTGACAAAGACAACCACCTCTCAAAATCAAGTTTTATCTCTCTGTTTTACAAATGAAAAGCTCTAGCACATGTTTAAATCACTGCTTCCCTCTGCGAAGGGCCTTTCTTTTACCTTTATGTTGAGTCACCACCTTCTTTCTTTATGCACCATTAAGAGAGCATAGTTGTCATTCTTAGTGTGATATGCATTGTCCCAAAGTTCATTGATTGATTCATATTGTTGGTTTCACTTGTTCTTAAATTATTTGTATCTAGTTGCCCTCTTAAACTTGAAGGTGTCCTATGCATTTATGTTTTGCTCTCCATGAAGGACAAGCTGAAAACCATTTGTATGTTTTCCCTTATGATTTGAACACACGTTTGACTTTCATTGTTTCATTTTCATGATCTTTTGTTTGTGTTCATTTGCATGTTTACAACATGGTTGCTAAGTTCTTATTGTCAAGATTATATCTTTCATGCCCATGTTTTAAGTTCTTATGATCCTAGCTCACAATGCTTACATATATGATCAAGATTGTGTAGGTGCATGTCACCTCAAAAATTATTCTTTGTTATCACTTACCTACTCGAGGGCGAGCAGGAGTTAAGCTTGGGGATGCTTGATACGTCTCAAACGTATCTATAATTTTTGATGCTCCATGCTTGTTTTTACACCATTTGCATATTGTTTCGTTACACTTAGTGGCACTTTTATGCATTTTCCGGGACTAACCTATTAACGAAGTGCCACAGTGCCAGTTCCCTGTTTTCTGCTGTTTTTGTGTTTCAGAAGTGATACACAGGAAATATTCTCGGAATTGGACGAAACAAGTTCCTGAAGTCTTAAATCAAGGGGAAGCTTCCAGACATCCGAAGAGGTGTCAGAGGGGGGCCACCAGGGCCCCAGACACATGCCTGGCGCGGCCACCCCCTTGGCCGCGCGGGGCCCGTGTGTGGGCGCCTGGTCCACCCCCTGACATCGCCCCTTTGCCTATAAGAAGCCTCGGGACGGAAAAACCTAAGCCCCCGATTAGATTTCCAGAAAGAGTTCCGTAGCTCCGCCGCCGCCACCGACGAATTTCGGGGGACAGAAGTCTCTGTTCCGGCACCCTGCCGGGACGGGGAAGTGCCCCCGGAGCCATCTCCATCGGTCTCCATCGCCGTCTTCGCCGTCTCCATCGACTTCACCGCCATCTCCATCAACCTTGCTGTCTCCTATGATGAGGAGGGAGTAGTTCATCCCCGGGGCTGAGGGCTCTACCGGTAGCTATGTGGTTCACCTCTCTCTCCCATGATGTGATCTTTATGTGATCGTGAGCTTTGTATCATGTTGAACAAGTACATGTTATTATTCAGATATTTAGTGTACTCTAGTGGTGATTATTAAAGTAATCTATTCCTCCTGCCATGGTGTAACGGTGACAGTGCGTGGATCATGGTGGTACTTGGTTTAGGCTATGATTGTGATCTCTTGTGGATTATGAGAATAATTATTGCTATGATAGTTTGAGTGATCTATTCCTCCTTTCATGGTGTAAAGTTGACAGTGTGTGCACCGTGTTAGTACTTGGTTTAAGTTGCAATGATTTCTATCTTGAGTTGTGATCTGATTTGTTTATCTCTATGAGTGGTGTTTGTCAAGTACTTGATGAACTTTAAGGGGTGCTTCCGTAGCCACTACGCGATGATTAGTGATGTTCAATAGGAGAGTAATTCAGAGTACCTTAGCAAAGAGAAGTTACTTGTTCATTCATGTTATATTGTTGGGAGTGTGTCCACTAGTGAAAGTATGATCCCTAGGCCTTGTTTCCAAGCTTTGCATACTGTTTACTTGCTATTTTGTTACTTGTTTGCTCGCAGCGATATTTATTTCACATCACGTTTGCTACTTATAATCATCTATACCACTTGTATTTCACTATCTCTTCGCCGAACTAGTGCACCTATACATCTAACAAGTGTATTGGGTGTGTTGGGGACACAAGAGACTTTCTGTATCGTAATTGCAGGGTTGCTTGAGAGGGATAGCTTTGACCTCTAACCTCCCTGAGTTCGATAAACCTTGGGTGATCCACTTAAGGGAAACTTGCTGCTGTTCTACAAACCTCTGCACTTGGAGGCCCAACAAGTGTCTACAAGAATAGAAGTGCGTAGACATCAACCGTCTCATCTCCGAAGAGGGAAAGGATAGTATCATCATCTTTCAGAGCCCAAACTGCCTTCACCATGTTGCATTCAAGCAACAAATGGCGCCATGTATCAATTGCTGCATTGCACACTAAACATACTGCTGTAATTGGCATATGTCTCCACTCCCTAACTTTTCCCGTTGGCAAGGATGATCGAGCTAGTCTCCATGCGAAAATTTGAATCCTTGAGGGAACTTTGACCTTCCACAACTTCTTCCAGTTCTTCTCCTCATTCTCGATATTCAAAGATTCTTCCCTACCATCAAAGAATCCTATCCATGATCATGCGATATGTCGATCTGACTGAAACCCCCCTGAATTTTCGTGGTACCACGCCCAAAAGTCTTGCTGCATCACATAACTGATTGAGATCTACAACACGGACCCTAAGTCCATTGGTAGAAGGCAACCCTCCATTAATATAACATCCTAGGTTCTTGTGGCCATACACATTAATTCAGAAACCAGCATAGGTGGTTCTTCATTAGCTGATGTAATACAACAATAAGGGCGCATACAATGATCTCTCGGTATCCAATTGTTGTCCCATATATTTGTTGATTTCCCATCTTCGGTTCTCCTTATTAATCCTAGCTTTAGCATGTCTCTTCCTTCACACAAGGAACGACATATCTGTAATGGTTTCGGCCCCACAGCAACCGACAAGATGTCAGTATTTGGAAAATAGACAGCCTTCAAGATCTTCTCACTAAGAGTGTTTGGTTCCGTCAAGATTCTCCACACTCGGCGAGCAAGGAGCGCCAAGTTGAAGATCTTAATGTCATCAAACTCTAAACCTCCCATGTACTTCGGCATGGTCATGGAATCCCACGAAACCCACGCTATCTTTCGTTCCCCCTTCTTTGATCCCCACCAAAACATTCGGACCATCAAAGTTATATGCTCACAGATACGGCGGGATAGTTTGATAAGAGCCATCGAATAGGTTGGTATGGCATGCACTACTGATTTTATCATAACTAGCATAGTAGCCCTCGTAAACGTGAGGGTATCGTTAGATTTAGAACAATGTGTGAAATAATATGGTTTATTAGCAAGAATGTAATATCATCGTTGGAGACAATTTTTAATAATCCTTAATTACGATTGAACAATATTACATTATTGTAGACTCCATCTATATGCTGGTCAAGCTGAAAATTAAAAGTAAGGTTCACGCCAGCAAGGGCTAGAAGATGTTTATATGATAGCAAAATAGCCTGCTACGACGGTGGGTAGCTGTGCACCCTAAACCACCCGTTAGATCAGCTATAGGACAATTTTCTACCGTAGATGGAGCTAACGCCGTTAACAGACCGCTCGTCCAAAAAAAGAACCCGCAAAAGGCGTATTCGTGCCCCCCACCTACCCGCAACCACACATGCCCATCTTCTTCTTCTCCCCCGTCCTCTCTTGGCAGTCGTACTCCCGCGGCGGTCGCCCCTTCTAGGCATCACCATGCACAATTCCGCAGCCACCCGATTTCCACTCGCTCCGCAGTCGCCCAATTTCTCTCATCCGCCGGCTCGGCCATCTACCTCCCCCACACGCGGTGAATCGGCCTCCCCCTCTCCCTCTCGATCTGCGGCCATGGTGGCTGTCTGGTGCCGCCAGATCCGCACCGTGAAGTGGCCGTCATGTGACCGTTTGAGATGTACAACATCCAACGGTTGGTAGGGCGTGCATAGCTATTCCCCATGGTAGCAAATCCGCATCGTTATATGATATTGTGAATAAGATAGCAAAATATATATATTATAATGGGGCTAAGCATTTTCATTTTATTTTGCGGACGTCATTTTACCTCTTATTACTTCCATCCTGGTTTTATTTTATTGTGTGTGTGCTTATAATATATTCATATATCGATTATAAATGTTAAAGAATCTTGGTACGTGCTTTTAAGAATGTCATCTGTTTGGAAACAAATCAACTATCACTTTTTATCTCTTCTTTTTATCTCTATCCCTCTCCTCACTTGTTAATAAGCTCTCATTTGCATGTATGGGCATCTTAATTAGTATTCTTTTCATTTTGGGGAACCTTCACCCAAGGAAACCTCCCGTCTCCCATAAATTCCCATAAATTCCATCTGTGGCACTGCTGCACTGAGGCCACCCTCCTCCCCTCGAGTCCACAGAGGCACCTTCACCCAAGGAAACCTCCCGCCTCCCATAAATTCCCACCACCGGCCAATTTGATGTCGTCATTGTCCATTATCGTGCAGGAGGGAGTTGAGCGGCGGCGTTGCTGATCCGTCTCACTAGCGGGGACTTAGAGCTGGATGATGGTATCGACATGAGTCCCTGCAGATCGACAAAATTTGATCCGAATTTTGCGGACATGGTGTGTGGAGGGATGTGGGAGCACGAGGAGCATATGAAGGTGGGAGAGGGATGTGCGGGAACACACCGGCCGTGCTCTTCCTCAGCATTTCGGCCGGTGGCACTTCTGTCCCTCCCCTACATCTCCATCGGCGGTAACCACGCTTGCCTACACCACGACTTGCTTGCCCGTCCCTAACATCATTGGGAAATTGGAGGCGCCGGAGTCGGCGGTGATAGGGGAGGCGTTGGAGTCCATGATGGCACTCGTGGTCTGCACCGGCGTGCTGTCTGAGGTGGACTGGTGAGGGATGGGCTCGTGGTCTCCACCAACACACAATATGGAGGAGCGCAGCGGAAGATCCTGGTCTGCGATGGCCGGAGTTATTGCAGATGTCGGCGAGGAAGAACGTGGCAACGAGGTCGGCTGACGATGGGCATGTCCACGGTTGGAGCCAGGTCATCGATGAGAACGTTCGTGCGGGACATGATGAGTCGAAAATGGATTGTTAAACGGTACCCATCGTTACCATGGGTATGTATCACCCGTGGTATCCCACTATTTTCGGTATCTCATTCTTCTAGCCCATATACAAATTGTGGAATAAAATTAGCAGTGGGTATAACCGTAGAAGGTTTTCTAGATTATCAACCTCCTTAGTGATGGGTGTCACCATTGGTATCCACAGCTCATCAAACAACATACGCACGATTTACTCTTGAGTAAGTGATAGCTACTTTTGTTGCTCTCTCTCCTAAATCTAATGGGAGCGGCAAAGGACTACAGAAGCAACACACTTGGCTACCGAGAGGAGGGTAGCCTTGAAACAGTTACTCGACACCAAGAAAAACAGTACGAATTATCATGTCAGTTTAATCTCTAGATAGATGCATGATCTTCTTGCACATGAAAAATCTGGGCTAAGGCGCCGGCGCGGGCTGCTCATGACCAGGCCATATACGTTATACCAAGAACTCCCCCCCTACATTCGCATGCCCGTCACAATAGTGTGTGATGCCTTGATTATCTTTTTTATCTCGTTGCGATTGAGGTCGCACTGTCCAATGCATCCACCGCGACTGACAAGGGTATAGTTAATAGAACCCATATGTTGAGTACCCCTGAGGCCCGTTAAGCTAGGCCCAATTGTAATGATAGTCGAATACGAGTCTTTACCGTATGTCGATATTGTAATCTGTATCGGACCCTACCCGATCCTCGAGACCTGGCCACCTATATATATGGGCCAGGAGGGGACGGTGTAGGCCAGATTGAAAGCAAGCCAGGTTTAACACCCAATTTTACTTTCGACACACACCTATTTCGACTAACTTTACCTTCGAGTTCATCCAGCGCCCTATCTCCCCGATCCTAAGTCCCTCATCTAGGACATTTGTCGAGTTAACCCCTCGTCAATTGGCGCCGACCGTGGGGATCTTGGGCGTTGGAATCATGAATTCGACGGCTTTTTCACTTTTAGCCAACATCAGTACAGAAGTCGACGAAAATCAAGAGATGGAGTTGACAATCGGAAGTTTAAACATCCTCATCGGACCGTCGGGTTCATCCCGCCTCTCGGATTCGACAAAATCAGATCCGTCGGCAAACAAGCCCGGAACAGAGGAAACGTGGGAATCATCAGAAGACTCTTCCAGCGAGGTAAACTCGCCGGTCAGCTTCGACAAAGCACCAATCGCAGAAAGCGACAAAATTCGGGAAAATTTCGACTCAGAAGAAAGAGCGTGCCAGACGCACAACAACGCAAAGGACTTCACCGTGGGAAGCAGTGGCGTCTCCAAAGTACATCAGTTATGCGTTATTATCACCGAAGCAGAAGAAGAAAACAACAGCAAAGGAAGTAAAAAGGTCGACAGGCAAGTCGACAAAATGAAAGAACACAACAAAAAGGAAAAAGAGAAAGTCCACGTTTCGGCTGGCGAATGGAGAACGATCAAATCAGCTATCAATCATGGTACAGAAGTACCTGAAGGATCGAGAAGAGAAGTTCTAATGGGCTATCAGTATGCATTATACCAACACAGGAAGAAACTAAGGGAGGAAAGAGACATGGTTTTTCAAGACAATAACAGTAGATCAAGGGAGGAGTACTGGGAAGACTACAGTGAAGAATCAGAGTACAGCAGAGAAAGGCACGGAGACCCAAAGCACAATAGAGGGGTGATGGTGCGTAGCAGAGAAGAAAAGTACTCAAGGAGCCCTACCCCACAGCTAGAAGAGGAGGAAGACGACTTCATACAAGAAACGCCAGAAGCAGCATTGGTAGCAGCACAAGCATATTTACTAACTACAAGGCCAGAACCTAGGGACCCGCGAGAAGATATGCACCGAGCCGCGATACGAAGCCTTGGAATAGTGGAAAGCAAGATCAGGGAAAAAGGCCCAAAGACAAAGCCGACAAGCTGCAAGGAAAATCAAAAGGAGAAGTTCAGATACAACTTCGTAGAGAATGAGTACAGCGAGTCATCAGAAGAGGAAAGGCAACAGAAGAGGAAAGAGGACGCAAGAAATATAATAGCGCAAGCTCGAGTAAACAAGTCACGTTATGCTTGGAGGGAAGAGAATTATGAAGACGACGATAAAGAGATGGGTGCGTTATGCTTTCCCCGCAGGGTTCGCAAAACACGGGTACCCAAAGGATTCAAACTGCCACACGACCAGCATAAGTATGATGTGTCGCAAGAACCTACCCTATGGTTATCAGACTATCTGTAGGCAGTACAGATATTAGGGGGAACAAAGGCGACTGCAATGCAAAGTTTGCAGCTACACCTCACCGGCGCAGCACGGTCCTGGTTGAATACCCTACCCAACGAATCCATCGGAAGTTGGGGGAACTCAAAAGTCAATTCGCAAGAAATTTTTGTTCAACTTACAAACACCCGACATCACTGGAGGAAGTTAAGGCGTGCGTACAGAGGAAAGGCGAAACTCTACATTCTTATATACAACGCTGGAGCATAATCAAAAATTCAGCAGAGGACGTCTCCGACAAAAGGGCAATAGACGCCTTTACGGCCGGACTTCGTCGCTCAGATCTCGTGGAAGAAATAGGAAGAACAAGACCTATGACGGTAGCCGAATTAATGGAACAAGTCAACAAATTCGCTGATGGAGAAGACGCATACAATAACAAAAGAGGACGTTCACCAGAAGTCGACAAAATAAGCAGACAGAGGAGACGATACGGCAGCAGAGGTAACCAAGCAAGCCGAAGTCAGGTAGCCACGGGCTACGTAATAGAAGAAGAGGAAGGATATGACAGTGGGAGGTTTCAAACAAAAAGAGTAGAAAAGTCGAGATACTCCGGTCCTTCGGCCGAGGACATGCTATACGGACCTTGTCGAATCCACTACGCATATCTCGACGGGAAAAGAGTCTCAAATCATCAGATGAAGGATTATAGAACATTCCTAAGGCTGCAAAGCGCCATGGGCTCAAGCCAAGGAGGAAGGCAAGAAGAACAACACAGAAGTCAAGGATATCAAATGCAAAGGCTAGCAAGGCACCTAGAGTCAAAAGTTTACATATCTGCCATGATTCAACCGGTGCCTGTCGGGGGGATGACCCCCGGTAGGGTCAAGAGACTAGAAAGACACAAGGCTTATGGTTGACTTTTATGCCGGTTGACCAAGAAAAGGCCTGGCCGGAATATAGGAGCATCGGCCAGGCCGGCATATATGTATATCCCGGCTGGTGTCTGGATATGCCGGTATAGCCGGAATACTAGTATAGGTGTGCCGGCATATACTCAGATATGCCGGCCTAATTATTTTGTGTGTTGTGCAGGAGCAGGGGAGGCCGGATTACCCGACCCTCGTAGGTCGTTGGTCCGGCATATAAGTCCTGGGTATGGCCAACGGTCATATCCGGGATACTTAAGTCAACCAAGGTGTCACATCCCTACAATCAAGGAAGAAAACATCCAAGCATGGTAGCAGAGTAAGATGGCAGGGTGCACAGTGGAGGTTACCTACCCTCACTGTGCACAAGTACGAGCTTACCGCACAGAGGTAAGGCCACAGTTCAAGAGGTACAAGGTACAGGGATATGGCGTCCCATCGAGAGCAATCAGGGGCGAAGTCAAGGGTCTCTGCCATCGCCACCAGCTCCTGTTTGGAGTGTAGCCCTTGTCTTGTGGTCTTGTATGACCGTTGTAACCCTGGCCACCACTATATAAGGTGGCACAGGGAGTCCTAGCAAAGGGTTGGAAGGTGGTTCGCTGGAAGAAGGTTGGAAGGTGGGTGGCTGGAAGAAGGTTGAAAGGTTGAAGGTAGATTGGTCACACTGTACTCCTACACTTAGCAGTTCATCTTCCTTCTCTAGCAGAGAGCTTGGAAGCACCATTGTGGTGTACTACATCGACCCATATATACAATCAGTAGAGCAGGAGTAGGGGTGTTATCTCCTTACGAGAGCCCCGAACCTGGGTAGATCAGTGTCTCTTTCTGTCGTGCTTTTTAGCTCGTTCCCCTCTCCCGAATCCTCCAGCATCTAGTTCGGCCCCCATTTAAGCCATCCTATGGCATATGTTGTTTCACCACGACGACAGTGCCCAAGTCAAAGAAGGAGCGAAAAAGCATATCCAGGCAAGTAAACCTAGCAATATCATCACCACCAGCTACCACAGAGTACCTACGGTGGTCAGACCAATCAGTCAAGTTCAGTAGAGCAGACCACCCGAAGAAAGTTCCTAGGCCAGGCCACTCGCCTATGGTTCTAAAGGCGCAGATAGGAGGGTTCGACATCGGAAGAGTGTTCATGGATGCAGGGAGTGGCATAAACTTAATATATGCTAGAACCCTAAAGGCAATGTGCATCTCGCTGTCGAGTCTGAAGCCAACAGATTGCTCCTTCCACGGAATAGTACCAGGAGCCGCAAACCACCCTTTGGGAAGAATAGAACTCGATGTTTGCTTTGGCAGCAGCGGCAACTACCGAAGAGAGAAGCTGGAATTCAAAGTTATGGACTGGCCGTCACAATATCATGCAATCCTGGGGCGCCCAACATTTGCAAAATTCATGGCAGTACCACACTACGCATATCTTATGTTAAAAATTCCAGGACCCAAAGGAACAATCACAGTACAAGGGAGCTTTGAAGTAGCCAACACATGCGACAGAGAATTCAACAGGATGGCGCAAACCTTCGGCATGACAGCGGAATACGAGAGGCTAAAAGGAGAAACGGATCATAATGTACTACCCGATGTTGGACGATCCCTGCCAGATCAGGCTTTCGACACGTCTCAGGACTCAAAGAAAATCCAGGTCCACCCTACAGATGCAAACAAGACAACATCAATTGCGGTGACCTTGGATCCCGCATAGGAAAGCGCGCTCGTCGAGTTCCTCCGTGAGCGCTGGGAAATCTTCGCCTGGTGTCCATCAGACATGCCAGGGGTTCCCAGGGAACTCGCCGAGCACGCATTAAATGTAGATCCCAAGGCAAAGCCAGTTAAGCAGCCATTACGACGATTTGATGAACCCAAGAGGAAGGCGATAGCATCAGAGTTGCACAGGCTAGAAAATGCCGGATTTATCAGAGAAATCAAAACTTCGAGTTGGGTGTCGAACCCAGTCATAGTACCCAAGAAGAACACAGACGTACAAAGAGTATGTGTCGACTACACATCTCTCAATAAGCATTGTCCAAAGGATCCCTTCCCTCTACCCCGCATCGATCAGATAATCGATTCAACAGCGGGATGCACAAGGCTTTCATTTCTGGACGCATATTCTGGTTACAATCAGATTAAATTGAAGAAAGAAGACGAAGAAAAAACGGCCTTCATCACACCATATGGAGTGTTTTGCTACCAAGTGATGCCGTTCGGTCTAAAAAATGCAGGAGCAACTTATCAACGGATGATGCAAAATTGCCTCGGAAGCCAAATAGGGCGCAACATCCAAGTCTACATTGATGATGTAGTCATCACCACAAGAGAGGAGAAATCTCTAATCAGCGACTTGGCAGAAACCTTCGACAACCTGAGCAGGTACAAGCTCAAGCTTAACCCGACAAAGTGTTCCTTCGGCGTATCAGCAGGACAACTTTTAGGGTTCCTGGTATCAGCACGAGGAATAGAGGCGAACCCAGAGAAGATTCAAGCGATTTTGACAATGGGGAAACCCACGAAACTACACGACGTACAGAAACTTGCAGGGCGCGTCGCGGCTTTAAGTCGTTTTGTTGCTCGACTGGGAGAAAAGGCGCTTCCTTTCTATGCACTTATGAAGAAGTCAGATGATAAATTTGAATGGACAGAAGAAGCAGACACAGCTTTTGCACAGCTGAAAAAAGTGTTTTCCACGCCGCCAGTGCTGGTCGCACCAAAAGAAAAAGAACCACTGCTACTCTACATCGCCGCAACCCATCAGGTGGTGAGCACAGTATTAGTAGTCGAAAGAAGCAAAGAAGGAAAAGCCCACAGCGTCCAGAGGCCGGTGTATTTCATCAGTGAAGTGTTGTCTCCGACAAAACAGAGGTACCCGCATTATCAGAAACTTGCATATAGTGTTTTCACAACTGCACAAAAACTGCGACAGTACTTTGCGGTACATCCAATTATAGTGGTCAATGAAGCACCACTATCAAACATATTGAACAACCCTTCAGCAACATGACGTGTCTCTTTGTGGGGAATCGAGTTATCTCCCATAGACATCACGTACGAAAAAAGGAAGGCGATCAAGTCGCAAGTCTTGCCAGATTTTACGGCAGAGTGGTTGGAGCTCCAAAGCACGGGACCACCAGACTTATCTAGTGTTTGGACAATGTACTTCAACGGTTCTAAGAGAGTTCAAGGCGCAGGCGCAGGAGTGGTCTTGATATCGCCTCACGGCGGCAAATTGAAGTATGTCTTAAGGATGAGCTTTCCACAGGCTTCTAATAACGAAGCAGAATACGAGGCTTTGTTGCACAGAATGAAGATGGCCAAAGCATGTGGAGCAACTCACCTAAAAATATTTGGAGATTCCAACCTTGTGGTACAGCAAGTTATGAACAGATGTGATACAATCAATGACAACATGATGGCCTACAAGAATTTATATCATTATCTCGAAGGAACATTCGATGGATGCGAAGTCTCACACATAAGAAGAAATAGTAATGAAGAAGCCGACAATTTAGCAAATATCGGGTCACAGTGTTTACCCGTGCCGTCCGGAGTATTTTGGGAAGAAATAGTAGAAAGATCAATAAAAAGCGGGAAAAGCTCGACTATTGCAGCAGACTCGGGGGCTCCGTCGGAGCCAGAGGAGGTCATGATGATAGAAGAAACATGGATGCAACCATACCTTGCATACATGCTAAATAAACAATTACCAGAAGATGCGGTGGAGGCCAAGAGGATAACTCGAAGATCGAAGGCGTTTGTCGTGTTGCAGGGGAAATTATACAAGAAGAGTATTACCGGTGTTTTGCAGCGTTGTGTAACACCCCAGGAAGGACAAACAATACTACAAGACATACACGGTGGAGTGTGCGGCCATCATGCTAGCAGCAGAGCAATAGCAGCAAAGGCTTTCCGAGAAGGATTTTATTGGCTAACAGCCATCGAAGACGCAAAAGATATAGTTCGAAAGTGTGAAGCATGTCAAAGATTTGTATCTAGACCGCATGCACCAGCAGCAGAGCTACAAACAATACCATTGTCTTGGCCCTTTGCGCAATGGGGCCTCGATATGGTGGGAAAGTTGCACAAATCTTGGCCAGGAGGGCATGTTTACATGCTAGTGATAGTCGACAAATTTACCAAGTGGGTGGAACCGGCCCCGGTAACAACTCAGGATTCGACAGCAGCAATCAGCTTCATCAAGTCGATAGTATTCCGTTTTGGCGTACCATATAGCATCATCACAGACAACGGGACAAATTTCACTTCAAAGGAATTCAAGAGTTATTGCGAGGGACTAGGGATCAAGCTCAAATTCGCATCTGTGGCGCACCCGAAGACAAATGGGCAAGTCGAAAAAGCCAACGGCCTGATATGTAGTGGGATAAAAAAGAGGCTCTTAGCACCTCTCGAGAAAGCCAAGAGCGCTTGGGTAGAAGAATTGCCATCCGTTCTTTGGAGTTTAAGAACTATGCCTAACGCAGCAACTCAAGAAACTCCTTTCTTCCTGGTCCATGGCGCAGAAGCCGTACTTCCAGTCGAAGTTACACATGAAGCCCCAAGAGTGACGGCATACGACGAGACAACATCAACAGAAGCACTGCAAAACGATGTCGATGCACTAGATGAAGCAAGGGATAAGGCATTAGAAATAGCCACGCAGTATCAACAGAGCCTACGAAACTACCACAGTAGTCGAGTTCGTCCACGATCCTTCGTGGTGGGAGACCTAGTTTTGCGACTCAGGCAAGACAGCCATGGCAAATTGGAGTCCCCTTGGGTAGGACCCTACATCGTCACAGAAGTAATACCAGGAGGAGCATATCGACTACAAGACAAGAAGACGGGAAAAGACGAGAGCAATCCGTGGAACGTAGAGCAGCTACGACATTTTTACGCGTAGACTACATCTAGTGGTATAATTAAACTCGAGTTCACTTTCTGAACCCAGAACATGAGGCCATAGGTCGGGTTCTTTGGGTTGAACTCGACAAAGTTGTACAAGTATTTCTACTTCTCCGCTCGGGGGCTTCAACCCTCGGGTCGTACGAAAGGAATTTTTATCGAGACTTGGAGATCTTTTTCACTATAAGGTTGTACAGACAACCCGATAAATACTCAAACAATTTGGTTCACAAAAGAACCCGATATTCTTCATACTAATTGGTTCGCAAAGAACCCGATATATCTCAAGCATACCTCAGAACAAGTGACTTGTTTTCATGGTACTAGTAATAACATCAAAATAGAGTACGAGCATTCATTACAGATAACATGGCAGCAAGGACATTATCATACAAAATTACATAAAAAACAGATCCTAGTGGAAGTGGACTTCAGCTTCATATTTCTTCTGGCACTGGGTGCCGTCATAGATCTTCACGTCGAATTTCGACGTGCCGATGTGGAAGTCGAAGGACATGAAGAAGCCTTGGTGGATGTTGTGGTCTTCTGCAAACTGCGACCAGCCACCCTTAAAGTACTGTTCGCCGTTGCCATCATACCAAACCTCCACTTCATATGGAGTCCTGCTGCCAGATTGTTCGCGAAGAACCGCTTCTCGCAGTTCACGCCCATCCATGAACTTTGTGAAATTCAGTGGCAGACGCTGAATCTCGCGGCACTGCGCCATGGCAATGCAGAAGAAGGAGAAGATCCTGGGAAGAACAGCAAGAGCAGCAGAAGGAGGAGCGCTTGGACCTGGAGCAGCGCCAGTTACCTTGGGCTTGTTTTTGCTACCAGGTGGGCGGCCGGGACGACGCTTCACCGGAGCAGCTGATGACGCTCCCGCGGCGGTCGGAGTTGTGTTGCTCTTGTTCTTGCTTCCACGAGGGCGACCCCGACCTCGCGGCGCCACCGGAGAACCAAGGTTCAGACGAGAACCATCTGCGTCCGCCATGTGGACAAGGGGAAAAGGCTAGCAAACCCTAGATGAGAAAGAGAAGATGATGCGGCGGAGGAAGAATCTGATTAGGGTTTTTTTTACCCTTGCCAGAAGGTGCTTTATTTATAAGCACGTATTATCGGGCCCCCGTGCTAAGGCAAGGCCCGTAAACATATTTTACAACAGGAGTTAAATTCTGCACGGAGCAGGCGATAATATCAAAGAGAAAAAATAAGAAGAGAAGACTGTGGTCGCACGGTATGAAAACCTCGACTTGGACTCGGGGGCTTGCAAATAGTAGACGTTAACAGGAGGAAGAAGAACTGAACTTGGAGCCTATGCTTGACTACAAGTACCCAAACATAGCCTCGGGGGCTACTCCCATCGGGAGCGCTGAGCGCGCACCCGATAGAGGATGCGATAGTCAACAATGGAGATGAAGAAGGATTAGTACACAAATTTCGACTACATAGTCGACGAAATACAACGAGATTACTCCCATCGGGAGCGAACAAGTTAAGTTACAACTCGAAATTCTTTGATTTTATCAGTCAAAAACTTGGCTGCGACATAAGATTCTCGAGTTGCGTTATCGCAACGAAACTCGAATGCCGTGATTTATCACGAAGGTAAGACCCCGGGATCCGTCCTGTGTGGCCTGGTACACGCACATGGATGCGCTCTGCTGGTATGTATCCGTGTCTACGACGCGAAGAAAATCCTGGTGGACGCACTGGGTATCCTGAGAATCACTGGGATTCATTCTTTGTAAGTCCTAAATGCGGCAAAAGAGTGGGTTTGACCGGTATCCCGAATTCAAGTCCAAGGGGATTAAATTTGAAGTAGGTGACAAGTATCTGTTCCGGCAGTTAACTGACCTCTTGATCCGTCAGAGTTGTCAGACTTGTTCATCAAGACCCCTTGTGAGCAAATTATCATTGAACATAAGTCGAAAGACCAAATCGAAGATTTGAAGATAAGAAGAAGTCGAAGAACTGATCAAGTCGAAGATATAAAGATTAGAGATTCAACCCGAATCTGCAATTCTGGTAGAATCTCAGGGGCTACTGACAAGGGTATAGTTAATAGAACCCATATGTTGAGTACCCCTGAGACCCGTTAAGCTAGGCCCAATTATAATGATAGTCAAATACGAGTCTTTACCGTATGTCGATATTGTAATCTGTATCGGACCCTACCTGATCCTCGAAACCTGGCCACCTATATATAGGGGCCAGGAGGGGACGGTGTAGGCCAGATTGAAAGCAAGCTAGGTTTAACACCCAATTTTACTTTCGACACACACCTATTTCGACTAACTTTACCTTCGAGTTCATCCAGCGCCCTATCTCCCCGATCCTAAGTCCTTCATCTAGGACATTTGTCGAGTTAACCCCTCGTCAGCGACTCTATGTCTCGTGCGAGCCCCTTCATCTTTTGCGACCTAGAGCATGACGTCGTTGGTCAATAGAGAAAAGAATTTATCTTGGTATATCGACCTTTAAATATTGTTCAATCTTGTATATCAATAATATTTATGGAAAAGAGTAGGCTGCAGTGAATCTCTGTTACCTCGATAGTTAGTTTATTAATGACCCGAGAAAGAAACGATTTTGGTATAACAATCTATCCCATGTGTTTCCTATTTCAGTTTCTATCGCACACGCTGGAGCAAAGTACATCGCGAATATCATAGAAAGGAGGAGCAAATCGATTTGGAGAAATACGACTGCCAAGGGCACTCAGAGGTGGACATGACGGCCGCGTGACGAAGATCTGACGTATTTGCATCTATTTTTGATGCAATCCCAAACACGTATGTTTCCATGAACTCCACATCTCTTTACATAGACATGTGTCCGTGTCCTTTTTTTTAAGATATCTGGATACTTGTACTTGGCTGTATGGTTCCGTACATGTTAAATCGTGTTACATGTTTTTTTTATATCTGGATACTTAGACTTGGTTGCACGGTCCAGATATGTACATGTTGAACGTCAGAACGTGTTACATATTGTTATAAGTCACGACTTGTGCGTTACGTAATAATATTATCTTAGTTAAATCTTAGCCACTGATATTAGATCTAACTATCTAAATAGTTCCGCTGATGTGGATTAACGTGTTGTCTCTATTTAATTAACCTCGTATTGTACTTTTAGTATATAGTAGATAGTAGATTTATTTGTCACCACCCGATAGCAACCTCTCCATCCAACCCTGAAGTCTCTTCCAAATTCTATCTTTGAGGTAACTGAATGCACCGTTCTTTGTTTGTCCGACATCAGAGGGTAGCCCGAGTTACTTACTAGTTAGAGTTTCATTATGCACTTCCACAACTACCTTGATATTATTTCTCAATGACTCCGGGCAGCCTTTCCCAAAGAATACTGACAACTTGTCACGATTAATTCTTTGCCCCAATGCATCACAATACTTCTCCAACACATCCTTCATCTTTGTAACATCATAAACAGCAGCCATGGAAAATAGAATACAACCATCTGAATAACAGATGGTTAACCCTTGGCGCCGTTGGGGCAACCTAAATGCCCTTCATCTCCCCGGATCGCATAGGATGCTTCAGCAAGCAAGGTAAACCTTCGGCGGCTAGAACAAAGATATAGGGAGAAATAGGATCTCTCTTCAAGATAAATCCGCTCAATACTTTCATACGCCTTCTGCATGTCCGGCTTGAGGGCACAATGAGAATTATTTTTACTTTTCTCAGACTTCATAAAATGGAGACACACATATGCTGTGATCACATTGTTAGTCAGGCGGCCATGTACAAAAGCGGATTGCTCTTCATAAACTAGCTCAGGGAGAATCTTCTTCAGCCGGTTAGCAAGCATCTTGAACGCGATTTTATACACCACATTGCACATTTTAATTGGTCTAAATTGGAAGAGAGGTGTAGGGTTTTGTACCTTCGGGGTAATAACGATGAACGTAACTAGAACCAACATGAGGTTGGGTGGTTACGAGGATGGTTGTACCCCCAGGCCCCAGTCCACCAGAGTTCAAACCACATGTTTGACATCTGCGTATCTCATAAAGGCGGAATATTCTTTCAGTGGGAGGCGATGTCCCGTCGATAGCGAGGCGCCCGTGATGACTTCATCAATCTCAAGACCCAATCTACCGGCTCAGTCTTTCGGAGGTACTCGTAGGGATAGGGTGTGCGTGCTTGTGTTTATAGGGATGAGTGTATGCGCGTGTTTGTGAGCCCTTGCGTTTGCAAATAAAACGATGAACGTACCATTAATTCCCTCCATTGATTCCATGAGAGCCGTCATCTTTTTTTGAGTATATAAATGAGGGGAGGTCCTATACTCCAACCGGGGTGGAGCGGACGGGATGCCGCTCACCCTGCCAATAACATGGGCCGCGGCCCATCAATCGCGATCTTCTTCCTCCTATTCTTCTTCTCGACAGATGACGGCAGCCGCCATCTCCTTCCTCCCTGCCGCCAGCTCCTCCATTCCCGCCGCCATACCCTCCCTCTCTTTAAGCTCTCCTTGCACAGCCGGAGCCCTAAGACCCACACCACAAACCCTAAGATTTGTTCCTCGCCTCCCCGTCTCCGGCGAGGTTCCGGCCGGCCGACCTTCCCTCTAAGCTCCTTGTGCACCGCCGGAACCCTAAGACCAGCACCCTCCCCTCCATAAGGCTCTCTTCCTCGCCTCCGCCGGTGACGTCGCGGCGAGCCGCGTCGTCTCCGTCTCCGACGAGGTCCTGACCTCACCTCCGCCGGCCAGCCGTGTTGTCTACGTCTCCGGGTAGGGGCGGCGCGGCGTTCTTCCTCACCTCCGGTGGCTGCTCTCTCCTCGCCTCCGATGCCCTGCTTCCTCGATCTCCTCTCGATAGGTGCTAACGGGCCAGCCCAAAGGGTGTGCGGCACTTCACCTGCGCCGACTAGGGTGGAGTATAGGAATCACGGGAGCTCCTATTCTGCGCTTCAAGCACCCGTTACGGGCGAACACCTGAAGGCGTTCGGAAATGGGCCGGCCCAATTCGGCCATAAATTTTACTTTTTTTCTGTATATTCGGGATCTGTTTAAATTCATAAATGTTTAAATTCGAAATTGTTCACATTCGAAATTGTTTAAATTCAAAATTCTATTTAAATCCGAAAAATGTACAAAATTCGAAATCTATTCCATTTAAATATGTTCAATTTGAAATTTGTTCAAATTTAAATCTGTTCCATTTGAAATATGTTCCATTTAAAATATGTTCCAAATTCGAATTTTGTTTAGAATTTGAAATTTTGTTCCATTTAAAATCTATTCAAATTTAAAACTGTTTAAAATCTGTGTTTTGTTTGAAATAAAAGAAAAGCAAAAAAGAAGCAGAAACAGGAAAAGAAAAAAAGAAAAAGAAACAAAAACGAGCTCTAAATGGGCCGGCCCGTTCGGGTTACAGCGAAGAGAGGAGGGTACGCGTCGGCTGGTTCCTGACGCTAAAGACGTCAAATAGGATTTGCCAGGAATCACCATAAATGAGAGCCGTCGTCCTGTTGGGCACAGCCTAGCTTCAGGCCGCATGGCAATTTCCAGGCCCAGTATTTCCTCCCGCGTGGGCATGCAGCCCATCGCCTCTGCTCGTCCGGCCTGCCAGCGGTCTAGCAGAGGTGAGACGACGTGGCCTTGTGAATGTCCTGGTGGATCCAAATGGTCGATCGGTTAGCTTCAGCGCTTGACCTAACCTGAAAAAAAACGGAATGATTTTCCAAAAGTCCATTCAACTTCTTCAGTAAACTACTCGCAGCATGTTTCGCTCGACGTTCTACGGCCGGAGTCTCCCGTGCGTGTCACCCCAAAATTAAGCACGACACAGCGCCTTCCTCGGATTAAACTCCACCCTCGCCTGCGTCATGGATGAACGCAATTAACCATCCTGTCCATGGAGTAGTAAGCGTCAGCAGACCAAGACAAGGAAGCGAGATACTACTACTGGGGAAGATATTATCCATGGAGATGGAGCTCTGTCAGTTATATTAGCTTACTGTGCCGTAGCGTGGACGCGCGTTGTCTTGTGGCGCCACCGATTTTTCTGCATGCTCCAAGTCGAAGCGACGTCCCACCGTCATGGAGCAGTTGTATCTTCACGGTGACTGGCGCAACATAAGATCCATCGACCAGTCAATCGACTCTTATCCGCCCGAAGGCGCGTTGATGCGAGCGTCTCTACTCCACGTCCGGTCGCGGCACGGTAGACATATATATAGCGGATGGGCCGAGCGCAAACGTCCAGGCGCGACGCGACAGTCGACAGCGGCCGTTTGGCGACCGAGCAGTACAGGAGAGCTCACGTGAAAATGTCTATAATTGACTCGTTTTCAAAACTTTAGCACAAAATAAATTAAATCTGTAAAAAAATTACAATCTATTTTTTTTGCATGACGCCATAAGGTACCGCGTTATGGTTATATTATAACGCCGAAAACTGCATCAAAATTATGGTGTCATGCTATTATAGCGTCCTAGCCTAGGACGTCATGCAATGTAATCATGACGCCTGGTGGTAGGCGCCGTGGAAAAGGGTTGGATCGTAATTTTTTTTACAAATCTGGTTTATTTTATATTGGGGGAAAAGAAAGGGATCAATTTCAGGCATTTTTACAGAGCTCACGCACGCAGCTGTTCCCGTCTCGTACGGGGACACGCCCGCCCTGACGCGACGGCCGGTGCATGCATGCGCCGGAGAACGAAGCTTCCTGCCTGGAGCGCGCGCGTTTGGCGCCGTTCTGGCCCTCCGTCGTCGTATGCCCCGGCCGCGCTCGCGGTCGCCGGCCAGCCGCTTTCAGCCCTCGCTTTTTCTAGAGTATACCGGCCGGCCCGGCCGTTTCCGCTGCGCTCGCTTTTGCGGATACTCTCGATGGATCCATCGAGCGATGCATGCGGCTCGTGTCGGGTACACACACAGACTGACTTGTTCGTTCTTGATATGCCTAGCTAGGACCTACCTCGATCGTGATATCACGTTGTGGGACAAAGTTAGTGTTGGAATTTGGCAATGGGCTTTGGTCCATGGCCCAATACAAATTCTGAAATTTTCTTGGCCCATTTATGCCAGGGGATAGCACCAAAGTTTAGTTCCACCTTGCTAGTTTGAGAGGAGTTGCACCAATATATATATAGTGGGGTGTTCTACTACCTTCTAAAGTGAGAGAAGAGGAGAGACTTACACGCGCGCTCCTCCTCCGCCGCCGCCCGCCTCGCCACGACGCGCGCGCGCGCCGCGGTTTGCGGAATTGTGCCGAGCTTACTTATCTTTTTGCTGTTCGGGAAAATTACTGAGTTATTTTTCTATCAGCCGTTTCTGGTTTTTTCGGATCGTGGGCTGCGGCCCACGTCTTACCCGATCGGCACTATATAAGCAGGCTTAGGCGCAAACCCTAATTACACCGTATCATATCTCGCCTCCAGAGCCTTGCGCCGCCGCTATACCTTCTCCATCCCCTCTTCCGGCGTGCACCGGACGACGGGACAGTAGGCCTCCGGAACCCCGCCTCTTGTGAACCTGTACGGGTGAGGGGCGATCGGGTTTTTGGGGAGCGCTTCTGCGTGACTACTGACGGCATCACGTCGACCGACGACTCCTTCCCCGACGAGGACTTCTTCCCGGACATGAGTAGCCTCTACATCGGCGATATGGCTGAAGACGCTGGTGCCAACGCTAACGCGAACCTCAACGCCAACGCGAATCTGAACGCGAACGCGAACCCTCCTGCAGCACCGTATGCAATCTGCTCCTACCTATTTCAGTTTCTGTTACAATTTCTTGTACTAGCGTTTGGAATAGATGTGATCTCTTTATCTGTGTTAGATGTTATCTGTTCGTCTATTCTGCTAGTATGCATGATTAGATTAATTCCTGCAATTATCATCATGCTTTATTATTGGTTATTTCGGATTAAATCTTATGGTAAATTGCTTATATCTTCAACAATCCAAAAACCTGATTATAGGCAATTGAGTCCAACTGGTTTGGCCGCGGCTACCAGGCCGCCTCCCTTTGATGGTGTCCATTATAAGAGATGGCGCACGAGAGCAGTTCTATGGTTGAAAAACCTAGGCTGCTATAGCGCCACTCTTGGCAGACCTGAGGGAGATCTTTCTCCTGCTCAGGAGGAAGCTTTTCAGAAAGTTGACACCATGTTTATGGGGGCTTTGTTCAACATTCTTGGTGACAATATTGTTGACACCTATATGTCATTTGATAATGGCAAGGATGCGTGGGATGCGCTGGAAGCCAAGTTTGGTGTTTCCGACGCTGGCATTGAGCTATATATCATGGAGCAATTCTATGATTATAAGATGACTGATGACCGTCCCATTGTGGAGCAGGCTCATGAGATACAGTCTCTTGCCAAAGAACTCGAGCAGTTCAAGTGTACCTTACCGGACAAGTTTGTGGCCGGTGGCATTATTGCCAAGCTTCCTCCTTCATGGAGGAACTTTGCTACTTCTCTGAAACATAAGAGACAGAAGTTTTCTGTTTCGGATCTCATTGGTTCTCTTCATGTTGAGGAAAAGGCGAGAGCAAAGGATACACGTGTTCGAGGCTTTGATGGAAGTTCTAGTGCACATGTGGTGCAAAAAAATAACTTCCAGTCCCACAAGTCTAAGAATAAGAACAAGTTCGAGGGCAAGGGAAAGTTTGACGGCAAGAACAAGGCCTCGCAGACTACCAACTTCAAGAAGAAGACTGAGTATAAGAAGAAAGGATCCTGCCATGTGTGTGGTGATCCGAATCATTGGGCTCCTAGCTGCCCTAAACGCTTTGATAAGCGTTCACATGGAAACAGCGGCAATTCTGCCAATGTTGTTGTTGGTGATACCGATATGAAGGATGCTGGGTACGGTATATTTCCTACTATCCTTTCAGTTTGTCATTCGCCTGAATGGTGGATAGACACCGGTGCCAATATACATGTATGTGCTGATATTTCCATGTTTTCTTCTTATCAGGTCGCACGGGCTGGCTCCGTGCTGATGGGAAACGGCTCACGTGCTTTTGTTCAAGGTATTGGTACGGTAAATCTGAAGTTCACTTCGGGGAAGACCGTACAGCTGAAGAATGTGCAGCACGTTCCCTCCATCAATAAAAATCTCGTCAGCGGATCTCTTCTGTGTCGAGATGGTTTTAAGTTGGTTTTCGAGTCCAATAAAGTTGTAATATCTAAGTATGGACAATTTGTTGGGAAAGGCTATGAGTACGGAGGCTTGTTCCGCCTTTCTTTGTCAGACTTATGCACTAAAGTTATTAATCATGTTTGCAATGATAATGAGTCCAATGTTTGGCATTCACGACTTTGTCATATTAACTTTGGTTGCATGACGCGGCTAGCCAACATGAGTTTAATTCTGAAATTTACTAATGTCAAGGGCTCTAAGTGCCAAGTGTGCGTGCAAGCAAAGCAACCTCGCAAGTCTCATAAGACTGCGGCGGCAAGAGATTTGGCATCACTAGAGCTCATACATTCAGATCTTTGCGAGATGAATGGTGAGTTGACAAAAGGTGGAAAGAAATATTTCATGACATTAATTGATGACTCCACCAGATACTGTTATGTGTATCTTCTGAAATCTAAAGATGAAGCTTTGAACTATTTCAAAATCTATAAAGCTGAAGCAGAAAATCAACTTGATCGAAAGATTAAGCGACTTAGCTCCGATCGTGGTGGAGAGTTCTTTTCCAATGAATTTGATTCTTTTTGTGCGGAACATGGTATAATCCATGAGAGGACGCCTCCCTACTCGCCCCAATCTAACGGGGTGGCTGAAAGAAAGAACCGTACTCTAACTGATTTAGTTAACGCCATGTTAGACATTTTGGGTCTCTCCAAGGCATGGTGGGGGGAGGCGATCTTGACTGCGTGTCATGTCCTAAATCGAGTTCCCACTAAGAACAAAGAAATTACACCATTTGAGGAATGGGAAAAGAAAAGGTTAAAACTCTCTTACTTACGGACTTGGGGTTGTTTGGCAAAGGTAAACTTGCCAGTACCCAAGAAGCGAAAGCTTGGACCAAAAACCGTGGACTGTGTTCTTCTGGGATATGCGTTTCACAACATTGGCTATAGATTTTTGATAGTAAAATCTGAAGTATCTGACATGCGTGTTGGTACTATTATGGAGTCGAATGATGCGACTTTCTTTGAGGACATCTTTCCAATGAAAGGTTTGTCTAGTTCATCAAATCAGGAGATGCCTAGTTCATCTAGTCAAGAATTATTTACATTTCCTGAACCCACCATTTCGATAGAACATTCTGAAAATCCTGTGGAGGATAACAATAAAGCTCCTACTAGGAGTAAGAGACGGAGGACTGAAAAGACCTTTAGAGATGATTTTATTGTATACCTCGTGGATGACACTCCCACTTCTATTTCAGAAGCCTGTGCATCTCAAGATGCTGACTGCTGGAAAGAAGCCGTTCGCAGTGAGATGGATTCCATCTTGGCAAATGGAACTTGGGAAATTACTGATCGTCCTTATGGGTGCAAACCTGTAGGATGTAAGTGGGTGTTCAAGAAGAAGCTTAGACCCGACGGTACTATTGAGAAGTACAAGGCACGCCTTGTTGCTAAGGGTTATACCCAGAAAGAAGGCGAAGACTTCTTTGATACTTATTCACCTATGGCCAGATTGACCACTATCCGAGTACTACTATCCCTGGCTGCCTCGCATGGTCTTCTCGTTCATCAAATGGACGTTAAGACGGCTTTCCTAAATGGAGAGTTAGATGAGGAGATTTATATGGATCAGCCAGATGGATTTGAAGTAGGTGGTCAAGAAGGAAAGGTATGTAAGTTGCTGAAGTCTTTGTATGGTCTTAAGCAAGCACCTAAGCAGTGGCATGCGAAGTTTGAAAGAACCTTAACTGCTGTAGGCTTTGTTGTTGACGAAGCTGACAAGTGTGTGTACTATCGCCATGGTGGGGGCCAAGGAGTCATCTTATGTCTGTATGTTGATGATATACTGATATTCGGGACCAGTCTTGATGTTATCAAGGAGGTCAAAGACTTTCTATCTCATTGTTTTGAGATGAAAGATCTAGGAGTGGCTGATGTGATCTTGAACATCAAGCTACTGAGAGATGACGATGGTGGGATAACACTGCTTCAATCTCACTATGTGGAAAAGATCTTGAGTCGTTTTGGGTATAGCGATTGCAAGTCTTCTCCTACGCCATATGATCCTAGCATGTTGGTTCGAAAGAATCAGGGAGATCCTAAGGATGCCAAAGATCAGCTGAGATATTCTCAGATTATTGGCTCGCTTATGTATTTGGCCAGCGCTACGAGGCCTGACATCTCTTTTGCTGTTAGCAAGTTGAGTCGGTTTGTGTCAAATCCTGGAGATGTTCATTGGCAGGCCCTTGAAAGGGTTTTGCGTTATTTGAGTGGCACTGCGAGCTATGGAGTTCACTACTCTGGGTATCCAAGGGTACTTGAAGGGTATAGTGACTCAAATTAGATTTCTGATGCTGATGAGACTAAGGCCACAAGTGGTTATGTGTTTACGCTTGGTGGTGGCGCTGTTTCCTGGAAGTCTTGCAAGCAGACTATCTTAACGAGGTCAACTATGGAAGCAGAACTCACAGCATTAGACACAGCCACTGTTGAAGCAGAGTGGCTTCGAGAGCTCTTGATGGACTTGCCTGTGGTTGAAAAACCTATACCCGCAATTCCTATGAACTGTGATAATCAAACTGTGATCATCAAAGTAAACAGTTCTAAGGACAATATGAAGTCATCAAGACATGTGAAGAGGAGACTGAAATCTGTGAGGAAAATGAGAAACTCCGGAGTTATTGCGTTGGATTATATCCAAACATCTAAAAATCTGGCAGATCCCTTCACAAAGGGTCTATCACGCAATGTGATAGATAATGCATCGAGGGAGATGGGTTTGAGACCCACACTTTGAGTTGTCCACAGTGGTAACCCACTCTATGTGATCGGAGATCCCGTGAATTAGAGTTGGGAGACAAGCTGTTGGTCAGCTGAGAGGAGAGTATCCTTACATTATACTACCACTCCATATATATGCAATACTCTCCTATTCTACATGGCAGGTTGATATTTATCTTAATGTGTTCTAAGTGGCTTGTTTATAGCAAAGATATTGCCCTGCAGAACATCTTTTGAAGAACACACCTAAATGAGTCTGACTGTCAATCGTCGCAGTCTATGGGAGTTGGGTGCTCTCTAATAAACTCATGAAAGGCCATGGAGTATGACGCATAAGCTCTAAACCGCGGGGAAGCCTTGCGGCAGCCTAGTATCGGTCTATGCTTTGTGTGAAACTAGTGCGCACCAAACTTGTAGTTCAAGGCATAGTCCACTATTCAAGTTGCAATCTAGTGTAGCATGAAGTTTTGAGTGGAAGTTCAACTTAACAGTCTCCACCTCGCACCGGTATATAAACAATGTTCTGGAATTATTTGATATGATGTGATGAGATGTGCCAATGAGAATTTGTGGGGGATTATTGGAATTTGGCTGTGGGCTTTGGTCCATGGCCTAATACAAATTCTGAAATTCTCTTGGCCCATTCATGCCTAGCAGGGGATGACACCAAAGTTTAGTCCCACCTTGCTAGTTTGAGGGGAGTTGCACCAATATTTATAGTGGGGTGTTCTACTACCTTCTAAAGTGAGAGAAGAGGAGAGACTTACACGCGCGCTCCTCCTCCTCCGCCGCCCGCCTCGCCACGCCTCGCCTCGCCTCGTCACGACGCGCGCGCCGCGGTTTGCGGAATTGTGCCTCGGTGTCGAGCTTACTTATCTTTTTGCTGTTCGGGAAAATTATTGCACGAGTTATTTTTCTATCAGTTGTTTCCGGTTTTTCCGGATCGTGGGCTGTTACTAACTCGGACGTGGGCTGCGGCCCACGTCTTACCCGACCGGCACTATATAAGCAGGCTTAGGCGCAAACCCTAATTACACCGTATCACATCTCGCCTCCAGAGCCTTGCGCCGCCGCTACACCTTCTCCATCTCCTCTTCCGGCGTGCACCGGACGACGGGACAGTAGGCCTCCGGAACCCCGCCTCTTGTGAACCTGTACGGGTGAGGGGCGATCAGGTTTTTGGGGAGCGCTTCTGTGCGACTACTGACGGCATCACGTCGACCGACGACTCCTTCCCCGACGAGGACTTCTTCCCGAACATCAGTAGCCTCTACATCGGCGACATGGCTGAAGACGCTGGTGCCAACACCAACGCGAACCTCAACACCAACGCGAATCTGAACGCGAACGCGAACCCTCCTGCGGCACCGTATGCAATCTGCTCCTACCTATTTCAGTTTCTGTTACAATTTCTTATACTAGCGTTTGGAATAGATGTGATCTCTTTATCTGTGTTAGATGTTATCTGTTCGTCTATTCTGCTAGTATACATGATTAGATTAATTCCTACAATTATCGTCATGCTTTATTATTAGTTATTTCGGATTAAATCTTATGATAAATTGCTTATATCTTCAACAGTTAGTGGTCACGACGCGGAACCTGGTTCGACCGGCCGGAATTTCGTTGTAATCGATCGGTTCGTCCAGCTGCCTCTCTAGGTCGATCTCCGGCCCCGTACGTGCATGCTTCTGCTTGGAGTTGTAGCAGACGGACATTTTTGCCAGACAGCTAGCTTCGGGACCCTGTTTATTGCACGACGCGATGTTCGTCTGCTGCGCATTCGCCCGACAGATGGTACCAAGTATTTTAAAGCCTGTGTTTTAGCTAGGCATTATGCACGAACCAGACGGAGAAAATTCCATGCGGAGCGGAAAAGAACGTCGGTGGTGCGCACGCGCTGACCGGGCTTGCAAGTGAAATCGATCTCGTGATCTACTGTATTACTTATGACTTATCCAATAGGGCGTTAGGAAATGACGAAAGGGCACACATATATACGTAGCCGTGCGCATTCCACTAACCAGGTACGCTCGTCCAACGCCAGCTGACACGTGTCAATGTCCCGCGCCCCACTACTCAAGCACAAACGCTAGCTACTACTACGTCGGGGTCACGGCCGGGCTCGAAAGCCACAACGCATGTATGCGATCCAACCGGAAGCCAGTGTGAGACACGGTCCGGTCCAACTCCATCCTGTCACGTCTGGGCTCCACCCGCACACTGGTCGTCCATGGAAGAAATTAGGAAAAGCCCATGCGCCCATGTCTAACGAATCTCACGATGGTAACGGTAGATTCGTTATGCGAAAATGGCCCGGGAACCAGGTGCGTTTTGGCATCTTCGCAGTCCTGTGCGCTACTACGTACGTGGGTTTGCTCAAAACCGTGTGCGTGCATGGCTTTATTGACGACGAATCTACCACGTACGTCTACGTATCCTCTTGTTTAGGGAAGCACGAAGCAAGGTGTGGCTCGGTAATTAAGCGTAAATACTCCTGCGATAATATTGAAGTTTGTACTACATGTCACATTATATTACGGCTAGAGCCTAGAGGGAGATATTTTAAAGTGAGCTAGATATATATATTCCCTCCGTCTGAAAATATAAGATGTTTTAGCTTTGTGCAGTGAATGTATCTAATCATCTTTTAGTGTATAGATTAGTATACATGAGCATACCCATAAGGCGCATAAGCCCAAAGGAAATTCAGATTCTTCTATAAAGAAAGTCATGGTACAGCCCGTAATAAACTCAAACAATATATTTCCCGACTAGTGTTCATTACCAGCCGTACGGACCAACCACACCACGGCAAGTGGCAGGTAGCACCAGCGGCAGCAGACCCGTCCGGGAAAGTGATCGGCGCATCTATTTCTAACCCCGTTCCTGTCTTGTCCTAACAATAACATTAAACTAAAACAAAAGAACTAAGCAACATCAGTATATAAAATAAAAACCAAAGCAAGAATCGATGAAGATTTCTGGAGCGGTTGGTACGTGGAGACTAGCAAGCGATAATAGCGGTTGGGCGTGGCCCGCCGTCGCGTTCGCGCCATGAATGGGCTTACCCCGTACGGCCGGCATGGCATGGCATCCAAGCCATCGGTCGAAAGCGAGTCAGCGACCCTGCGCCGCTGCGCGCGTGCGTGCCTGGCAGCGATGGCGCGCGGGCGGGCGGGCGGGGGCAGAGCTCGTTTTCCGGCCACGCTCCGTCGCGATGGCGCGGGTCACGGCCGCTGTCGGCAGCGGCGTCGCGCGCCCACGTGTTCGTCGGGGCCCGGCCGACAACCATGCCATGGCTCCCCATGACGTGGTGGGGCTCCTGCCTATTCTTCAGCGTTCGAGCTGGGGGCCCGATACTCGCAGGCTGGGCCTGGGCTTGTGAGTAGGGTAGGGCTAGGGTTGACCTTGACCGCACCAGCCTCCTGGATCCTCTGCGCACCACCTACCGGTGCTCCGTGCATCCCCATCTCCATCTCCAAAGCTCACCGAGAATCGTCGGCTGTTATCTTTTCGCTTGTTTGTTTCCCCTGATGTATCCACCACCGGGGCCCAGTACGTGAGGTTTAATCTAAGCAGCGCAGGCGAGGTGGAATCTCTCTCCGGATCCTTCTCAATCTTCTCGCCCCCGCGAGACGTTCCTTCCTTTCCTTGGCGCTGAAGTCTCGTGATTGTTCGCTATGTTCGTGCTTCGACCACGTCAAAGGTAAAGCGATATTTCGACATTCCTAACAGCCTGTAAAGTTACTTTTCCTCTTGCTTGACTGCTACGTGCATGTCACGACGGGGCGGTTTTGCCGTGCGTGATCGATCGAGCCATGCACCACGCTGTGTTGCTGCCAGTACACTCTTCGTGACTTGGTCCAGTAATCTGTTAAAAAAAAGACTTGGTCCAGTAATTTTCACTCACATAAACACTCCCCTTCTATTGACCCTTTACTCTATACGACTTACGGTATTGACCGTTTATACTCAAATAAACACTCCCCTTCTACATCACTCAAAGGAGAACACGTCAAAGTTACTATCCATGCTTCTCCGGGCCGGTCCATAGGGCCCGAGCAGGGTATACCTGGGCATGTTGTTGGGCCGGGCCAGCAAAAAGCCCGACTCCAAAATCTGCTACCCAGGCCCGGCTGTCGGGCCTCATTTTTCTGCCCAAGCCCGGCCCGTCGGGCCAAAATAGTGTCGGGCCTTCACTAATTTCGCATTTTCCTCTGCCCAAGCCCGGCCCGTTACTCCTATCGGGCCTTAAATTCCTGCCCAGGCCCGGCCCGATAGCATGCTTTGGCCTGACGGGCCGGGCCATTTTCGGGCCGGGTCGGGCCGGGCTTCCCATGCCCAGCTATAGGGCAGGGACGCTTGCACTAGCCCCACGAGTTAGGAGCCCCGGTTTATTTCTTTTCGCATATTTATAGTTTAAAATAATTCTACAAAATATACATGGTTTAAGCCACATCCTATCATATCTTTACTATAAATAATTCTACAAAATTTGGCACTAAATTAATATTAGAGATATCTTTAAGAAATTTTATGGAGTATGGGGGCCATGGCCCCCCCTGCACAGGGAAGCTACGCCACTGCGAACAAGGAGACCAACCACATAGATAGATAGAAAAGCAGATGAAATATAATGTAAATATTCATCAATCAGACCACTCGATCTGCTCGTGAAACACTAGTGGAAAAAGAGGCTTATATCCGCCACCTTTAGTCCCCAAACTATTTGGGCCGGGACTAAAGGGGGCATTAGTCCCGGTTCGTGCCGCTGTGGCACGGCCAGCACCTAGTCCCGGTTCGTAATGGACCTTTAGTCCCGGTCGTTAACACGGACCGGGCCTAAAGGGTTGGCGGGCGGGAACCCCACGGGCGGCGGCCTTTAGTCCCGGCCCGTGTTAACGACCGGGACTAAAGGGCGACCTTTAATCCCGGCCTTTAACACGGACCGGGACTAAAGACCGTCGCCTACAAAATCGAGCTTCTCTTCCCCCGAGCCTGCCAGTACACTAATGGTGGTCGGAAGCTTGGATTGAGTGGAGAGGTCATGCCCGATTTTTTTATCAAAATTATCCAAGATTTTGAGTTATTTTATCTATCTAATTGGTTCAAAAGGTTAGCAACTTTACTCTCTCATCTTTAATTGCTAATTTAGCTCATATAATGCTCTAGATGTGGTGAGATTTGTGGCTATAATTTAGGAGTAATTATGGGAGTTTATTTGATTTATATAGCATTTGAGCTTAAATTAATTCCTTAGTTTGCACATGTGTAAAGGTGGTGCACTTGTATGTTGACCAAAATGAGTATGAAGTAGAAATTTGTCATGCACATATATAGCTCTTTTTATGCTAAAAAAATAGAGGGATTTGTGGAGTAATTAATGTTAGAAAGTAATGTGGGAGTAATTGTGAGCTTATGTGATTTATAATAATAATTTTTGAGTAGGATTTATTTGCAATAATAACTTGTAAGTATGAGGCATTTTCTTGATTGATTTTTATGCACATATATAGCTCTTTTTATGCTCAAGAAAATAGAGGGATTTGTGGAGTAACGTTAGAGAGTAATGTGGGAGTATATATGATTTATATGCAATGTGAGTTTATTCCTTGTATTAATTTGGTTTATTATATACTTACATAATAATGCAGATGAACCGGCAATGGATGTACGGTAGTCGAGTCTCAAGCGAGTTCATTAAGGGCTTGCAGGATTTCCTCCGTGTGGCTGATGCGAACAAGCGGAATGGTTTTGTTGTCTGTCCATGTAGTGTGTGTAAGAATCTGAAGAATTACTCTTCATCAAGAACCCTTCACGTGCACCTGCTTCAGCACGGTTTCATGCCCAACTACAATTGTTGAACCAAGCACGGAGAAAGAGGTATTACAATGGAAGACAATGAAGAAGAGGATGATGACAACTATCCTGGGTTCCCTGAATATGGTGATACTTTTATGGGAGAAGCTGAAGGGGGAGCTGAAGGGGGGGCTGAAGGTGGAGCTGAAGGGGAAGCTGAAGGAGAGACACATGATGAGGCCCCTGATGATCTCGATCGGACCATTGCTGATGCACGGAGAGAATGCGAAACTAATAAGGAGAGGAAGAAGTTGGATCGCATGTTAGAGGATCACAAAAAGTCATTATACCCAAACTGCCAAAATGGTCTGAAAAAGCTGGGCAGCACACTTGAATTGCTGAAATGGAAGGCAGAGGAAGGTCTATCTGACTCTGGATTTGAAAAGTTGCTGAACATGATGAGGAATATGCTTCCAAAGGATAACGAATTGCCCACCAGTACGTACGAAGCCAAGAAGATTGTCTGCCCTCTAGGTTTAGAGGTTCAGAAGATACATGCATGTCCTAATGACTGTATCCTCTATCGTGGTGACTATGAGAATTTGACTGAATGCCCGATATGCACTGCATTGCGGTATAAGATCAGAGGAGATGACTCTGGTGATGTTGAGGGCGAGCCCCCTAGAAAGAGGGTTCCTGCCAAGGTGATGTGGTATGCTCCTATAGTACCACGGTTGAAACGTTTGTTTCGGTGCAAAGAGCATGCCAAGTTATTGCGATGGCACAAAGAGGACCGTTTGTCAGACGGGATGTTGAGACACCCCGCTGATGGGTCTCAATGGAGAAAGATCGACAATAAGTTTAAAGATTTTGCAGGTGACGCAAGGAACATACGGTTTGGTCTAAGTACAGATGGCTTCAATCCTTTTGGGGAGCAGAGCTCCAGTCATAGCACCTGGCCCGTGACTCTATGCATCTATAACCTTCCTCCTTGGTTGTGCATGAAGCGGAAGTTCATTATGATGCCAGTGCTCATCCAAGGTCCGAAGCAACCCGGCAACGATATTGATGTGTACCTAAGGCCATTAGTTGATGAACTTTTATAGCTGTGGGCCAAACCAGGCGTACGTGTGTGGGATGAGCACAAACAAGAGGAATTTGACTTACGAGCGTTGCTGTTCGTTACCATCAATGATTGGCCTGCTCTTAGTAACATTTCAGGACAGACAAACAAGGGATACAAGGCCTGCACACACTGTTTATAAGAGACTGAAAGTATATATTTAGCTAATTGTAAGAAGAATGTGTACATATCGCATCGTCGATTTCTTAGCAAAATTCATGTCGTAAGAAAAAAAGGCAAGCATTTCAACGGTAAGGCAGATCACCGGGAGCCACCTAAGGAAAATACTGGTGATGATGTATTCGATATGGTCAAAGATATAGAAGTAATCTTTGGAAAGGGTCCCGGCGGACAATCTGTTCCGCATGACGCAGACGGACACGCACCCATGTGGAAGAAGAAATCTATATTTTGGGAGCTTGAGTATTGGAAATTCCTAGAAGTTCGCTCTGCAATCGACGTGATGCATGTGACGAAGAATCTTTGTATGAATCTGCTAGGCTTCTTGGGTGTGTATGGGAAGACAAAAGATACAAAGGAAGCTCGATAGGACCTGCAATGTGTGAAAGACCCAGAAGACCGACATCCGGAACTGTTTCAAGGTCGCGCTAGCTACGCTCTTACTAAAGAAGAGAAGATCACCTTTTTTGAATGCCTGAACAGTATCAAGGTCCCGGCTGGATTCTCAACGAATATAAAGGGAATATGTTCGTAACCGTGCTAGGCCAGAAGGAAGCATCGTCAAGGGATATGGAACAGAGGAGGTCATTGAGTTTTGTGCTGACTTTGTTCCCGACCTTAAGCCGATTGGTCTTCCTCAATCGCGTCATGAGGGGAGACTTAGTGGAAAAGGCACGATCGGAAACAAACCAATGATATGTAGGGATAGTCATTCGTTGACTCAAGCACACTACACAGTTCTACAAAATTCCCTCTTGGTGGCTCCGTACAGTGAGGAATACAAGAATATTGTACGCCAAGCAAACCCAGGGCAGCCTGAGTCCTTTGTTTTACAGCTCCACATGGCGACTTTCGGCGTTTGGTTGCAAAGACGTCTCATGAATGACACTGTTGTTGAAGAGCAGCTGTACTTGCTGGCCAAATTATCATCTTCGACTATATTGACTTTCCAAGGGTACGAGATAAATGCGAATACATTTTACACGGTCGCCCAAGATAAAAAAAGCACCAACCAAAACAGTGGTGTCCGCTTTGATGCAGTTACCGGCAAAGGGCGAACGGACACATATTATGGTTACATAGAGGTGATATGGGAGCTTGATTATCGACCTAACTTTAAGGTTCCTTTGTTTCGGTGCAAATGGGTGAAGATGACAAGAGGCGGGGTAAAGTTGGACGAGCAGTACAGAATGACAACGGTGGATCTCAACAATCTAGGGTACCTTGATGAACCATTCGTCCTAGCCAAAGATGTGGCTCAGGTTTTCTATGTGAAGGACATGAGTAGCAAACCAAGAAAAAGAACTGATACGTCTCAAACGTATCTATAATTTTTGATGCTCCATGCTTGTTTTTACACCATTTGCCTTGTGTTTCGTTATACTTCGTGGCGTTTTTATGCGATTTCCAGAACTAACCTATTAACAAGTCGCCACAGTGCCAGTTCCCTATTTTCTGCTATTTTTGTGTTTCAGAAGTGATACATAGGAAATATTCTCGGAATTGGACGAAACCAAAGCCAGAAGTCTTATTTTTCCCGGGAGCATCCAGACATCCGAAGAGAGGAAGGAGAGGGGCCACAGGCCACCCTCACACAGGGCTGGCGCGGCCCAGGCCCTGGCCGCGCCACCCTAGTGTGAGGAGGCCTAGGGCCACCCCTGACATCACCCCTTCGCCTATATAAAGCCTCGGTACGGAAAACCCTAGGGGAGTCGGCAATTTTCCAGAAAGAGTTCCGTAGTTCCGCCGTCGTCGTCGACGAATTTTGGGGGACAGAAGTCTCTGTTCCGACACCCTGCCGGAATGGGAAAGTGCCCCCGGAGCCATCTCCATCGGTCTCCATCGCCATCTCCGCCGTCTCCATCGACCTCACCGCCATCTCCATCAACCTTGCTGTCTCCTATGATGAGGAGGGAGTAGTTCATCCCCGGGGCTGAGGGCTCTACCGGTAGCTATGTGGTTCACCTCTCTCTCCCATGATGTGATCTTTATGTGATCGTGAGCTTTGTATCATGTTGAACAAGTAGATGTTATTATTCAGATATTATGTGTACTCTAGTGGTGTTATTAAAGTAATCTATTCCTCCTGCCATGGTGTAACGGTGACAGTGCGTGCATCATGGTGGTACTTGGTTTAGGCTATGATTGTGATCTCTTGTGGATTACGAGAATAATTATTGCTATGATAGTATTGAAGTGATCTATTCCTCCTTTCATGGTGTAATGTTGACAGTGTGTGCACTGTGTTAGTACTTGGTTTATGTTGCAATAATATCTATCTTGAGTTGTGCTTTGATTTGGGTATCTCTATGAGTGGTGTTTGTCAAGTACTTGATGAACTTTAAGGGGTGCTTCTGTAGCCACTACACAATGATTAGTGTTATTCAATAGGAGAGTAATTCAGAGTACCATAGTGGAGAGAAGTTATCTATTTGTTCATTCATGTTATATTGTTGGGAGTGTGTCCACTAGTGAAAGTATGATCCCTAGGCCTTGTTTCCAAGCATTGCACACCGTTTACTTGCTGTTTTGTTACTTGTTTGCTCGCAGCAATTTTTATTCCAGATTGCATTTACTACTTATAATCATCTATACCACTTGTATTTCACTATCTCTTCGCCGAACTAGTGCACCTATACATCTGACAAGTGTATTGGGTGTGTTGGGGACACAAGAGACTTTCTGTATCGTAATTGCAGGGTTGTTTGAGAGGGATAGCTTTGACCTCTTCCTCCCTGAGTTTGATAAACCTTGGGTGATCCACTCAAGGGAAACTTGCTGCTGCTCTACAAACCTCTGCACTTGGAGGCCCAACACTGTCTACAAGAACAGAAGCATGTGTAGACATCAAGCTCTTTTCTGGCGCCGTTGCCGGGGAGGTAAGGTAAAAGGTACTCGCATCCTCCTGTGTGAGTGCTCGGAGTTATTTCCTTTAGATTCTGCAATTACATCTTTTTGTTTCTTGTTTTTATTTTCACTAGATAGGCTTAATGGAAAACAAAGAGTTCTTTAGTCTTTTTCCTGATTTTAGATTTGAAGAGAAAATTGAAAATCCTTTGGAGCTTATTTCGCATAGCAATGTTATTAGTACGAATGCTTTGAATCCTGTTACTGCTAATGCTATAGAAAAGTCTAAGCTTGGGGAAGCTGGTTTTGTTAAGTATGATATTTTTAGTCCCCCAGCTTTAGTGGAGAAAGTTTGCTCTGATGATATTTTATCTCCCATATGTGATGTTTCTAATGATGCTTGTGCTCCTCATCCTTTTAAAATACCTATGAAAATTGTTGATCATGTTAAGAATAACTGCTATTTAGGAGATGGAACTGTCCATCCTGGTGATCATTTGCTTTTTATACATGAATTATGCGAGTTGTTCCAGTGTGCAGGTATTTCAATGAACCAAGTTAAGAAGAAGCTATTCTCTTTGTCACTGAAAGGCAGAGCTGAGGAATGGTATCGGCTGCTTGAAGATGGTCCATCTATTGCATGGGAGGAAATTGTGTCTCTCTTTTATTCTAAGTTTTATCCTCCAAGTGAAATTCATAGAGATCGTAATCGGATATATAACTTTTGGCCTCATGAGGGAGAAAGCATTGCCCAAGCATGGGGAAGATTGAAGTTACTAATGCATAAATGTCCTATTCATGATCTTCCCCGTAATATTGTTATTAATAATTTTTATGCAAGGCTTTCAGGATATTACAAGGACTATCTAGATGCATGCTTTGATGGGTCTTTCACAAGCAAGGATGTCGACACCAAGTGGGGTCTGCTTGAGACAATTCAAAACAATATTGAAGGTTGGGATAGCGACAAAGGTAAAGGATTAGGTATGAATTATGAGTTTGATTGCATTAAGTCTTTCGCTGAAACTGCTAATTTTTAAGAGCTTAGTGCTAAATATGGTCTTGATCCTCAAATTATGGTTGATTGCTTTAAAGCCTTTGTTTCCCATATGAATGTTCCTAAAGGAAATGGGGACGTGTATCATGAACCTTTTAAGGATACTTGCATAGAAAGTGATATTGTTATTGATGATTGCAATAAACATGCTCAAACTTCTAAAAGTACTATTTCTTATAAGCATGTTAATTTTTGTGGAATACATAGACCTTGTGAACAGAGTTACAACAAGGAAGATTATTGCATCACCCACGCAAATGAAGAAACCAGCATGTGGCTCAAGGATCTAGATGTGCTTGGTGAATGGGTTTGTGAGCTTTATCCTTTTCTTTGTGAATTTTGTGGTGAAAAGGGGCACTTTAATTTTCAATGCCCAATTAATCGAACGAGTACCGCAGATTTGTATTGTGATGATAAGATTACTTTCAATCAGTATGATGAGCTTACTTTGTTTTTTAATTATGAAGAGATATCTAGAAAGATTGCTTTGGTAGACATGAATGATGTTGATCTTAATAGCACCCTTCGTGGTTGTCATCTCTATTGTGCTAAAGATTGCCTCGCAAATACTTACTTACAAGATCTTATTAAACATGATGTTTTGCCAAGCTATGATAGGACTAATAGATGTTTCGATCTTATTAATAGAGAGGAGGAATCCTCCAAAGTTTCTTCTGTTATTTCTGTCAGCAAGCCAGATTATGTAGAGAAGATGCCTTTCCCTCCTAAAGAATATGTGGAGAAGATGCCCTTCAAGTCTCTCCCTCCTAAAGGAGAGAGTAAGAAGAGTAATAAGAAGAAGAAGAAGAAGAGGAGTAAGAGGCGAGAGGACACGGTATCTTCCCCTAAGCGTTATGATCCTGCTATAGATTATGATAATTCTGATTGGGATGATGTTCCTATGCCTGTTACCTATGTTAGTGATCATGATTGGGAAAAGCACTCTACTTTTGATATTGAAAATCTTTTTGGTACCAATTCTAAAGTTAATAATTGTTGTACCATTAGTGCTATCCATGTTCCTTCTTATGATGATATGTTTGATGAGTATGCTTTGCGACATAGTAGTTCTCTAGCTTGTGATGATGGGTATAATATTTTCAGTTCGCCTACTTTTGAGGAGAAAATTAGTTATGATTACAATATGCCTCCTGTTTTTGATGATTATGGTGATGAAAATAATTATTCTGTTGAATCTGCTCCTACTACTATTGTTCATCTAGGGAGTATAAATCCTTTTATGCATGTGGCTCATGATAGGGATGCTTTATGTGATAGTTATATTGTTAGTTCTATTCATGATGCTACTAAAAGTTATTATGAGAGAGGGAAACATGGTTTGATGAATCTCAACAATATTGAGTTTCCCCTCTTTATGTTGCAATTCTTGAAGTTGTACTTGTTTTGCCTTCCTATGCTTTTTGCTTTGCGCTTTCATGACTTGTCTCTTTACAAGACTACTTTTCATAGGAAGTGGTTTAGATTTAAATATGTTTCATACATGCTTTTTGATGCTCTCTATTGCTTCAAGTTCTTATATGGCGCCTTTGCCTCAAGCTTTTATATGGCGCCCACATGAGCATCTTTGCAAATTACTGCGCCTAGCTCAAAGGCGTTAAAGAAAAGCACTCTTGGGAGATAACCCATTGTTTATTTTCAGTAATTTTTCTTTTATTTGAGTCTTGGAAGTTATTACTACTGTAATGACCTCTCCTTATCCTTTTTATTTCGTTTTTGTGCCAAGAGAAGCCTCTAATTTGAGTGAGGTAAGATTTGGAGATATTGCTGTCCTGAAACTGTTTTCGGTGCTGCACCGTAAAAATTTGTATAAATTCCCTGTATATCTTTTGGACCTGCGATTTCTTGTGCATATGCCCCAGGTTATATCCAAACTTTTATTAGTTTAACACTTTTTGATTTGAGCAACAGAAAACCCCTCAAAAATTCGACCTTTGTCAGCTGTTCAGTTTTGACAGATTTCTGCCAATATTTGTGTTTGCCACTTTATCGCTTTCTTTTGAGTTCTTTTGATCACGGAACTTTTGGGGAAGTTGCTACAGTAGTTTATACTTTATATGTGGTGGTTTTGTGTTGACACCTGAAGCAAAAAGAGGTTGATTATATGTTATGCTTACACTAATGTTGCTAATAGAATTGTGTTTAGTTTTGTATGAAGGAAGTTTTCAAGTGTAGGGATCGGAGAGTGATGAGATGAGTTGAAGAATGGACAAAAGCTCAAGCTTGGGGATGCCCATGCATCACCCAAAGAAATATCCAAGAAGTACAAGCGTCAAAGCTTGGGGATGCCCCCGAGGCACCCCTTCTTCATCGGCAAAAATCAGGTCACCTTTCAAGACACTATATTTTTATTGCTTCATGCACTATGTGTTTTTCTTGGAGCGTCAGTTGTTTTTGTTTTAGTTTTCTTTTGTTTTGTTTGCTGCAATAAATGGTTAGATCACATCATGTTTATTTTTGGAGGAGATGAACTCGCTTTTCATTTGCCAAGAACACTCTAGTTTTCACTCTTATCGTTTCAACTAGTGTTCTTCTTTTTCTGCTACTGCTTTTGGTTTTTGTTTTCGCCTTGATTTGCGTTCAGACCTTGTCATATCTTTTTATCAAGGTGTATTTTTGCCTTTGATCTTTATTGGTTTTCATCAAAAGAGGTGTTTATAAAAAGTTCGAATGGTGTTGGAAAAGAGTAAAAGTTTCATGCAAAAAAGTGGTACAAGAAGGAGCTTGTGTAGACTGCGGCCTAGGCTTTTGCATGTCGTGCTTGATGTCTTTTTGATAGTATACTTAGTGGTTTTGCTATAGCATGACTTGTCTCAAATAACTGAGATTGCTTAATGAGCCTTTGAAAAAATCATGCGTTGTTTTTATTATATGGAAGCATTTATTTGGTTTTCTCCTTTGATGCTTTATTTGGGTTGACTTGGCACATGCTTACACCATGTTGACTACAAAAATAAGTCGCCTATAGCCTCTATGATCATTTAGTTTTTGACTTTTGATGCCATCTTATGCTTCTTTTAATGTTGCTTTGTCGCTTTGCATGATTATGGCCGTTATTGCTCTCTTAGTTGGTCGCTCCCAGTCTTTTGCTAGCCCTCATTTTGTACTGAGTATGAGCTCTACTCGTGCATCCAACTCCTAAAAACCAAGTTTGCCATTGTGTCCACTATAAATTCCTATGCATGGTATTTGTAAACCATTCCAAGTAAATTTTCATGTGCTACCTTTCAAAAAAGCTTCAAAACACTTCTCGTTTTGTGACACTGTTTTCAGCTCATGGGGACGTAGTGGTCGGATTTGCTATCTTCCATATTGCTTATTCCAAAAAGAAAAAAAAAGAAAAAAAAGAAAGAAAAAAGGCACTCCTCCATGGAATGTGAATGTTGGTGGGCACCCGATGGAATCAGTTAGCCATGGTTTGTGAAAGGAAAAAAGGTGAGGAGGAGTGCCAGGCTTTATAAAAGAGCACAAAAGTGCTAATCTCTCTCTCAAAAACTTGCTTCATTTTTGTATGGAAGATAGTAAGAACCCCATTGCCAGTCGTTGACAAAAGCAACCACCTCTCAAAACTCAAGTTTTATCTCTCTGTTTTACAAATGAAAAGCTCTAGCACATGTTTAATCACTGCTTCCCTATGCGAAGGGCCTTTCTTTTACTTTTATGTTGAGTCACCACCTTCTACCTTTATGCACCATTAAGAGAGCATAGTTGTCATTCTGAGTATAATGTGCATTGTCCCAAAGTTTATCATTGATTGATTCATGACTATGGTTTCACTTGTTCTTAAATTACTTATATCTAGTCGCCCTCTTAAACTTGAAGGTGTCCTATGCATTTATGTTTTGCTCTCCATGAAGGACAAGCTGAAAACCATTTGTATGTTTTTCCTTATGATTTGAACACAAGTTTGACTTTCATTGTTTCATTTTCATGATCTTTTGTTTATGTTCATTTGCATGTTATAACATGGTTGCTAAGTTCTTATTGTCATGATTATATCTTTCATGCCCATGTTTGAAGTTCTTATGATCCCAGCTCACAAATGCTTACATATATGATCAAGATTGTGTAGGTGCATGTCACCTCAAAAATTATTTCTTTTGTTATCACTTACCTACTCGAGGACGAGCAGGAGTTAAGCTTGGGGATGCTGATACGTCTCAAACGTATCTATAATTTTCGATGCTCCATGCTTGTTTTTACACCATTTGCCTTGTGTTTCGTTACACTTCGTGGCATTTTTATGCGATTTCCAAAACTAACCTATTAACAAGTCGCCATAGTGTCAGTTCCCTATTTTCTACTGTTTTTGTGTTTCGGAAGTGATACATAGGAAATATTCTCGGAATTGGACGAAACCAAAGCCAGAAGTCTTATTTTTCCCAGGAGCATCCAGACATCCGAACAGAGGAAGGAGAGGGGCCACAGGCCACCCTCACACAGGGCTGGCGCGGCCCAGGCCCTGGCCGCGCCACCCTAGTGTGAGGAGGCCTGGGGCCACCCCTGACATCGCCCCTTCGCCTGCCTCGGGAAGGAAAACCCTAGGGGAGTCGGCAATTTTCCAGAAAGAGTTTCGTAGTTCCGCCGCCGTCGTCGACGAATTTTGGGGGACAGAAGTCTTTGTTCCGGCACCCTGCCAGGATGGGGAAGTGCCCCTGGAGCCATCTCCATCGGTCTCCATCGCCATCTCCGCCGTCTCCATCGACCTCACCGCCATCTCCATCAACCTTGCTGTCTCCTATGATGAGGAGGGAGTAGTTCATCCCCGGGGTTGAGGGCTATACCGGTAGCTATGTGGTTCACCTCTCTCTCCCATGATGTGATCTTTATGTGATCGTGAGCTTTGTATCATGTTGAACAAGTAGATGTTATTATTCAGATATTATGTGTACTCTAGTGGTGTTATTAAAGTAATCTATTCCTCCTGCCATGGTGTAATGGTGACAGTGCGTGCATCATGGTGGTACTTGGTTTAGGCTATGATTGTGATCTCTTGTGGATTACGAGAATAATTATTGCTATGATAGTATTGAAGTGATCTATTCCTCCTTTCATGGTGTAATGTTGACAGTGTGTGCACCGTGTTAGTACTTGGTTTATGTTGCAATAATATCTATCTTGAGTTGTGCTTTGATTTGGGTATCTCTATGAGTGGTGTTTGTCAAGTACTTGATGAACTTTAAGGGGTGCTTCTGTAGCCACTACACAATGATTAGTGTTATTCAATAGGAGAGTAATTCAGAGTACCATAGTGGAGAGAAGTTATCTATTTGTTCATTCATGTTATATTGTTGGGAGTGTGTCCACTAGTGAAAGTATGATCCCTAGGCCTTGTTTCCAAGCATTGCACACCGTTTACTTGCTGTTTTGTTACTTGTTTGCTCGCAGCGATTTTTATTCCAGATTGCATTTACTACTTATAATCATCTATACCACTTGTATTTCACTATCTCTTCGCCGAACTAGTGCACCTATACATCTGACAAGTGTATTGGGTGTGTTGGGGACACAAGAGACTTTCTGTATCGTAATTGCAGGGTTGTTTGAGAGGGATAGCTTTGACCTCTTCCTCCCTGAGTTCGATAAACCTTGGGTGATCCACTTAAGGGAAACTTGCTGCTGCTCTACAAACCTCTACACTTGGAGGCCCAACACTGTCTACAAGAACAGAAGCGTGTGTAGACATCAAGAACCAAAGAGAATACATCATGTGATGAACCAAAGCGCCACATAGTTCTTTCAGGGAAAAGAACCATCGTGGGAGTGGAGGACAAGACAGACATGTCACAAGATTATAATCAGTTTGGTGAAATTCCGCCCTTCAGAGTGAACACTGACACAAGCCTCAAGTTAAATAATGAAGATTCTCCATGGTTACGCCACAATCGTAAGCAAGGGACACTAGCGAAGAAATGATGTGTAATCATGTGTAATCATGTATTGTTCTAATCATGTATTAAACATTTTATGTAATGTATTGTTCTAATCATGTATCACAATAACACTCACGAGAGGCGGGGAAACGATTGAACTGGAATTAAAGTACATGGGCAGATTAAGTCACAATCGGCCGAACTTGTTTTCGAATGTTGGAGTGATTCAGTCATAGTCGTGCCTAGCCCTATAAACGTCGCCACTGTAGTCATTGTAGTCGCCGACGTCGTCGTCGCTGGCATCGGGGTCGCGGTAGTCGAACCTCGGCGGGTGAGCACGTGTGGGCTGAGACTGAGGGTAGCGCAGGCGGGGGCCACGGTAGGCCATGACGCTCTGGAGAGTCCGGCCGCACCACCACAGCCGACGGCCGGCCTCGTTGAAGTTCGAACGAGGCGGGCCATCCTCTTCGTGCCTGGCAAGCGCACTCTCACGCCGATTGATGAAAAAGGCGTCCCAAGTCGGGCTGTAGTCGGGATGCCACTGGGGATTCCTCCGCTGCTCTGGCGTGAGCTCGAAGTAATAGTGGTTCGTGATGGCCATCTGGCGCGCCACACCGAGAGGGACAGGAGGGACCGGTACGCCTCCGACGCTCAGCATCCAGCCGGTAGGGACGCGGTAGCCCGGCGGGCAGGGGTAGTTTGAGGCGCAAAGCGCCTCCGCCTCCTGGGGGGTTAGAGATACGATGGAAGCCATGGAAGAGGGTGATGAGGTTTACAGATATGAGTCTAGATGTGATATGTAAATGGAGGCCAAGCGTACATATATATAGTAAAAAAAGGCGTGAAGACGGAGGCGGAAAGCGGTGGAAAGCGCGGGAAGAAAATAGGCGGGAACGCAGTGGCGCGGGAAACCATCTAACCTTTAGTCCCGGCTGGTGGGTACAACTGGGACTAAAGGTGGTTTTTGTGTCATCTAACAAAACTGTCGGTGGGATAAGGACGTGTGGGTAACCTTTAGTCCCGGCTGGTGGGTGCAACCGAGACTAAAGCTGTTGGCAGGATAAGGATGCGTGTGTGGATGCACTGCTCGATGAGATAAAGCATGTAGCGCACGACGCCCCTGTCGGAGGAACAAGACAAAAGTAGAAGCGGCGTCGTGCCTATAAAGGGAGCATCGATACGCCATGGCAAGCACAGCTCGAAGGCAGGGAGAGTTTCATCCCCATGGATGGAGGAAAGGGTTGGGAAATCTCCCGTGGCAGAGCTTTTCGAAGATGTCGTTGGTGCTCACGCCCTACGGCATCTTCGGAAGCTCTGCCTCGGAAAATTTCCCCGCAAGCCCGTGAAAGACTCCAACTCCTCTAACAGTTATGGAGGAAAGGCTTGGGAAATCTCCCGTGGCGGAGCTTCTCGAAGATGTCGTTGGTGCTCACGCCCTACGGCATCTTCGGAAGCTCCGCCTCGGAAAAATTTCCCTGCAAGCCCGTGAAAGACTTCATATCCTCTAACAGTGTTGGGTAAAGGGTTGGGAAATCTACCGTGGCGGAGCTTCTCGAAGATGTCGTTGGTGCTCACGCCCTACGGCATCTTCGGAAGCTCCGCCTCGGAATTTTTTTCCTGCAAGCCCGTGAAAGACTCCATATCCTCTAACAGCGTTGGGTAATCTCAAACTTATTTTAATCTTCTGGTTTTGAAAATAGAAAATGGTTTTGAATTAGTTACTCAATTTTAAACAATTTAGATTTGTAAATCTTTAGATATGAATTTTCAAAGTTTCTATAAGCATATTTGGAGTATTTTAATTATGTAAAATTATTGGATTATCATACAAATATGGGAACATTGGCATTTGATAGATATTTAAATTTGTGATTTTTAGGATTTTGAATCACTCGATTTGCAGTTGTAGATTTCTCAGAAATTCAATTCGAATATTCAGTCAAGCTAAATTGCAATTTGTTAAGTTTATTCAAAAGACCATTTAGTCCCGGTCGAGGAAACGGCCCGGGACTAAAGGTCCCTGCGCGCGCAAATTTTGGGAACCGCCCAAAATGGGCCTTTAGTCCCGAGCCTTTTTACCATCCGGGACTAAAGGGTGACCTTTAGTCCCGGTTGGTAAAACGACCCGGGACTAAAGGGTCTTTCGTCCCGGATCCCATTACCAACCGGGACTAAAGGTCCCGGGGTATATAAACGCCGCACCACCCCCTGCCTTCTCCATCCCGATCCAGACGAGGAAGACGAAGGCGCGGCAGTTTCCAGAGCAAGCTCTGGCGGAAGCGAGGTCACGCCGCCCGCGCCGTCGCCCGCCCCGTCGGCCGCCCCGCGCCCGGCCACCTCCGCCGCCAGTACCTCCGCCGATAGCACCTCCGCCGCCCGCACCGACGCCGCCCGCACCTCCGTCGCCAGCACCTCCGCCGCCCGCACCGACGCCGCCCGCCCGCACCAGCGCCGATGCCCTCCGACGCCACCGCCGCCGCCGGCGCCCTCCGACGGCACACCACCGCCGGCGCGCGCCCTTCTCCCACGACGCGCCCCTACACGCCGACGCCACCACCGCCGCCCGGCGCCCTCCGACGCCACCGCCGGCGCCCTCTGACGCCACTGCACACCGCCGCCACCACCGCCGCCGGCGCGACGCCCCTGCAGGTACGCCCCCTCCGATGCCCCCTGCAGAAAAAAAGTTAGAAGAAATGTTAGAAAAAAAGTTAGATGATTAGTTAGAAAAAATGTTAGATGAATTAGTTAGAAAAAATGATAGAAAAAATGGTTAGATGAATTAGTTAGAAAAAATGGTTAGATGAATTAGTTAGAAAAATATGTGTACTAAAAGGGGGCGTTGGCCGAGCGCCGACGCGGTGGGGGCGCCGACGCGGTGAGGGGGTCTTCCCCCCACCGCGTCGGCGCTCGGCCAACGCCCCTTTTTTTGGTTATTGATCAAATATGTGTACTAAAAGGGGGGCGTTGGCTGGGCGCCGACGCGGTGAGGGGGTCTTCCCCCCACCGCGTCGGCGCTCGGCCAACGCCCCCTTTTTTTGGTTATTGATCAAATATGTGTACTAAAAGGGGGCGTTGGCCGAGCGCCGACGGGTGGGGGGAAACCGCGTCGGCGCTCGGCCAACGCCCCCTTTTTTTGTTATTGATCAAATATGTGTACTAAAAGGGGGCGTTGGCCGGGCGCCGACGCGGTGAGGGGGTCTTCCAAGTACTCTAAGAAGGATGATGATGGTAATGAAATTCCGGGTGGACGTGAAAGGAGAAGGAGAGTTAAACAGTACGCTCTCAAGAAGATGGCTGAAGCATTCCGGGGCTTCAAGAAAATGTTATACGCGAAGTATATCGCGAAAAAGAAAACTCCAGTGTTCGAAGGAGCATACGAGAAGTTGAGACAACAGTGGCCTGAATTTGTGGCATTCAAGGCATCTGAGAGAGCCAAGGAAATGTCGGAAAAAAATAAGAAAAATGCTGATAAGAAGGAACATCACCATATTTTGGGGCCAGGCGGCTACGTGAGAGCAGTGCCCAAGTGGGAAGCTATGGAGAATGAATTGAGGAATAGAGGAATCACTCCAGGTACAGAGGGATGGCCCGAAAGGGCCAAGCACTGGTGGTACGGACATGGAGGATCGTTAGACCCGGCAACAGGGGAGTGTGTTCATCGGAAACAGACCTTTACTCCCACAGTAAAACTTGTTAAGGCAATGGAGGATGCTCAAGCGGGATTGATCCGTGTCGACCGAGAGAACGACGAGCTGACAAACGCCCTCGGGAATCCAGAACACACAGGACGAACAAGAGGCAAAGGCGCCGATGTTCCATGGAAGGAAGGGTTTTCTCAGCACGAAGATCCGTACGGTTACAAAAGCCGTAAGAGAAAGAAGGATCGGGAAGCAGATCGGATCGGCAAGGTTGAACGTGAATTAGCCGACATGAAGAGTATGATACATTAACTTAGCTAGGAAGGCGGATCTCGGCTGCAGGAAGATCAAGCATTGGATCTTAATAGTCAGCGGAGAAGCAGCGTGGCTTCCACGGAGCTCCCAGCTGATGAGCATGAAGCACCGGGGTCTCGCTACCCCGTGGATGATGTTAGGGAGATGACAAATTGTGAGCTACATCAGCCAATGAAGAACATGACCTTCAAGGTGGCGAGCGGCGACGCTTTACCTTGTCTACCTGAAGCACTCCACCATGGGAACCCGATACCGGCTGGCTATGCTCGTGTCTCGGTGCTTGACATAGTCAGCTCGTTCGAGGACCTAGAGCTTGATTTTGCTACACCTGAAGGGGGTCGGAGACTTGGAGATGTCAAGCGCCAAATCGTTTTATGGCAAAAGAAATACATCAAGTTTCCAGGCTCAGCGCCAAGGCCACCGACTCCGAGGAATCCAAGTCCACCCTCCCCCGGTGAACGTCGTCCACCTACGCCGCCCTCGAGTCCACCTCGGGCGCCGCGTCAGCCGAAACCACCCCCGAATCCACCTCCAGCGCCGCGTCAGCCGACGCCACCCCCGAGTCCACCTCGGGCAACGTGTCAGCCGATGCCGCCCCCTAGTGCATCTCCCGCACGTCAGCCAACGCCGTCCCCCAGTGCACCTCCCGCGCGTCAGCCAACGCCGTCCCCCAGTGCACCTCCAGCGCGTCAGGCGAAGCCGCCCCCCAATACTACTCAAACGGGGAAAAAGCGGAGCAGGTCCGCTACGGTTAGTACTACAGATAAGGTAGTACATAAGACCACAAAGATACCAGAGCCATCGCTAAAGCCTCTTCCCAAGAGAGCTTATGACCGGACTCCCAAGGAAAACGAGGCGATAGTACGCGCCAAAGTGAAGGCATTTTTTGCACCGAAAGTGGCTGAGCCCAAGCCGACATACACGGAGAAACAAAAGGACTGGGCTTATGGTATGCTTACTGCAGAGCCCCAATATAAGATGAATCAGCCATCAGACTATAAACGCGAAATTGAAAGGCAAAGTGACTTGGCCAAGGCAAAAAGAAGCGGGAAACAAATTCCCCAGCTTGGAGAACAGAAGAATCAATCGGTCCCCCCGCTCATAGTCGCCCCCCCCCCCCCCCGATATCGATACGTCCTTCGGAGCCGATTTGGAAGAGGACCGATTGTTATTAGACCCCAGAGTAGTAGCAGCTGCACAACTATTGGGTTTAACTGTAAGGGATGCAAAATAGAACGCGGCAATCTTGAATGTGCCTCTTCCAGTTATGTTAGGCCTTGAAGAAGCGCCAGTGGGAGAGGTAGTAGAGCAATATGTACTGGGGGGGGCCTCTGATCAAGCCTGAGGAGGAACGCGGTCTATCAACACATATGCGAAATCTGCTCGGCTGGTACAAGGTGCATATACAAAAAAAGGACTTCAAATGTTTTATCCTCTTGGACGTTAGAGAGGAGCATTACTTCAAAAGATACCTGTTACATATTCCATTGGACGAATTGTTTCACATATTCAATCAGCGCGATCTCGACAAGTCTACCATCAGTTGCTATTGTCTGTAAGTGATTTATATTCAAGTATCTAGCTAAGCTCATTCATTGCCTATATATCTTAATTAACTATATGATTTTTGTATGCTATTATGCAGATTTAAGATGTTTGAATGCAAAAAAAGGGAATCCATGACGTTGGGTTCAGTGACCCATATATCATTAATGAAAGGATGTTAAAAGATCACCCCAGAGACGTGGAGAAGGACATCTTCAGATTTTTTTTCAAGCAAAGTCTTAAAAGAGAACTTCTATTTCCTTACAACTTCAAGTGAGTGTTTCTATCTTCTAGATATTCTTTCTTGCTTACTCGATGTTAAGTGTAATTGATGAGTTATGCATGCGTGTCTGCAGTTACCACTGGATTCTGCTAAAGATTCAATTGGACACATCAACTGTTCATATCTTGGACTCATTGGATAAGCCCGACGTCCTATTTAGCGACATGAAAGAAATGCTGCAAAAGTAATTTCAATCATTACCCGACTATATCAGCTCCTTTCATTAATTTTTTGATATCAAGTATTTAATAACCCATTTGCTCATTTTCTTTGCCCTGTCGCGTTTGGACACGTTTCAGAAGGTCGGTAATAGGTGAATTCAAAGAACAGCTAACTTTTAAAAAGATAAAGGGTTTGCTGCAACCATTGGGGACCAATCTCTGTGGATTCTACGTCTGTGAGTTCATCCGGTGATACACCAGTGAGCGGAGAGCACGTTCCACGGACTTTGATGTACGTAAATAATATTCACAGTTTTCTTTTATTATAATCAATTGTGTTGAGTTTCATCCAACTTATATATATCCATATCGATCTTCTTAAAGTTGTATGTGATGCGGGAAAAGCTCGTACCAACCCAGCGTCTAAAAGCAATTCAAGAGGAGCTGGCAGGATTCATCATGAGGGAGGTCCTCTGTGAGAAAGGAGAACACTATGTGGAGGACGAAAAACGCTATCTGTAATTTAGTGATCTCCATGTAACTTAGTTTGTTTTGAAACTTGTTTAAAAAATAGTTGTACATACACTTGTTTGAAATTGTAGTATATACAGTCGCAAGACATCATATAATATTATATATGCATGCACGAACGTGTAATGTGTATGTACTAGTCGTAGAATATAGGTACGGAAACTCGTTTGAAATTAAAATAAACCCTAATTAAGCATAAACCCTAAATCTATAATCCGAAACAGCAATAAAAATAAAAATAAAAACAGAACACTTTAGTCCCAGTTCTCATTACGAACCGGGACTAAAGATCCCCGAGACGGCGCTCCCAGCCGTGTCCACGTGGACGGCCATTAGTCCCGGTTCGTTTGCAACCGAGACTAAAGGGTGAGGGCCTTTAATCGCGCTTTGCTAGTCCCGATTTGGAAATCGGGACTAAAGGCCGTTACAGACCGGGATTAATGACCCTTTTTCCATCAGTGAAACAGGCAGATGAAATAAATAAAAGAGAAGTCTGCCGCAGCTTACCTTGTGAAGTACACACTCGGGGGAGACTGCAGCAACATCGTGCAGCTTGGCCGAGCATAGTACTTGTACCTGAGCCATCGGAAGGTGGTAATCCGGTTTTGTATGCTATCGCGGAGATGAAACTCCACGAGACAGACGTCTGTCATAGCGCTCTAATAGGGTCAGGCCGAGGGGCACTTGCCTGGCCACCCAGGAGTTAGGGGCCCCAGAAAAAGTTTTATGTGCATACTCTTATTAGTGCACTTGTACTCTCCAACAGCTCAGAATAATTCTAATAAATATAGATGGTGCAAGCTGAAGCCTATCATGTATCTACTACGACTCCTATTATCCAAATAAAATTACCCAACATTTCTAAGTAGTTTTTGGTGATCCCACAATATTTATCTAACCTTCTGAAATGTGCAGAACAACACCGACCCTCATTAAGGAATTTTTCAAATGTGTAGAACCACACATGGATCTATCAAATATATGGATTATTTAATCGGCTATTGCACTACAGTAATATTTTTCTTGCTGAATACAAATATTTTTTAAATATTTTGTGTGTGACAAGTGATGGAGCTTGACAAAGATTGTTGAGGGGGTCCAAGAACACAAATGATGCTTAAATTTTACGTAATATTTAAAAAATTAGCACAAACTATTAAAGATATATCTAAGTAATTTTATAAAGTAGGGAGGCCATGGCCCCCCTCCCTAAGGAAGCTCCGCCACGGCCAACAAAGGGCCCTTAGTGTCGCATTTTCCTATGGCCCACAAAATCAAAGGACCAGCTTTGGTGCTACTCGTAGATCTAAACAATATTGTCTACTACTCGCATCTGGTCCAAATTCATTGTAGCAGTTTTTTAATAAAAAGAATCTACACCCTCAAACGTGTTTAGGTACTAGAGCAAATTTTATTAATCCTGCATTAGTTAATTTGGAACATAGGGCGTAAATGAAAGCACGCCAATTGTATATATATAAGGTGATAACGAAGAGTGCCTAATTTTGCAAATGTTTGATTTCAAGTGGCGTGCATAGTAGTGTTACCTTAGGGTTATGCAGGACAATTGGTGAGTTTGAGAGAAAAATGTTTGAATTTACTTAGTGAAAAAAAAACTAGCTAGATGGGATGGGGTTTTCCGATTAAAACATCAGGGGGCTTGGTGTTCATGACCTTGCGGTGAATAATACAATCCTTCTTGATAGATGGTTGTTCAATCTACTTACTGAAAACGAAGTCTATTAAACTCTCATGAAACAAAAGTACATTGGATTTTCTTTCCGTCCTTCTGTAGTTAACTTCATTTCTTATCCTAGGGCTCCACGAGGATGCCAATATAGAGAGGGCATACCCTCAATTAAGTGAAGTGGCTCCTTACCAAGTGACTGTGTCCAGTTGGGCCCACCCGCACAACCTCTCCTCATCCCTTCTATTTCTCCTCCCTCTCACTCATTCCCATCTAACTTTCGTTCTTCTCCCATCCTAGATCCGACACAAGCGTCATGAAGCTCACCTTGCTATGAGACGCCGCCACCCACTACTTTTAGTCGTCGCTTGCGACAAGGTGGTTTTCCACGACGGAGAAGGCATTGGCGAGCCTAGAAAAGGGCGACACAAAGCATACTCCTATGAGTAGGGATGCACTAATGACGAAGATGTGGTGGCGAGGAGGAATGCTCAAGAGAAATGGGGCGTTGTAGCTCTAGAGATCGAGCTTCGAGGAGGGTGGTGCGGCAAAATGGCCGAGAGCACCGTTGGCCGCAAGCAGTGGAGGCGAACGATCTGACCGAGGCGAACCACATCTAGAGTATGACGGTCTCCCCCTTCTATAGATGCAACGGGTCCGGTTCGGCCCACTGACCCGTTGGACCGGACCTGGTTTTTGTTACCATTAGGATACAGGTCCATCCCGCTAAAAATTAGGTCCAACAGGAACCTCACCCGTTCGACCCAAGGGACTAACCGCACCTCGTTTCTCCTCCCTACAGCGAGCATATGGCCGTCGCCCCAAGTAATGTGCGCATCTCGCCGGCCGTCGGAACTCGGAACGCCCGGAACGCCGCGGGCATCTCGCAGGCCGCTGGAACCCCGTGCGCATCTCGCCGGCCACTGGAATGCCACGCGTATCTCGCCGGAACGCCGCGCGCATCTCGCCGAAACGCCGCGCGCATCTCGCCGGAACTTGACATGGATGTCTAGGCGTTCTTGGCTCGTACACGTAGCAGTCACGCTCGCGCACTAGAGAACAAAAACCTTTCTGCGCCTACGGCATATCCTCAGTGTCCCCCATCGGCGACCATCGGCGGCGCGTCTTGACGGCCAGAGCAATCGCCCAAGCTACTAGTCAACGCGCGGATGGCGGCAGCGACCGGGTTCGCCCCGACGCCCGCGTCGGCGTGGCCCCGGTCCTGGCGGCGCCGGCTGCGCTGCTGCGAGGACACACTGGGTGTCCCGCGCCGCCGTGCGCCGGCACACGAAGGCAATGCACCGGTGTCGTGGGACCAGCTCCACTTCCCTGAGCTCCAGCCACTGCCGTACCCGGCGCCCCCTCCCCGGCCACGGCGCATCGTGCTGGTGCGGCACGGGCAGAGCGAGGGGAACGTGGACGAGGGCACCTACACGCGCGTCCCCGACCCGCTCATCGGCCTCACACCCAAGGGCCGCCGCGACGCCGAGGAATGCGGCCGCCGCCTCCATCGCCTCTTCTCCGCATCCCTAATTAATTAGCCACTGCCATCCCAAATCCATGGCGACCTTCGACCGCTTCTTCTCTTAGTCCGACGTGCGGCTGTTCCCCTCCGCTGCCAATTTCTGTAATTCTATAAAGCATCAAACAACCGTAGCTACAGAGTCAAATCTAGAACCTACAGGTTACTCGTGGCCCTAATAGAGTAGGCGCGGATCGGGCCTTTAACCTCAAATTTTCTTATAGGGGTAGCGGTCCAATACCAGGGACGGACCGAACCGGCCCCCTTGCATCTTGACCCCCTTCTCCCCAACGAGCAGCTACGCTCCCCTTCCACAAACTCATCCGCCTCGCCCATCCTATCCCCTCCGTTTCCAAATAGTATATGTGAAATCGACCATGAGGAAAGATGTCTATAATTTAGTACACCTCTTCAATTAAGGTAGCTAGTGCCGCAGTGCGACGCGAGTGCTCGAACTTCTTTTTTGAGCTGCTGGAGACATTGCCATGTGGTGCGTCAATTCTCTTCATAAAACCATGCGCGTATTTTCAGCAGAAATTCAGGAACCCAACACGTGCATAGATCGAAGCCAACCATGGCAATGTCGTCTCAACAACTCATAACGTCTCATGCACCTGACCGGTTTGTTCGTTTCGGCCGGCGACGCGTGAGCTTTCCTCGCATAAGAGCAAGTACAAAGTTTTACTCAGCTTACTATAAAGAGTAAAATAATATATTTATGCTTAGTTAAAGGAGAAAGAAAAGAAAAGATAGAGAGTGGACTCTCATGTAAGAGCCAACTCTAGCATATACTCCTAGACACTTTGTGAGAGTGAATAGTGGGTTATATAGTAATAAAGTAGTACATTTTATAGTCAACTATTATATGAATTGATTATATATTGACTATAGATAACATGATAAACTCACTATAGCCGGCTGCTGGCTACACTATTGTTTTTGCTATAAGATGTTTCCATCGAACTATTTTTCTTTTCTTTTGAGGCTTCGTTCAAATTAATGGTCTCTACCGAACGCATCTGGGCCGGATACGCGAGGGGCCAGGGATGGGCCCAGTTTGTCTGCGCCAACCGCTTAAAATAAAACCGAAGCGAGTGGGCCCACCGATAATGGAGCTATCGACCCTGGGGCCCACGCGACGTTGCCGCTAATTTTTTGACACCACGTCTTTTGTTTGCTCCTTTGCATTTGCATGCGGTCGCTTCTAGCTCCGTGACAGCGAAATGTGTTACCGCGGCCGACCACGTTTTATCCCCATGATAAAACGCCAATTAGCGAATGTCTCTATATGATTAGTTGTCTAGTCTAGTCCTAAGCATGCCACGACCTCATTTTCCCCACGTAAACGACGCGGCAGACAAAGCGTTTAATTTTCTTTGCCCGTGCTAGTCAGTAATTAAATATAGGTATGCAATCCTCATACTCTCACGGTAATAACTACTCCACATGATTAGACAAATATGGGAAATTCTGTGGAGTCTCTGTCGAGCAGCATCACTATTTTCGTATACCATGACCTGCAGCACCTAATACTCTCTCGTGATGTCTGTACAAAACAAAATACTTCTGACCCATTGATTATAGTTGCTCATTCGTACATAATCCATCCAAACACGCAAAAGGCAAAAGAGGTGGCAAAAAATAATCATCTGGTGCTAATTAAGTGGGTAATGGAAATATGATACTAGTAGAGTGAGTCAGCGCACTTTGCCCACGCGACCCATACGCTCACAGAAAACAAATAAAACCTCTCCCCAGAATAAGAATTAAGAAAGCGCGAAGAAGGTGCTCGAAAGGCGAAGGAAATGGAAACAAAAAATAGGAAAATACCCCAAATTCCTCTCCAAGTGCGGCTCCTCTCACTCTAATTGGTGGGCGCCTCCACTGCCACAATCTTGCTTCTACTCTATTTAAGAAGGCTCCTTGCGCCACCATCCAACTCATCACTCACCACCGCACCCCACCACACCACCGCAACGATCGCGTCCGGAGCGGAGCAGAGCAGCACAAATTGAGCACAGATTAATCGCAGATGGTTGCTAGGTGCTTAGCGCATTAGCGGCTGATCGAGGTTGGTACGATCGGGTCGGAGGTGCCACATGTTGAGTGCACAGACGGCGACTAGTGGTAGCAGCAGCAGCCTCGCCGTCGTCGTCTTTGAGCAGGGGAGCGGGGAGCGGCAGCAGCGAGTGATCGAGGAGGAGGAGGAGCCGGAGTTCAGGGACATCCACGCGGTAAGCCCGCCGCGCGCGCCGAGGTCGTCGTACCGCCGGAGCCGGCCGGGTAGCAGGGACTCGTGGGGGTCCGCGGCGGGAGCGGGAGGGAGCAGGCACACGTCGATCCGCTCCATCGGGAGTGACACCGCCCCCAGCGAGCCGTTCCCTTCTATGAGCAGGGAGTTCTCCGCCATGGTCGCCGCAGCAGCCAGCGTCAACGCCGCCTCCGCCTCCGCCGCCGCAGCAGCTAACGGGAACGAGCATGGCGCCGGGGACGTCGACGGGCTGGGGAGGATCGGGGAGGAGGAGCTGGAGGAGACGAACCCGCTGGCCATCGTGCCGGACAACAACCCAATCCCGTCTCCGCGCCGGGCGATGACGCCGCGCCCGGTGACCGGCGGCGAGGTGGTTGTGGCCGGCGCGGAACAGGGCGACGGGGTGTCGGTGGGGCAGGTCAAGAAGGAGGAGGTGGAGTGCAAGATCGCCGCGTGGCAGATCGCTGAGGTCGCCAAGGTCAACAACCGCTTCAAGCGCGAGGAGGTCGTCATCAACGGCTGGGAGGGCGACCAGGTCGAGAAGGCCAGCGCATGGCTCAACAAGTACGAGGTACTACACAAAACCTCCCTCCACTCCAATCTTTTTCCTCCATCGATTCGACGCCATTAATTAATCCCCACTAGCTACTCCATTCTGAACCGATTCTGACGGTGTTACAAAATTTCTTGGCGTTCGTGCAGAGGAAGCTGGAGGAGAAGCGGGCCAAGGCCATGGAGAAGGCGCAGAACGAGGTGGCCAAGGCGCGGCGGAAGGCGGAGGACAAGCGCGCGTCGGCGGAGGCCAAGAGGGGCACCAAGGTTGCGCGCGTGCTGGAGCTCGCCAACTTCATGAGGGCCGTCGGGAGGGCGCCCACCAAGCGCTCTTTCTTCTGAATTGCTCCTCCTTGATCAATCTCCCGCCACTTCACTTTTTTTTTGCTCGCCGTCGTTGGATAATTCACCGCTTCACTTCGCCGGACCAGTGCTGTGATGTGCTGCTCCTACGACTGCTGCTTGCTGTGTGGAACTCTTGTTTTAGTGTTGTATCCACATGTATGGTGTATCATTATCATCATTTTTCTTTCCTTTCTTCTGTTTGATAAGGTATTACAAAGTGGAAGGGAGTCACAGACAGAGAAGTAAATAGCATCAGCTCTGCCTGCTGAGTGAGTGTAAGGGCAAGAGCTACCTGTAATTTGTTTTGTCATCAAGGATTGTGTATGTCAATATGAACAAGATAATGCAGTGAATTACTGTTCTATGTACTGCATTTGCAAGCCTTCTGATCGATCACCAGTTTCTTGTTTTCTGTGTTTTGATATTTGTCATTCATTATATACTTCGTCTAGTGCTTCCTAAATGCTCAACTAATAACATCTTGACATAAAGCTTTAGGCCCCAGTGTACTGAAGAAGAGTACCTTTTGTTTAGACTTCTGAAGATCTACCGAAGAGTACTCGAGCAAAGAGTAATTTGGATGGTGGACCGTGAACATTGTGGCTTGATGCTGGCATGCGACCAACAGGCTACCGGTCACTTTGACCAACTGAACCTGTGTTGGTCGATGAGATTGCCCGGTCAGTTCTCCGGAGGAAGAATTTGGGAACAGTTAGCAGATTTGGATACCGTCCTGGATTGTAGATACCTTTGCTCAGTAAGATGTCAAATTCACAAGGTGGGGGGCCTGGGAGAAATGGCAGTCATGGAGCTTGTATAAGATATCTGAATGTATCCATAATCCATTGTATAATTTGTAGGTATATGTCTACAGTCCGTTGTTATTAGATATATGTCCGATATATGTCCATCTTCCAAGTTAGACACTCTTAGCAAAACTAACATATCAGTATTGCATCCTAAAACGAGAGTGACCTGTCTTCTTCATATTGATGTGGATAGACTGGAAGTGGAACCATTCCTGTGCACTGCATTCAGAAGTCTGACTTTTGGCAACTTCAGGTTCAGAGTATGGAGTATAGACGAATGGACATTCGCCTCTTTGCTTCACATAAATTTTAGAGGAATGCCACCGAAATTAAAAGCCTAGTGCACTAGTATACACCTAAAGGTGTCAGTGCACCCTATATGCCTCCAAGAAAAATATGAAATATCTGCCGATCAAAGAAGTACTAGAACCTGTGCTACCTGTCAATGCAGTGCAGGTACGCATTTTTTGTAAGATTTGATATTCTTTCATACTACCATCATCCATAAATAAAACGACCAAGGTTCAATGCTGGATCCGGCAATACCTGAAAATTCTGTGAACTGCTACACTTGTTCAAAGGAGAGAGGATACAAATCCCATGGATCCGGTGCACTTGGACACTATCACTCGTTCAACATAGCGAGGATGGCCACGGAGTGGGCCTAGTCTTGTGTTAAATGCTGTTAACTTCTAGTGTGGCGCGAATATCATTGGCGGCCGCGGACTGGCCCATGATCCAGGGTTAGCCCATGTGCATGCATACAGCCATACGCGCACGAAATGCATCTTCCTCCCCAGAAAAACAGAAGAACGCGGTGGGGCATTAGGCAAGCTCACATGTGTACAACAATGCGGCTGTTCTTGTGTCTGCTCACGTCGCATTGCGTGTCCCGAAGATCTGATGATCAGTAAATGGAGGCTACAAACGTGGAAAATGTTACTGTAGTATAGGATTGCCGCCTAGGGGCTTCGGCATATTGATCTTTAAATGTGAGAGCCTCTTTCATATCTTCAAAGTGGAAATAGGTTTTACTGATTTACTTTATCTACAAATGGAACAGAGCTATGTTGTGAATTATCACTGGATTGTGCTTATATCAACCGAAAACAGCAAAAGGATTTATCATCACAATGTCTTATGTATCAGATAAACCACAGTAATGCCCCAACTATGTAAACTGTTGATGATATAAAAGGTTCAGGCTGGCTGCGGCCCGCCAAAGTTACAGTCTAAAAAAGATAAACCACAGTACACAGATTAAAAAAAGTACAGTACAAGTGCAATCACAAAATTAAAAATAGAAATATTGAAAAACTACCAGAACTCACGCATCTTTCCTGAATTGTTAGAAGATGGGTAGCCATCTTCAAATACATGGATGCCACGATTTCTATGTCTAAAGATCATCTTGAGAGTGAATACATTAAGTTTATTCTTTGCAAGTTCAAACACATCACTGGTTTAAAGATCAATTTTTATAGGAGTTAACTTCACTGTTTTTGTAAGGCTAATATGTTAATATATCTCACACATACGGCAGAAAAGCAAAGTGAGCCGAAGCTACCTTGCTCATTATATGTACAAAAAGTTCCATGGTTGTGGAAGAGAACACGTTTATTAATGTACAAGGCACATCAGTAAGAACTAAGTGGTGCAGCTAAGGATACCTTCCTCATATCTCTGACAAGTAGAGCCAGTATGCATTGACCCTAGATAAGGCTATTAGGATGTTCTCCACTGCTCCCTCCAACGAATGTCTCTGAAGTTTTTGGCAGATCATCTCCACTTGCCAAAAACTCCTCTACCGCAGAAGCGTACAAGTTTGAAGGTTCTGCCAGATCAGCCACATCAGCAAAAGGATTGTTCACTGACCCTGAAGGGTTTGTCAGATCGGCGAAATCAACCAAGGGCTCGTTGGCAGCATAAGCGTTCGTCTCTGATGGTACCGGCACATCAACTAAATGCTTATCCGTGGCAAAAGCATCATCATCATCTGAAGATGAGAATTTAGTGAACAAATGGTCTGAATCAAAGCCAGCGTCACTGTTAATGTCCTCCAGATCAGAAGTTTGTGCTTCAGAATCAGATGATTCGCGAAGCAAGACTTCGAGAGAAGGACTGCTCGTACTTGTTTTCTTACCTACAAAGGACATGCCCAATATGTCATTCTCGCACTCATTAGGCAAGTCATAAACCTTTTGCAGCTGTGCCCCTGCAACTGGGGTAGTAGAACTAGATCCATTGCCCGCAAAAAGAGCTGCCACAAGATTTCTGGTCGCAGCATTCCCTGAACTGGTGGCTTTTCTGGAAGAAAGCCCACCAAAGGATTCCATACTACTCAAATCCGACCATGAGTGTTCCACATTTGATTTTCTGAAGTTTTCATTGGGGCCTGAGCACAAGTTGTTGATCTCCTTGGAATCAGGGAGCTCAAAGAATAAAGAGTTTGTCCCACCAGAAAAACTAATGCTGTCATCTCTATTCTCAAGAGCTTCATCCTCATCTGACATGGTATCCATTGTACTGGTACCATGCCTGTTAACACCATTTGCAGAAGCTGCATAGCTTGATGGTTCAGAGGTTGTCTCGATGGATATGTCATCACAAAATTTGCTATCTCCCTCATCAACCTCTAAAGCTTTCTTCAGTAGCGAAATCTGAAAGGTTGGGTTCTTCTGGCTCGCCTTGCTGTCACCACCTTCCAAGTTCTTATTAGCTCCTGCCAATGTTCTGTGGAAGGATGGTACTGCAGTGCCATCATTACCACGGCTTACCTCAGAAGTACCATTCCTAAAAGAGCTACCACACCTTGCTGCCAGAAACTGTGCCAATGGTAAAGAAGGTTGTCCATTCACTTGAGCTGTCTCATCAACGGATTCGAATATTGCAGGAGGCTTTCCTTTCACCTGAGTTCTCTCGTCAACAGACTTTAAATGTGTAGGAAGCTGAGAAGGGTCATCCACAGGTTCAGTGCTTATGACAGGCGGCATCGTGTCCAAACTGGGAACATTGTCCTGTCCATCTATCTGAGAGCGATCATCTACAGATCCTGTATGAGACTGTGAAAGAACATTCAATGGTTCAGTGCTAACAAATGCCTTCTTGTACGGATAGAGATCAATATTCTGTTCATCTACCTCAACATTGTCAACCAAGTTTAACTTGTATAGAGAAATGTGTGGAGCCACTTCAACCTCCTTTAAAGATATGACAGTACCAACCTTATTTGTGTCAACCAAAGGACGATGAAATTGTCCAACTGATCCCTCTTTGGTGGATATCTCATCAACATGTTCATGAGGAAAGGAGGAACTGGAGGAATCAGCAAAATTTCCACCACTTAAATTACTGTCAGTGTAAGCACCAGACTTTGAAAGTGATGTTCCTTTGGTTGAAGTGAGAAATGCCTCCAAGGCAGATGCTAATGCACCATCAACAGAGACAGGAGTTTTGCCTCCGAAGCTATCATCAGTGCTTTTCCTCAGAGTATCATAAGAATTTGTAAGACCATCATCAAGATCACCAGCTTCTGCTTCGTTATCTTCCTCCAATTCATCTTCTTCATCACTAGCGAATTCAGGAACATTGATTATAAGACCAGGGGAAGACTTACGTTCTTTCTCACATGGTAAAGGCCCATCATGAAGCTTCTCATATGTTAACTCAGGCTCATAGATGAAATCAGGGGCCTTAAGGAGCCTTGGCACGACATTAGGCCCACGCAAGTTAGCTGTATTCTCATCAGCCACATCTGAACTACAGGAATCTTCTAAAGAAAACTCTGGTGCCTTGATAACCAAGCCTGGATGCCTGTCCGTTACAGAAGCAGGAGTTTCAGTACTGCCATCATTATGTTCCTTTTCCTGTGAGTTGGTCATATCAGACAAACCATTTGGTGCTGGCATTCTTGCAGAACAACCTCGTAAAGACTGAATCTCCGCAGAGAATGAATCAAACTGCTGCTCCAATCGCTGAAGCCTTGTCTCAATGCTACTGAGGGGCCTCATCATTTTGTCCTCAAACCTAGAGCAATATGACTCCACTTTGTCCACCTTAGAGAGAAGAGTATTCAGCATTCTCTCAATACGGTTGTTCGGAGTAACATTTTCGTTCATAACAGGACTAGCATCCTGATGTGTATTTGGTACTGTCTTGTCCTTTGCTGATGTCACTGGTATATTTTCTGTTTTTTGTACAGGCAATGGAGGAGGCTCGTGATCATTTAACAGAGATTCACGTTGGTTGCCATTTTCATCACATATTGGGCCACTATGTGTGGGTGGTAGTCTGCTTTCCAGCCCTGCTTCTTGCGCAATCTTTCCACATGGGATGCTATCTTTGAACGTGCAACCTTCAGGAAGTCGCTCCTTCATTCCATCAGAAAAATATTTATCATCTATTTTGCAGTCCCGAGATTTGGAAATTTGCATAAGGCTAGGAACAAGCATAGCCAACAAAGAACTACCTCCCACGTTTCCAGGATTTGGTACAGAATCATCACTAGTGGACTCAACAGGATCAGCATAAATGTAGATCTCGTCAATGTGCACTGATGTCTTTGACTGAAGCGAAAGAAGACGGACAGTAAGAGATACACATGGGTTTGCATCAGTTATCTCAGCAGTTGCTTCGTAGTGCACCTGGGTTAAACAGAAAAAAAAAACAGTAATATGTAAGAGGATAACAGTGAGTAATAGAAAATGAATGTTGAGAAGAAAAATAAAAAGGATGAAGAATTACCCGAGTGTTTTTCTGGCAGCTTCCTATCACATTTCTTTCTTGAGATTCGGGTGTACTATTTCCATGAGGAGATTCTGGAATTTTGACTTCAACCCAGCTATCCTCATCACTGCAACTGGTTAAACTTTTAGTCTCTTGTTCATGCTTTTCACCAGTTGCAGCATTGCTACTACCCTGAGACATACATTCTTCACCAGAGGGAGGTGGTTCTTGAGCAGCAACTCCACAGCGTACAGTGCATAAATAATCTTTACTGGTATTCTTCCGGTCAGTTGAATAGTATATTTCATAAATCCGAGCTGTGCTTCGAACATACACTCTATGAATCTCGTACTTTCCCGTGAAATTAACTGAAGAAAATAAATGGATTAGATACATTAATAATGAAATGGATAATCATTTGATATTCAACGGTTAACTATTGCTTATTTACAAACAGGATGGAGACCGACAGGAAATTTGGCCAGACTCTATGGTGTACATAGAATGAGATAGAGCCTGGCTTCAAATTTCCAATGCTAAAATCATGGATATACGGGCTTTCACTTGCTATTATGCAAAGATGCTGATTCAAACCCAGTACCTCCAGGACACAAGTGGAGATACTCTACCACTGCGCCAGGCCTGCCCTTTTCGCCCACTGAATAGAAGATGCGAAAGTACAAGTACTAATTCTCTAGTTTAAGTTCCTAATAAAAGTTAACCATCAAAAGTATGCCATTGTCAGTGCTCCCTCCGTTCCAACTTAATTGAAGGTCTAGCTTTCTCCAACTCAAACTTCTTTAAGCTTGATTAATTACAGAGAAAAACTATCAACATCTACAGCACTGAATCAGTTTCATTAGATTCATTATAGAATATATTTCCATACTATATTTCTTAAAACTATATTTTCATACTATACAAATCTGAAATTGTAGATATTAGCGTATTTTTTATAGACTTGGTTAAACTTAAAGATGTTTGACTTAAGACAAAGCTAGAACTTCAATTACTTCAAAACGGACGGACTACTAAGGAAATGAAACAGATCATGGAAATTTCAACATGGTCGGTGTTGGTGGGCTATTCATAGCAGGACGACCAAACTACAAATTACTTTGATGTCAGGCTTCTGGAACACTTGTAAGCTAAAGCTTTAGAGAGATAGCAGATATTTTCCTAGTAGTACCAAACTACTAATTACTCTGATCATGAGCAGAATAAGAAGCAGTGGAATATTCTACATTCATACATACTATATCACATGCATTGATCGGACATCCAATACTAATATGAGCTTGTGAACATGAATTGGGCGTCTACAACATCGATATGATAGTTGAATTTCAACGGACTCTGCATTGGAACTCAAATCAACGATGGCCAGATTGGGGTTGGCTCGTGCTATCCCGCCAGGGTTTATCCACCCATACGCTGACTACCGCAACATAGAAATTCGAGCAGCTCATGCATCTGCACCCCATCAGCGACATGGAACACGGAAACAGAACAATTCGCAATCAAACCTCGAAATTCTTCCGAAGAGAAAAACGAGGACTCACAAGTAACTTCGCAGGGAGTTGGATCCTCGCCGCCGTCGGAGGGCGGGCGGGCGAGGACGACTCCCGAGGGTGAGGCCTCGGCGTCGACCGCGGTGGTGTCGAACGACACGGCATCCTCGACCGCCGCGCCTCCGGCTGGGGCCCAGGTGCTGGTCGCCGTCCATGGCCTCCCGGGCTCGCCTCCCGATCCTGACGCCGCCATCGCTCGCAGTGCCTGCCTCCCCGCCGCGCGCTCGGAGTATGTGGGGATCGGCGGTGGCGTTCGCCGCCGTTGGTCGCCTTGCTCACTTCGGAATTCCGTCAAGTGCTTGCTCTGTACGCGAATCTGGTACGGGATCTCATCTTCCGGGCCCTCGAGGTTGGGAATGGACGTAATGGCGGGCCTAAAGCCCAGAAGCCCAAACGGCACCAATTTTGGGCTTTTTGTAGTTTGGGCTTGTTGGCCCATTCCAAATCGTTATCCACACCGCGAATGGTTTACCACCGCAGCCGCAGACGATGCTTCCCGAACGTCGGCAAGGATGCAGCTCCGCTTGCTCCCGTTCGCCGCGAGCGCCGTGGCCGGAAGGGGCTTCGTCGCTGGTCGACCAGTGACGGAGAGAAGGACGCATCTGTGTTTCAGCGCAGACAACTCCTCGCCGTCGCCGGAGAAGGAGGGCCAGCCTGGCCGGGCAGAAGAGGCGCTGCGGCGGCTGGCGGAGCTCGACGCCCAGCTGGAGGGGCTGAAGGAGATCAAGATGAGGCCGCCGCCGCCCCCTCCTCCTCTTGGTAATCATTTCCTTTTCCGACCCCGTTCTCCTCGTGCCAAGTTGCCGCTCCGGTTTCCCATGTGTCCATGCACCCTTGTCCTCCCCAACCCCAAGTCATCGGATTCAAGATCGATCTTCATCAATCCCGGCCAATAATTGATTGGTTGATGTCGAGTTCGGCAGTTCACGTGAACTAGTGTATGTTCGCCGTTCGCGTGTATACTAAAATAAAACTAGAGTGTGCTTCGGTCCTACTGAAACTTTAGTTGAGCTGACTAAGCTATTCAGATGAAACATTAGATGAAGAGATGGATCAGTCTTCTAGACTGAAACATTAGATGAAACCCCGTGAAGCCTTTTGCAAACATCTATTACCCTCGTCCCTAGGTTTGACAATGGAGTGCTTAAAAACAGGAGCAGCTAAGAACAGGAGCAGCTAGCAATTCAGTGCAGAATGCAGATGAACTCCTCCTCATTTCTCAGATGTTCTTTCGTAGCAGTGGCTATCTTCCACTTTCAAATAAAAATGAAGCCACACTGATCCTTACAGTTCTGCAATTGCTGATGACTACATACCTAACCCTGAAATTGCTTCGCATTCTGTCTGCCTTGGCACAGACCCATACCTGGAGCGGGATATGATAATACAGCGGGGACGACCAAGCGAGGAGCTCCCAGAAATGACTCCGGCGTACATAGCGTGGTCAACTACGGCACTTTTCATCTTCACGATCTTCACCAACGTCATGTTCAACCTGTACATCAAGCCTTCGGTGGATGGCGTCGAGCAGGTGGTAAGAACCCAGAGAGTGCCTCTGGCTGATCCAAGCTTCCAGCAGCCCGGCGATTCTACTAGCTAGCTCATAGACATAATAGTGTAATACAGTTTGGTACAGCAACAGATGATGTGATTCGCTAGCTAATTTTAATGGATACTTTGTGCCTCGTACTATTTGCTTTGCTTTTGGTATTTAAGTCCAACATGTGTTCTAAGCAAACTATGTTTTGCTGGCATTGAGGGTTTGCTCAGCATGGTGAGGTGTTGCACATGCAGATATTCATGCATATGGTAACAGCTTCCTTCAACTCAATGATGATCAATCAGACCCGGATCGAACATATCAGACCCAAGTGATGTACAATCCATTATATCAGGCTATCAGCAGTAATCATGGACGAGAAACTTTGCGGGTATATGGTCCCTTGTTTCACGAAAAGAGAGGTTGCCTCTCCTTGCACTAATCAACCACAGTTGGGGATAAACTGTTTGCAGCAACATCGTGGATATACGAAAATTCCAAAGCGCCGACATGGATGAGCTGTGAACAGTCGCTCAGAAGCAGAGCAGCAAGGCACTCCCGTGGCAGCGGTCCCGCGCTCTACGAGACGACGAGTACTCGTAGTTCTCTGGCTCTTTTCGATTTTTGTTTCTGTCTTTCTACTGTTCGCCTTATCTCTTCCGGATTATACTCTGCCGTCGCTAGCTTGTCGGCAGTTTCTGAGTTCCCGTAAAGATCACTGTGGCTTTCGCATTCTTTAATCAAAGATTCTGGGGTTTTTTTCCTATCGTAGACACAGTACATCTTGGTTTGTCTCCTATTTCATCACAGCGTGCTCCATTTTAGTTATTATTAAAATATATATTTGATTTCATGTCAGTTTTGTTGATTTTCACTTGACTAAGAATTAGCTTAATTCTCAATCAACTCCTATGCATTGATTTGTACTGGATGTGTTGCAACATGGGGTTACAACTTAGATTTTACTAGTTGGGTTGCAACTCAGGATAATGCATCCAATCGCGGAAACTACAAATGGAGCTCAAGCTCCATGGTGGCCATTTATTAAAAAAAATCGAAAGCAGCATTTAAATGCTTCAAAAAATCAAAATGGGAATTCTAGATGTAGATAATGTTGAGATCTATAATCCTGCAAAATCTTAGTTTCAAATTTGGTGCATTCTAGGCTACAGAAAAAAGACAAATCTGACAAAATTTCAAGTTTTGAAAATATGTGTTATCACTCCCAAATCTACAAATTTGGCTTTTTTTGCTAAGCTTCGAATACGGTGAATTTGGACTTGATTTTTAGCATACTAGTAGATCTCATTATTATCTCCATCTAGAATTTTTGTTTCAATTTTTTAGAAATTTTTAAATCTTGTTTTTAATTTTTTTGGAAAACAAGCTCCATGGAGCTCGGCAGCCATATGTCCATGCTCCTCCAGTCGTTACATTGCTTCGTTCTTTGTGCTAGTCATGAGTTTCACATGTGTTGCAACTGAGTCGCAAAAAAAACATGTGTTGCAACTGAGATAATTGCTTTGAACCATTGGACTAATTTCTGATTTAGCTAATCATGAGTTGTGATATGGTTGTAACAACGAATTAACTCAATTCATAGTTTTTTGCAGACCAGATACAATGAATTAACTCAATTCATAGTTGACTAAGATTTAGTCACTCCCATTTTATTTACTAGTTTGCGTGTTACGCCTCCTAAATTGTTGGATTGCATCATAATTCATGATACACAGGTGTTACAACTAAGATTTTTCCAGTTGCACATAGTGCTATAACTGGAATTTTACTAGTTACACATGGTTGCCCTAAAACAATGTTGTGGGCCATGAAATTGCTTCCTGATTCCTGCTAATCATGAGTTACAGGTTGCATCTCAGATTAAAAAATGGCATCTAGCTAAGATTAAGTTAGTTCTCATTCAAGTGAGAAATAGTCACTCACTTTTATTTTGACATGTTATACCTTTCGATGCGATAGCTATTTTGTTGCACATGAGCACTAGTGCTCTCATTTTCAAAAGATGGATAACATTATTTTTGCATATCATAAAATACTCAAAAAATATACAGGTACGTATGCACATATAGTATATGCACTACAAGTTTTGTTAAATATATGATGCATTTTGGTTTAGTTAAAAAAGATAAATTTAGGGTTTAAATATAATTTATTTATTCCTATATTTAGCCATGATTTTTTTCAACCTAAAATAGAATGCCTTTTCTACCGAAACTTTGCACAAGTATACATAGTACGTATTCACAAATTTTGGTTTGTATTGTTTGATAGTCGAAGTTACCATCTTCCATTTTCAAAATTGAGCTTCATTGCTCTCGGGTGCCATAAAACCTACTTTCGATGGGAGGTGGTGTTTTGTGTCTCAGGTGCATATCCAACCAATTAGAGATAATGCACTAAAAACCAAATTCAAACTGTCAAAAAAGCTGAAAGAAAATTTTGTGCGTACATCCGGAAATTCTATGTTTGCTCACTAGTTTTCAGGAAAAAAAGTATTTTATGTGCTAACGTATAATATTTGGATATACGTGTGAATATATTTTTTCTTATTTTTTTGACATTTCTAACTGCTTTCGATGTGGCTATAGAACACATGGAACTTTGACCCTCCTTTGAACCTTTGCATGCATGTAGGTCTTCTATATGCTGTCCGACCCTCTTTATTTATGTCCCGTTGCTATTTCTTTACTCATTCTGCGTTTTTCTAGTACTAATCCAACCTCGAACAGATATATACCTGGGGAACCGTATTCCTTTGTTTAGAGGAATCTCGTAACATGGAGGTGATAAATTATACTCCCTCCGTTTCAAAATATAAGATGATTTAAGTTTGTGAAGTAAATGTATCTAGACACCTTTTAGTATGTATATTCGAGTGAACCTACACACTAAAAAATATCTAGATACATTTACTTCACAAAGCTAAAACATCTTATATTTTGAAATCGAGGGATTATCTTTTTGCAAAGGAGAACAACATACCTCGACTCTCGCTGGATCCGAGAGTGACGTCGAGTTACCGGCACCTCAGTCCCTGCGGCACCTCACGTGCCGTGCCGTGACCCAAAGTGTGCCCGACCAACTTCACAGATCGCAAAATCAATACTACCATCTTGATTCTTGACACAGCCACACAGACTTTTTTGGGGTCCGAAGCGATAGGTCGATCGCCGAGAAATCAGCTTACTGCTGCGCATTTGACTTCGCTTGTTGTCAAGTTAGCAGCAGCAGACACAGATCTGAGAACCGAACTGAGGTCCAGCAGCATCACCACGCGTGCCATCCTTTTCGTGCACAGACGAACTGCGTGATGCTGATGCATCGCCCCCATCTCGCGTCCGCATCGACGGTGCATGCATATGCATGTGGTGTGCGCCCCAGATCTGGCGCGTCTCATCCTGACTTTCAGATGAGCAAGCGGACAAGGGCTTGGACCGCGAGCACGGCCACCGGACGCACACGTCGCCGCGGCCGTCGGCACTCGGCAGGTCGTCGCTCCCCGCGCTCGTGAAACCCGGCCGGCCGTTCCGTGCACGCGCGTGATTGGAGGAGGTGGCTAGTTAGTTGCGAGTTGCGACGCGACGCCAAGATCGATCATGAGCGCGGTGTCGAGCCCCCGGCGACCGGAGGATCGCGACGGGGCGCCACCGCTGTCGCGCACCGGTGGTGGGGCTTCTCCTCTCCGGTGGGCCGACCTGGAGCGCATCTTTGAGGCCCTTTCCTTTCGCCTCACAGCACGGCGGCGTGGGGATATTTTGTTTACCGTCACCGAGTTCCTTCACACAGAGGGCTCATTTTGGACGAAATGAGGGCAAACCAAATATTGTCGTGACTTCTCCCGTTTTAGGCCCATTGCGGTCTCGCATGTCAGTATTTCTCCGTTATGTGCTGAGCGAGTGGGTCCTGCTTGTCAGGTGTCTCCGTTATGTTGTCTCGTTAGTTGACAGTATGTCAACTCCACCTGCAACTCTCAGTACGAACAAATCCCCTTTCTTGTCCTTCCAACCCTAGACCCTCCCCATAGGTCGTAGTCGAATTCCGGCGGCGGTGCATGTCTACCAGCAGGAAACGAGAGACACCATCGCCGCCAGGAGCGGCGATTGCTGGAGCTACAAGCCAGGAAAGCAGCCAGATATCTTGCAACAAGCCAGCAGCGGAGAGCAGCGAGAAGCGGAAAGCTTACCCGACGGCGGTGGCGCCGCCGACCAAGCGAAGAGCCGGCCCGACGGTGGCGCCGCCGATCAAGAGCAATCGGAGCGGTAGCCCTCCGGCGTCGGTGGCGCGGCGCCACCTGCAGATTGGAGGAAAAGACCAAATCCTAAAGATGAACGGAATTGGGCCTTCTACTGTGACTGTGAGCGCCAGAAAGCAGAGGTGAATATTTCAGATCCCTCTCTTACATCCCGATAGCACTAAGATGTTTTATGAAACGGCAGGAGTAACTGTCCGTCAGTATCTGAACAATTATAGAGAAGAAACTGACTGATTATTGTCATATGTTTTCCGAAATTATGGTATTATTTTGTATACAAGTAATCCTCAATCTCTATCAAACCAACCAACATGCAAACCCAGATTTTTTATCTTATGAAAGTCATCTCAAATTATGTTCAGATCTGAAGGCTCCAATTTATCCAAAAGCAGAAAACATACTTTTTGTCTTATGTTTTCCCAAATTGTGGTATGATTAGAGAGAAGCAATTAATTTGTATCTTTTGTTTTCCAATATTTTTGAGACAGCGATGATTCATAGAACACATACAAAATAAATGTCCGAGTGCATCAGTATATTGCTAGATTAGATTACGGCTTGGAGAGGTGTGTGGCTTCGCAGTCTGTGCAAATGAATGTGAATTGCAGTGAGATTATGTCTGTTTCACAGCTTGTTGTCATTCTTCACGCTAGGATTCCTTGGGGATCCAAACAGAAGGCTAAGTTTGTGTGGATAAACATGAATCAGGTGTACGAACAACTTGAGCACTCCCATCAGCTGTTGCAGATTTGGGAGAAGTATAAGGATACTCGTCAGTTGGATCTCTTTGTTATGGTTGATGATGTTAATGCACCAGAAGCACAGTTAGGTGTCAAAGGTGTTGATCCAGATGGTGGTGCTCCCAGTGGTATGGATGCTTGTAAACTAGCAGCTATTGACCATTCACAAATGTATCTAATTGCTTTGCAAGTGGATCCTTACACTGCAGTACTAGATGATGGCCAAGAATTTGCTGTGCATAACGATCATATGGAAATAATGGTAGATCCCAAGACAGTTACTGTTGACCAGATTCTTGAGCGGCTAAAGCAGAGATGTCCTTGGGGCCCTAATTAGCAGGCACGTTTACGTTGGTGGCACTTTAAGAAGAGGGATTTCATCGACATTGTTAAAGATGACGATCTCATGCATGTTTTCCGAAGGAAGAAATTGAGTAAGAAGGTATTTTTTGTTGTTGCAATTTCAGAAATAGTTGGAGATGATGAGACTGCTGTAGAGCTGTCATCTTGAAGTTTTGAGCTTCCCGCTTCATAGGTGCTGGTATGTTACAGTGAGAAGTGCAACACAATTTTGGTCACTATTTGATTCATCTCCTTCATTCTGCATCACTCTGTAAATGTTTGTGAGTGTGCTGTAGCTGCTCCATGCAATAAGCTGTTGTATCTTAGAAAATGTTGTATCTCATATTGTCTGCCTCAAACTTTTTTTGAAAACTTAGTGTCAATTTGTAATTTTATTGTAAAACTATGTTGCGAGAATGTAATAAATTCATTTTTGGGATATTGAGATGTTGTAATAAAATGACTGCTGAAATAATAAGCATTGTTTACATCACTTGTTGTATTATATTACAAACAAATCATGTCGTGTATCTATATGCCTTGTACTGTGTAGATTCACATTTGTAAAATACATTTCAAATTTTGAAGAGA